>JAJMGI010000012.1:0-370190 GCA_030568615.1 Suhomyces bokatorum
AGCACGTGTCGCCTCCCCCACGCTCCGTCCAATCCCCGTCCCTGAAGCCTGCCCATCGCTGCTGAACGCATGCCTCCTGCCCCAGTGATATCGTGACTCAACATGTCCCCCGACAGAGACGACACCAGCTTGCCTGCCCCCTCCAAAGGAGGCGCCATAGGCCTTGACGAGCCGCCACCGGCCGCCAAGTTCCACAGCGTGTATCCGCCCAACACGGTGATCAAGGACTTTGGCTACGACACCGAGCACCCGCTCCACACGGGCCAGTTTCCCAAGCCGCTCTTCTACGACGGCACAGAGGTCCACGGGCTCAACTCGCAGGACTCGGACTTCGAGGACTTCGACGAGGACGCCTACGGTAACTTCCACCCCTACATTTCGCCGGTCAACCAGCAATTGGCCGCCGCCGGTCGCGCCCATCACCACTTCGACAGCATCCACGAATACGACGACGACTACGACACACACAACGGAAACGACTTTAATGACCCCATCTACGACAGCACGGCACGTGCGGGCGCCGAGGACGCCGACCAGCTCTCCAGCGACGAGATCAACCGCAAGGCCATCGCGTTGTTCGACTTCACGCCCGAGAACGACAACGAGGTGGGCCTCACCGCGGGCCAGCTCATCTGGATCTCGTACCGCCACGGCCAGGGCTGGCTCGTGGCCGAGGACCCCGAGACCGGCGAAAACGGGCTCGTGCCCGAGGAGTACGTGGAGATATACTACGACCGCCAGGAGGTCATCGAAGACATCCCCAAGCCGTTTTTGCCCGCGATGCTCCAGAGCTTCGACAAGCCGCACCCGCCCTCCGACAGCGACAGCGAGTGGGTCGACACCGACTACGACGACGACGACGCCGCCCTTGCCCACAAGTTCTCCGGAGCCAAGATCTCGTAACACCCAGTCAAGCAAAAGACAAATGTCACCACATGTCACCACATGTCACCTCCTCACTGTCCATAAGGCCGCCTCCATTGTCCATAGGTCCTCCCGTCAGTCCACTCCACTTGGTCCACCCGTTACGTCCACTCCACTTGGTCCACCCTTGCACCGCACTGTCTGTGATCCATACGTCTCTCTGTTCACCATCCCAGTCCTCCCTATCGTGGACCTGTCTCTCTGGCCATCGCTACTTTGTACACTACTATATAGCCTTGTAATATTATACGCGCGAAAATTCCAAAATCCATCTTTCTCATCACCTTTCTCCTCTTATGACGAATGACCCCCCACAATAACACGTCGTCGAATGCACACTCCACTTGGGAAATACGACGGGCACAGCCCAACCCGTCACCTGCAGATGCCTCTTCGGACGAGGACTCGGAAAGTGCCTATTTAACCGCCGAATCACGCGCTTCCTCATTGCCGCCCATTAAGGTCGAACCCATAGACCCAGCAGTGCTTGGGTCAGTGCCCGACCGATCGAGTGCCGTTTCCTTGAACCACGACACCAAGTTCAAAACCATCAAGATAGGCGCCAAAACGTACCGCAAAGTGCCCATCGACACCCCCGAACTCACGCCCTTCAATGCTCATCTCTACTTGAACCAGAGAGAGTTGACCGAAAAATTTTACTACAGTAACCGGTGGTTTCGGGGCAATTCCAACTACGTCGACCTCTACAACCTGGCGGTGGTGGATGCCTTGGACCATTTCGGCGTCAACCAGATCACCTCCCGGCCCAGAAAGCGGGTGACGGTGTCTCTGACCCAGGAGTTCCATACAGGCGGCATCTCCATCGCCCCAGGTACACGCTGGACCAGTGACGACAAGTCCAAGTTCTTCAAGGCGTTGGCGGCATATTCCATCCACCGTCCGGAAATGATCGCCGAATTCATCAAGACCAAGACGGTCGAGGACGTGCTAGGCTACTACCGTTTGTTGAAAAATTCATTACAAGAGCATAAGTTCCACAAGAAAAAGCTTCTGTGGTTCAAGTACAAGCATGGCTTCAAAGATACCCTCAAATTGCCCAGCATGAATCCAGAACTCATGAAATACGACGAGTTCCCCATTGCATACGAAATGAGCGAAAGCTTCATCAATTTCGAAGAGGAGCAGGCCGAGGCCGTTGCAGCCAAGGAGAAGATGCGGCTCAATGACAAGGCCCGCCATCTCAATTCCGTGTTGAAACGATACAACGAAATGGAAAAAGACAACCTCTTGAACCAAAAGGCCATGAATGCATTGGCCACAGGCATATTCAACGAACAAAACATCATATATCGTGGCACCATTGGCACCATACCGAAACAATCCATCGATTCCTTGGTTGTTTTTGAGGAGTTTGTCAAAGTCATCACCAAAAAGATAATATACCACGTCGTGGAGAAATCCATGATTCGATACAAAGACAGGAACGACAATTTTCGATCAATACGCAAAGAAGATATCGTTGAAGGAATCAAGGCGCTCAAATACACCGATCCCGAGCTTCGATTCAATTGGGATTATTATTGGGCGGAATTTGCACCCAGGAACAAGATATTCGTGGAGGACGACATTACAAACGGGCGACTCATGTCAGACGAAGAGGTGGTGGATTATATTCACAATCACTCGGAAATACGTCCCAATCATGCGCCCTGGGCCGATATCAGAGCCAATTGGGAGCAATTCGGAACCCAAATTCCCATTGAAAATCCATTTATAGGTAAGGGAAAGCGGCCAAGAGCCGCCGAGGATTACAATGAAGATAACGAGGAAGTTATTCATGTTTCCAAATTGCATAAACGTCAGAAAACTGCCCCTTTCCGGACTTTGGGGGACATCACAAGTGGAAGAGATCTCATATCGCGGATGATCCAGGACGAATATCTCCGCATCGAAGACGAACGCCTCGAGAAGAGCGACATGCATGATTCTATGGTCTACGAGCATGGATTGTTGAGCATGTTGCAGCAAGACGACATGCAGGCGAAAGGACGAATGTACACCGAGCAAGAAGCAGAGATGGTGTTGGATGTGTGGGAGGACGAGAAGGAGGAGATCGAGGACTCTGTGAAGCAGTATCGCGAGGAGAAGGCCGAGCTTTCAGAAAAATACAGACAATGGAGAGACGAAGTGCTACAGAAAGAGGAGGTCTTGTACCAACAGTCCCTCGCAGCCACTAGTGAAACACAGGGCATGGTCCCAGTCACGGATTCCAGTTTCGGCCGGGCCGAAATTCCAAGTCAGGATAACAGGAAACGTAACGGCGATTTTACAGAAACACGGCCCAACGTCCAAATGGAGACTGCAGTTGGTGGTGCGCCTAAAATTGACATGGCTATTTTTACGAGTGGGCCCAATTTGCCAGATCCAAGCACAGCCACTGGATCGCGAGATTCTGGAACCAAAGCCCAAGTCAAGCCAGAAAGAGCCGAAGTGGAAGAAGATGGCGACTCCATTGAGGAAGAGGTGGCTCCATTGCACGGAGCTGTGCCATGGGACGTGCCACCGGAGGAGGAGCAGGCGCCACAGGTGCGTCTTTCGGCGGACCTCATCAACTACTTCTCCTACGTGTTTGCCGACTACGAGCACGACGAGATTCTCATAGGGTGAATTTCACTTCAAGCAAACGCCGCGATTCACTTAGCCACAGTGGAAAACAGACAATCTAGACATTAGAGTCCGTACAGATAGAGCTAGGATCATACCGATAGAGACAGAAGATCAGAGTCCAAACAGATAGATGCTAGGATCATAGTGATAGAGGCAGGAGATCAGAATCCTAGAATGCATCAGAGTCATATAATACTATACTGAAAGTTACAGGATCAGATACAAGGATCATACTGATAGAGACAGGAGATCAGAATCCTAGAATCTAGAATGCGTCAGAGTCATACAGATAGATACTAGGAACAGAGTCCATACAGATAGATACTAGGATCAGAGTCATACAGATAGATACTAGGATCAGAGTCCATACGGAAAGTTACAGGAACTTTAGAGTCCATTCTGGTAGGATTGTGGATATAGAAGCATCTAGTCCACACAGATAATTTCAGTACTGCAATAGTAGGACCAGAGTCCATACTGACAGATACTCGCATCAGAGTCCATACTGAATTATTTCAGTTCACACTAGGATCAGAGTCCATACTCATAGATTTCAGAAAAAGATACAGGTTGACACTGGTAGATACAGGAGCATTTGACAGTATTAGTATTCAGAAATAGATACAGGTCATTGACAGTAGTAGTATTCAGAAATAGATACAGGTCATTGACAGTAGTAGTATTCAGAAATAGATACAGGTCATTGACAGTAGTAGTTTTCAGAAGATACAGGTTGACAGTAGTAGTATTCAGAAATAGATACAGGTCATTGACAGTATTAGTTTTCAGAGATACAGGTCATTGACACTAGCATTCAGATCCAGGTCATTGACTCTAATGTTTTAGACAGCAAAGATGTCACTACCCAAATTGCTCGCTTCAGTCTTTTTCTCTACGTTAGGCAGGTCCTTGCGTGCACGCCGCATAGATAGAGTTATTTATAGGGAACCTAAAGATAGAATGGAGGCTATCGCATGTGCAAAACCACGTAGATGGCGTTGAAGGCCACGCCCAAGGCACTGGCGGCCACCACGGCCACGTCGCCGTACACGCGTAGATATCTCGAGCACGCGTGACAACGGCAAGCGCCGGCAGAGTGTTTGGTGGAGGCTGATTCATCCTCAGCACCGTGTTTGGCAGGCGAGGAATGTGCCAAGTCGCACTCTGGAGGGCCTGGTGTGGGGTGCGCCATTTTTTCCCTGTCAAAAGCGGCCGGTGGCTGCGTAACGGGGCCTGGGGCAAGGGAGTGGATCTCGTGGATGATAAATTGGTAGATGCAATAGAACTTGAGCGAGTACTGGGCCAAGGTGTAGAGGGCCACGGCGGCCTCGAACACGCGGGTGTCGGGCAACAAGGGAAACTCCTTGTTGACAAACAAGAACGAGTGGCTGATGTAGACGGGGAGAAAGTTGTTGTTACCCTGGCGCAAGAAGGCGTAAATGCGGCTTTGGTGGGAAAAAATGGAGGCGATGGAGAATGTGGAGGAGGTGGAGGAATCGGTGATGGTGTTGTCGATGATGATGGTGTCGACGATGGTGTTGTCATGGTGGTAGTCCATGTTGTTATTGTCATTGCAGTAGTCGATGGTGTTATCATGGTAGTTGTCGATGTTGTTATTGTCATGGTGGTAGTCGATGTTGTTATTGTCTTCTTTGCTGGGGTACAAGGCCTCGTACCCCTCGTATTCGTCCTCTTCCTCGTCCTCCAGCGGAAACACCATTTCCACCGCGTTGAGCACGAGAATCACGTACGGAAACACCACCTGACACACCAAGCACACCTTGAGCGGCCCGGCCATGTCGGAGGTGTACAAGAGCGACAGCTCGCGGCTGGTGAGGAAGAAGTAGCTGCAGTAGTTGCCCAACGCAAAGAGGAGCACTTCCACGGCTCCCGCCATCCGCACCCGGAGCCCGAAGCGGAGCACGAACACGATGTTGATGCAGTTGGAGATGCCATCGAGGAGGTAGTCCTCCACAAACAACAAGTTGGTGTGGTGGGTGCGTAGCACCTCCAGGATCTGCCACGAGTGGAGCCCGAGGGCACAGGCCGCCACGGCCACACTGGTGAGGAACGGGTTGTGGACCACCCGACACAAGTACACGTCAAGAAACCGGGTGTAGACAGAATACATGGGATGCTCTGCCGGAGACAGCGAGAAAAGGCAGGATATATAAATAGTTGGGATGGTTCGGGCTCACCAGAATGGAACAGGGCCGGAGGGGCTCAATTCTGACAATAGACCGGAACGGGAGGGGCTTAGGCGATGACATGGCAGGCAGGGTCTGGATAAGCGGCACGTGGTGGGGCACGTGACAGAATAATGAAACTGCCCTGGATGTCTACTGGCTGTGGGTGTTGCAGCCGGAGGACGTGCTTTGGAGCTGCACCCTTGACGTGAGAGGGCCCTGCATGTGTCGGTGGACGTAGTCACGTGACCGTGCACGTGCCGGCCTAGCGGCAGTGCTGGTGCGCGCACGCCCACATACACGCCTACATACACTCCCACATACACGCTTACATGCACGCCCACTACACACGCCAGCCCGTGCCTATTGTTGCTCCCCCTCGACACTCCTGCACACCACACTCCTGCACACTGCTGTTGTTCTCTGTCCTTCCATATATATATGCCGACGTTTTTCGCTCTTCATTTCCTCCATCCACCTATCTCCACACCATGTCCCAAGTTTACTTCGATATTGCCGCCGACGGTAAGCCATTAGGCAGAGTCACCTTCAAGTTGTACAACGACGTTGTCCCAAAGACCGCCGAGAACTTCAGAGCCTTGGCCACCGGTGAGAAGGGCTTCGGTTACGCTGGCTCCGTTTTTCACAGAGTCATCCCATCCTTCATGTTGCAGGGTGGTGACTTCACCAGAGGTAACGGTACCGGTGGTAAGTCCATCTACGGTGAGAAGTTTGCCGACGAGAACTTTGTCAAGACCCACGACAGACCAGGACTCTTGTCCATGGCCAACGCTGGTCCTAACACCAACGGTTCCCAATTCTTCATCACCACCGTGCCATGCTCCTGGTTGGACGGCAAGCACGTCGTCTTCGGTGAGGTTGTCGACGGTCTTGACGTTGTCAAGAAGGTCGAGTCCTTGGGTTCCAACTCTGGTTCCACCAAGGCCAGAGTCACCATCGAGGCTTCTGGTGAGTTGTAAGTTAGTTAGCTAGATACTTTTCCAGTATAAGTGCTGCTTTCGATCTGTAGATGCATACATTAGCACGATTGAGATACATTAGCTACAATTGAGATACATTAGCTACAATTGAGCCATGTGGCGTGGCGTAGCCTGGACGTTGTGGTGGACAACGTGGGTGAAAAGCATTTATAACGTGAGGCAATCGGAAAATCTGGACATCGGAAAAGTAGGCCTTGATGAAGCTGTCCATGGCGTCAACCTGTGTCCAGCGATTGACCCCACCCTCGTCAATCTGACTACCCCAAGATCAATGCCTGGGGGCATTGAGCTGGTCCAATTGTGCTAGCGCATACAACTGGCCACTTTTCATGATGTCATAGCGGAGACGGAGTCATTTGAGCCCCTACCAAAATCTGTTCCTATTTTGCTCGTGCGAAAAGGGACACTCAGCACAAAGGACAAACAGAGACGACAAACAGAAGGAAGAGAGAACAACCAACAGGAAGAGAGGACAATCAACTGGAAAAAGGACAGTAGAGCCATTGACTGGATCCAGATGTGACGAGAATGAGACCGATCGATATCGAAGGTCCAGACCCAGATTGCTGAGATCGGCAGGTGGCGGCCTACAAGTGGCCGGTGCTATTGTGTGTAAATTAGAAGGGCAGATGCCGCGTGGTGGATCTAGGGAGGATTACATCATCGAATACCATGATAATAGAGTCAGATAATCTAGAATATTGCTAATTTGTTTGGATAACCTAGAATGAATCAGTGTCAATATGCTAGTAGTATGCAGATAATCTAGAATGAATCAATGTCCAACATGCTAGTAGTATGCAGATAATCTAGAATGAATCAGTGTCCAACATGCTAGTAGTATGCAGATAATCTAGTATAATAGTGTAGTTCAAACAATCAATAGTCTAGTGTAATATGGCTCGCAAATAGTGTCCAGGAATTCTAGTATAATGTTGCTCAACAGTATCCACACATTCTAGTATAATGTTGTATCCTCACATTCTACTATAATATTGCTAGTTACAGTATCCAGGTATTCTTGATCCAGATATTCTAGTTAATATTGATAGTATGATATTCTAGTATATTGATAGTATGAAATTCTAGTATATTGATAGTATGATATTCTAGTATATTGATAGTATGATACTCTAGTATATTGATAGTATGATATTCTAGTATATTGATAGTATGATATTCTAGTATATTGATAGTATGATATTCTAGTATATTGATAGTATGAAATTCTAGTATATTGATAGTATGATATTCTAGTATATTGATAGTATATATTGATTACCAGATATTCTAGCGTATTGATCGTATATAGTGGGTACCAGTAATTCTAGTTAATCTTGCAGTATCCGGTACTATCGTACTGGACACTCGTAGTGGACGCACTACAACTTGGAGGCAATGGCTTCATACCCACTGAACTGCACCACGCGCTCGACCTCTCTGCCCACATACTTGAGCTTTCTGGTCGAAGCGTCCACCACCAAGGCGTACCGCGAGGTTCTGATGCCCATGCCTCTGGCAGTGGCATCCACGCTCAAGCCATGGGCCAGACTGAAGGCGGCCAGTGGGTCGCTGGCAAAGTACACACGAGGACGGTCTGTCTGGCCTGCCACCGACTGCTCACCCTGGATCAAGAGCTTGCCCCAGGCGTTCAACACAAACACGTCGTTGGCGCTCAACACCACCAAGGCGCCCACCTTCTTGTCCTTCTTTAAGGACTCGAGGTGGGCCAAAAAGGGAGGAATGTGGTTCTCGGTGCAGGTGGGGGTGAAGGCTCCAGGCACCGACACAATTACCACGTTGGGTGCGTCAGAAGAGGCCAACTCCTCGAACAACCTGTCCAACTTGAGGGCCACGGGGATGTCGCATGCCAAGGCGCTGGACTGCTGCACGGTGGCAAGGTCAATGGGGATGTGCGAGAGCGTGACGTCGACAGGGAATTGGTCTCCTTCTTTGAGCGACATGGTGGGAGTAGTTGGAGGGCGACTTTCTGGGGGGCCAGGCGCCACTATATGTGGGCGCCCTGCCCTTGGCGGTGGTGATGTCACGTGCGAGCAGGTTATGTGGAGCACCACCCGAGGGCAGGATGGTGGAGGGTCTTGACGTAGGGCCTGTTTGGGGGGTCCAGGCCCCGGTGTGGGCACGCACGGTGTAGAACATCGGTGATTGGGGCGTGTAGGTGTATTTTGGGTGAATCTAAGGGCTCCGTCCACTATTCTGGGCTGAAACCACTCACTATTTTCAGTGAGGGAAGATCCGCTATTTTTCAGTGAGGAACGTACCACTATTTGCAGTGAGGGATGGTCCACTATTTCCGCCATTTCCTCCGACAGGAAACGCATCGATATTTCTAGGGACACTGCTGTCTCCGTGTAAGACGTTAGTTTCACAGCACCCGTCAACGCAGTGAAATTGAATGCAATTGGGCCAATGCTGTGCATCCAATGCCGGGTGCCTAATGCTTTGTGTCCAAAGTACTGCCTGTCTCCCTATGTCTGTCTCTCTTTCTGACTGTTTGTTAGCAGCCACCACGCCTCCTCGCACCGTAAACACCATCCTGCGTCCACAAACACCGCTCACAATGTGCTCAAGCCGAATTGATCTCCATGCTGCATTGCGTCGTCCTTTCCGCTTGATCCTCCTTGTTGTTCTTTCCTGTTTAACATCCTGTCCATCTCGCCAGGTGTTTTCGCTTAGTGGCCGGCTAGCCAACATCGTCACCGCGCTCTTGGCTCGTGTCCTTCGTATTCTTATCCAAACAGAGCTGGAGGCCACGGTAGAGGTTGTCATTGGATCCTGCTCTCTCCCCACGTTCTGTGTGTCCATCTTAATTAGCGACAGACCTAGAATTGCAGTGCCTAATTGCAGTGCCTAATTGCAGTGGCTAATTGCAGTCGCTGTTTTAGCTATTTGCAGTACATACTCGACCCATACGCACACAACCCGTTATTTGCGGGCTTGCCCATTATTTGCAGTCTGGATCCATTTGCAGGTTATGGCCTACAGTTTATGTCTGTCTCAGTCCCAGACTCTCAAACACCGTATCCTTCTACTCCTCCATCCCTCTTCTTTCTCCACAACCAATGAGTGGCCACAGTCCCACAGACCCCGGCCCTCTAGATCTCCCAGTCCCCTCCACCCATGACGACTCCATCGATCCCTGCGACCCCAAGAACGATACCACCATCGGCCTAGGCATCCAGACCCCAACTAGTGAGACCAGCCCATGGGCTGACACCCCTTCGTCCACACCCACCAAGTCAGTAACCGACACCACGTCCACATCCAACGAGGAGTTCAGCATCCGTCCCATCAGACTCGCCAAGCGCCACCAGGAAAAGCGCCTGTCCACCTCGTCGGCCTCCTCCTCTGGCCCCACACCCATGTCGCCAGGCCGCCGGTCGCTGGCCACCACCACCGCCTCCAAGCCCAAGAGCACCACCGACGAGTTCCATTGCCGCCCCATGCGTCTCGGAAGCGGCAACAGCAAGAAGAGAGACAGCCGGATCTCCTTGAGCTCGGCCCCAGGCCGAGCTGAGTCCGACGCCAGCAGCAGCCTCTCGCAGGACGGCCCCGGGTCGGAATCGCGAGTGTCCCGTGGCCTGAACGGGTCCATGAACGGCATCTCGTCTCCGGAAGAATCGTCCATCGACCGCATCCAGATCAAGAACCTCCCCATTCCCCACGCTCCGCATCCCCCCAAGGACGACTCGTCCCTCGACATGATCTTCGCCGTGGGCGTGGTGGATTTCCACCACCAGCGCGGCCCCGAGGTCCAGTGGTGGAAGTCGAACTATCATACCCAGTTTTCGGAGGGCCTCTTCAAGAACCTTTCGTTCCAAGCATTGCCCGACGGCTCCCACCTCTTCGAAGAGACCTTTTCCAACTTCAACTTGGTCTACGACTTCAAGTCCGGCAAGTCCATCGACAACTTGAAGGACTTGAACCAGTTCCAGGGCGACCCCAGGAACATCCGCACCTTGTTTGGCTGCTCTTGCGTCCGCCAAGTCAAGACCAGCGACTTATCCAAGGAGGAGCTCGAAAGAAACAAGGACTTCACCAGATCCATCGTGCAGAAGGCCGTGGTGGTGATTGTCAGAAAACAGCCCATTTTCACCAAGATCAAAGAAAAGTTGTCCATCGTCACCAGAAGCTATTTCCAGCAGGACGACTTCCACAATGTCAGCATTTTAGAAAACCTCTTCGAAAACTTGAATTCAAATTTCAAGTTGGTCGATAACGAATTGGAAGAACTCCCCAAGAACGAGTCGCTAAAGGAACACAAGGAAATGGAAGAGGAAGAAGAGTTCTTCGTGAATTTGAATCTCAAGGACTCCATTCTCAAGTTCAAGCACAATTTCTTGTTGATTTTCAAAAGCTTGCTATTAGACAAGAAAATCATCATCTTTTCAAACAACAATTTGGAGATGTTGACCCAGTTTCAGAACAATTTAATCAGTTTGATTCCAAATTTAATCAACAACTTAGATAACTCTGGATGTCCGTTGGTTGATTACATCGAGACGAATGGTCCCTTGTCGAAGCCCAACTCATTAAATACCAACAACAGAATGTCGTTGCTAAGATTCTTTGGCTTGCCGTTACAAATATTCAACACGAAGGCAACCTTTTGGAACCCATACTTGCCTTTGCAGCAACTCGACGAGCTCTCTGTGGGCAGTTTCATGATTGGTTGTTCTAACTTATTGTTCATCAATCAAGCAGAAAAGTTCAAAGTTGACGTGGTAGTCAATTTAGACACTGACGAAATCACATACCCACTTGAAAAGCCCGCTGAGCTTTCCTTGACCTACGACGACAAGAAGTTTATTAACAAGTTGATCAGTACTATGAATAGCCAGGCAGACGAGTTCATTGGTAATGATGATTACATCCGTTACCAGTTCGAAGATTATTTGTGCAGCTTGATCTCAACGATGAGGTATTCGCAATATGTGGATAAATTCCACCAGCCTCCACCTGGATTTACCAACAGTGATGGCACAGTACAAACGGGATGTGGTGATCTCGGTTTATTTAATAAGAAATTCATTGAACTGTGGAAAAAGACAAACAATTTCAAAATTTGGAATATCATGGCAGACGAATTCATTTTTAACTTTATAGAACCAAAGCATTTGGGGGTGGATATCACAGAAACCAGTCAAGCATATAAAAACATATCAAGTTTTTTCAACAGCTTTAAATTCAAACCAGCAGTTGTTCAGGAAGAAGGGGAAGGCTCTTCTCATTCCAAGGCCAAAAAGTTCATACAAGATAGCGAGGACGAAGCACCAGGCCAGAATACGTCAAGTGGAGAGGCACAGGAGACTACATCATCCACGACGTTGAAGGAAGGAAACGTCGAGAAGGGCGAAGGGGACGAAGACGAAGAAGGATTTGAGAATATTAGCGAATCAGAGGCCAAGCCAAAACAGAAGTTTAATATTTGGAACGCAAGCTGGGGCTTCAAGAAGTAGCTAGGTACCATTAGCAGTAATATATATAAGACATAGTCACGTGCGCGATGTCACATGACGAGCTCATCTTATATCGAATTTTCATCTCTGTAATCTACGCCATCACGATGAAGCATCCATTTCAGATATTACTAACCGACTCCAAGGGAAGATACTTATTCGGTTCGGTGAAGAACAACTTGCAAGTTTTTGACTTGAGCAATGGGGCCTTGGTTGGTTCCTGGACAGACACTGTGGATATTTTCACTCCATTGAAGAAGCAACAACAAGAGAAGATAAAGGCCTTGGAAGCCCCACGGACCCAAAACTCCCAAGGTGACAAGAAGCAGAAGGGAAATGACTCCAAGCCAATCAAGATCCCCAAAATTCCCGTTCCTGGCCCAGGTGCTCCTCCAATTTACAATTACATCAGATCATTGAGTTTGTCCAATGATGAAAAATACATAGTGGGAACGACTGACAGTGACAAGGCTGCGGTAATTTTCGAGATAGACTTCGCCCAGGAAAACTGTTTGAAGCTCATAAAGCGTCAAGTCTTCCCTAAGAGACCTTGTGCCGTTTCCATTGGAGATGACCACGACTTGATCATCGCAGACAAGTTTGGAGATGTGTACGCTACTAAGATCGACAGCGAAGAACCAGTTGACGAGAAGACGCTTGTTCCCATATTAGGCCATGTGTCCATGTTGAGTGATGTGAAATTGACCAGCTTCAACGGCAAAAAATTCCTCTTGACCGGAGACAGAGACGAACATATTAGAGTCACCAACTACCCCAAGGCATACGTGGTCAAGAGCTGGTTATTTGGCCACCACGAATTTGTGTCCACTTTGCACATCCCCTCCTTCGACCCTAGTTTATTAATTAGTGGAGGAGGTGATGACTACCTTTGCTTGTGGAAATGGTACGACAACAAATTGGTCACCAAGATTGAATTGAGAGACTTGATTGCTGAATTCTTAAACGATGCCCACATGCCCCCGGAAAGATTCTTGACCCCAGAATCGACCAAGGAAATCTCCATTTCCAAGATTTTAACTCACAAGATTGGAGAAAAGAAGATCATTTTGGTTTTATGTGAGAACACCAACGCTATTTTGTCCTTCGAAATCTCCGATGACCTCACTATTCAACACTTTCAAACTTTCCGTTCGGCTAAACCAATCACAGACATCATTTTGGACGAAGCCAACAACAGAGTTCTTGCTTCCATCGACTGTGAGGACGGCAACTTAATTGAAGTATATGAGTTCGACTCCAATGCTCAATTGAGTCAAGTTGAAAGTGAGGTCGCTGCTAAGATCTCGAGTTCTAGCATCTGTGAAGTCGAATCCCGTCTGGATTTCTATCCCTTGTACTACATTAATACCTTGAGAAAGAGAAGTGAGCACTAGAATTAACCTTCGCTTCAAATCAAGAATAAACTTCTGAATAATCTATAGACCATTAATCATAAAAGTTTGAAAGTATATTTCATGTAACTTATTGTATAGTATTTCAAGTGACTGTTTAATTTCGGCACTATAGCAATTAAAAATAAATAATATAAAGAATTATTTCTAACAAAGAATTATTTCTAACCAGAATATCTTCTATATTATTAACCTCAGGTCTTCAAGGCTTATCTTGTGTGATTTTCCAGGTATTACAAGCAAACTTATTAACTGATTGTATTATATATTATTTAAAGAAATTATTCCTCTTCATCCACGAAGCCACCCTGTTGACACAACGAGTAGAATAGCGAATCCTTTTTCTTCAATAATTCTTGGGGTGTGTCGAATTCAGCGACTTCACCCTTTTCCAAGACAATAATTCTGTCGGAATCTAAAATGGTGTTTAATCTGTGAGCAATTGTGATAATTGTCTTGTCCTTGAACTCGGTTCTGATGGTTTCTTGCAAAATCTTGTCGGTTTCAACATCAACTGCAGCAGTTGCCTCATCAAGAACCAAGATATTCGATTCGGTCAACTTAAGCAAGACTCTACCCAAACACATCAATTGTCTTTGTCCAATAGACAAGTTAGAACCACCTTCTTGAACAGGAGCATCCAAGGGTGAGTCAATGTTAGTACCCTCATCCCTTTGGTCGAACATTTTGTGGACGTGATCCTTCAAATGGGATAATTCCAAAGCTTTCCAAATTTGATCATCAGTGAAAATTTCAGTTGGATCCAAGTTAGATCTAATGGTACCTTCAAACACCTGGGAATCCTGTGGAATAATGGAAAGTTTCTTTCTCAAGTCTAACAATCCGATTGCTCCAGTGTCAACTCCGTCGATGTTGATGTCACCACCAAACTTTTCGATAATTCTGAACAACGCAAGCGTAATAGAGGACTTTCCAGCACCTGTTCTACCAACAATACCAATCTTTTCTCTTGGCTTAATGTCCAAGTTAATGTTTTTCAAGACCAAGTCTAATTCAGGTCTGTACTTGGTAGAGTAATTTTGGAATTTGATTTCTCCATTGGCGGGCCATTCTTTAGATGGTCTGTTGTCTTCAATAATTTCAGGAGCCTCAGAAGTCAATTTAGAGTATTCCAAAATTCTTTCAACAGAAACAATATTGGTTTCAACCTCAACAGTCATTCTAACAATCCAGTTCAAGGATTGGGTAGTTTGTAAAGCGTATGAAACGGACAAACCAACCAAACCAGCAGACAAAGTACCACTCTTCAAAGTGAGAATGGACAAACCAGCAGCAGCCAAGATAATAACAGATCCCAAGAATTCCAATCTAACAGCTAACCATCTGTTAGCATTAATAGCAGGGTGGTATGCACTCATGTTTCTGTCAATTCTGTTCTCATTCAAGAATCTGAATCTCTCTTCTTGACCGTAAGCTCTGATAATCGAAACACCGGTTAACGACTCTTGGAAGTTGGCAAAGATAGGAGATCTGGAGACGGAATCCAATCTTCTCAATTCACGAGAGGTTCTCATGTAGTATTGCTGGTAGTAAATGTACAAAATACCGAGTGGCAAAATGATGAAGATGAATTGCCAGGTCGAGAAGGAGATAACACCGATGGTGAAAAGGACTCTAATACTGTTGGTGAAGAACATACCAAAGACAGCTCCCAAGACCTCATCAACTTTGTAAACGTCGTTAGAGAATCTGTTCAAGATTCTACCGATGGGAGTAGTTTCGAAGAAAGACATTGGGGCTCTCAACACACTAATGGCCATGGCATTGTGAAGCTTCTTGGAACCGTTGATGGTACAGTAAACCCACATGAACGTGTTTTGAATCATAGCAGCAACAGAGTAACCGAAACCCAACAAGAAGTAAACACCCAAGTACTTGGTGACATTAGGATTGTAACCATTTTCAGTATTGACTTCGGACCAGTGCTTCAACCAAACGTTAGAACCAACACTAATAGCCATACTCATGATGACACACGCAAAGTAGATGGCCACGGAGACTGGGTTACAGGCCTTGGCATAAGCTCTATAAACATCCCACTTAACCTTACCCTGTTCCAAATGCTCCTTTCTGGCCTTAGCGTCTTCGTCTTCAGGAATATCAATGTCTTCTTCACGCAAAGAAGCGTCAGAAGCTCTTCTCAAACTAGTAACTTCGAAATCAGAATCGGAATCCAAGTTATCTAACTCAGCCTCCGGAGTTGGAGTTTGTTCAGCGGTCTCAGGGGATTTAGTTCCACTTTCCTTCTTTCTACCAAACTCATTAATCAATTGACGCAACTTGGAGTTTTCCTGCTTCATGATCTCATCGTAAGTTCCTTGTTCGATAAGTCTACCATCACTGACCATGTGCAAGTGGTTGGCAATACTCAAAACCTTGATAGAGTTGGTAGCCAAAATCTTACACTTGGTCTTCAACAAACCATTTGGACCCAAGACATGATCGGTCAAGTGACGACCAACGTGCTCATCAACAGCACTCAAGGGGTCATCCAACAAGTAGACATCGGCTCTGGCGTAAACAGCTCTGGCAAGAGATAATCTGGCCTTTTGACCACCAGAAAGAGAAATACCCTTCTCACCAACTTCAGTTTGGTCACCCTTTGGTAAAATCTTCAAATCAATGGTCAAGGCACAGGCCTTAATAACATGCTGGTAGAACTCAGGGTCATATTTGTGACCGAACAAAATGTTTTCTTTGACAGTTCCGTTCATAATCCAGGGAACCTGAGACACATACGCAACCTTACCGTGGATCTTGACCGAACCATCCAACTTGTACAAGTCACCCAAAATGGCTTGGATAATAGAAGACTTACCAGAACCAACCTTACCAACAATACAGTCCAAGTGACCTTTTTTAGCTTCCAAGTTAATGCTGGATAAGGCAACCTTGTAGTTCTGTTCGCCCTTGGCCTTGGACCACAAGAAAGTACCATTGGTGATGGAGACAGCGGTCTGGCCAACCTGCTCGGCTCTTGGGGCCTTAATAACGGCGTCCTCTTGCAATTCAGCGGAAGTCAAGAACTTGGTCAATCTGGAGACGGCGACCTGGGCCTCGACAATATTGGTAATGACGTTGGGGACAACGGCCAATGGGAACTGCAACAAGTTGAACAAGGACAAGGCAGGGAAGACAATGTCGGTGGACAAGCTCTTGTCCTTCTGGGTGAGGACAAAGAGGGCGAAGGTGGTGCAGGAGACCAAGAAAGGCGCCAAGGTCCAGGTGGAGGTGGAGGCGGAACGGAACACACCCATCTTCATCAAGTTCTTCAACTCCTTGTCGTTTCTGACCACGTTCAAGCGGTCCAAGTAGGGGTGTTCCCAGCCGTACAACTTCAAGGACTTGATGTTGTTTAAGATTTCACTGATCAAGCGGGTTCTCTCGTCCTTGTAGCCCATCTGGGTCTTTTGCAATTTCTTCTGGAACGCGGCGATGTAGGCGTTCAAGGGGATCATGATGATCATGATGACCACACCGGCCCACATGGAGTTGCCGAGCAAGGTGTGCAACGAGTACAAGCACAAGATGATCTGGAAGGGGCCGGACCAGATGATCTGCAAGTTCTGCACCAAGTCCTGCAATCTCTGGGTGTCGACGGACATCAAGTTGACGATGTCACCGGTGTTGGACTCCAGCTTGGTCTCGTTAGATAAAATCAACGATTTGGAGTAGATGACGGAGATGAGCGAGGACTTGATCTTCATGCCCAAGTCGAAGGCTCTCTGGAAGTACTGGTGCAAACACGCGGTCTGGGTAATGGAGACGATGAACATGGAGCCTGCGATCATCAAGCCCTTGGTCAAGGGGATGGGCTCGCCCTCCTTGACGGACTGGGAGTAGTCGTTGACGAAGTTGATCAAGAGACGCAACAATTGGGGCTGGACAAACGCGAGCGAGTCCTGCAAGCCCTTGAACACACCGCCTAGCACGAACTGGGCACCGAAGGCCTGGGCAAGGGCCCAGAACAACGAGGGCTTGGTCTGCGATTTCCAGTAGTGGTTGAAGTCGGTGGCGGTCTTGGAGGCCTTCAATTCCTGGGGCAACGTGGGCAAGTCCTTTTCGGTCAAGAACTGGACGTAGCCCTTCTTCATCAAGGCGCCCATCCACTCGAAGGTGATGCGGGAGAACACGTTGGCGGAGTCGTAGGGCGAGGAGCGGGCCAAGGCCGAGTAGGCAGCATTGATGGGGACGATGGGGAAGTACAATTCGGCGGCAAGGACCAAGGCGGCAGACGCTGTGGACAAGATGACAAGCGTAGCGAAGGGGGTGTCGATGGCACTTCTCAAGTTGAGGTTGATGATGCGGCCCAAGTTCAAGATGATCTGGAAGAGCCAGTAGAACAACACCACGCCGTTGGGGATGGTGGCCTTGAACTGCTCGATGTAGTGGATGGCGCCGGCGACGGCGGTGGCGGCAACGTTCAACATCAACGCGGTGGCAATGATGCCACCGGCGGTGGAGTTGGTGTGGACCAAGGCGGCCTGGAGGCCGAGGTGGATCGCCACCAACGCCAACTTGGCGTAGAACGACCAGGCGATCCGGTTGGCAGACACGATCTTTCTGTTGCGGAGCACTCGCACCTGGTGGAGTCCGACCACCACCATGAGGAGGGCACTGCCGCCGAACAAGAGGCCCTGGAGGAAACAGGGCGTCAAGTCTTTGTAGACGGGGGACAAGGGGCCCCATCCGTCGGAAGAGTCACATCCTAGCCATCCAGGCTGGAGGTGAACGGAGCTGTTGCCGTGATGGAGGTGGCGGGATGAGTTCAGGCTCATCGCATTGGAGAACACGGCAAGGTGGGACGACACGTCCCACACGGGGACGTGGGGCACGCCGCCAGCGGCAGCATTGATGCCTATGTCGACCTGTTCCGTCATTGGAGAAGAAGCGAGAGGGCGAAAGAGAGGAAACGAGATTGAATTTATACCGATGCCCTGTCTCGCGTATAGGATTAATAATCATAGCCGCACCAAAGAAGGACAGGATTATGAGTAAGAAATGGCCTACATGGGTGAAGTATGGGTACTATATGTAGGTTACTTTCTTTGGTTCTGAGTGTCTTGATCAGTTCTGATTGTCTCTTCAGCTGATTGTCTCATTTCTGCTTGTCTCAGTTCTGCTTGTCTCAGTTCTGTTGTTTCTGTTGCCGGGCTTTCCTTGGTTTCGGGCTCTGACTGAAAAGTTCGACAGGCTTTTTGCAGTGCCTGAGTGTGGGAGCCTAAATGGCGAAGATGGAGCGGAAAGGGCGCAATTTGCGGCTTAGGCAGATCTCAATTGTATGGGGGGTTATGTAATTGCAATATTGCATACTGTATAGTGTATGTACTGTAGATAGCGATGGTGTATAATGTTTTTTGGGTAGCTTGAAAGTGTGTATCATGTAGTCTGGCTAACATGTGGGGCAATTATGAGGCGATAAGACGGTGGGGCAATAAGGGGTTATCAAGGATTGTGACAAGGCCAGAGAATGAAGAGGGAAAGAGAGAGATCTATGCATACGTCTATATAGATTGATATGGGTGTTATTGGCGTTCTTTGGTTTGTAGATATCATGTCCAATAATTTCACAGAGCCGCACCAACTTTTCATATGGAAACGGAAATGGACAATCTCACGTCATAGCACAGGAAATGGACAAACTTGTAATAAACTGTAAAACGGACGGTATTGAGAGGAAAGTATGGATTTTATCGTAAGTGCCACTCCGTAGTTACTTGCCATGGCTCGGTGGATCTTGGTCAGTGTGTGCTTCTTCGGAGTTAGGACCGAGATATTGTGAGATAGTCTGAGATAATCCGAGAAAGTCTAAAATAGGCTGAGATAGTCTGGGTTGATTGATTCATTTGCCATGGAGGACTTTCTTCGCCCCAATCTGGAATTACCGAGGATGCCATAAATGGCACTAATGTCATTTTAGTGTTCTTTTAGTGTTCTTTTAGTGTTCCATTACTTTTCTTTTTAATTCTCGTTTTACTTTTTACTTTTCCTTTACTTTTTTTACTTCTTTTACTCTTCTTTTACAGTTCTTTTACTTCACTTCTTACTTCACTTCTTACTTTTCTTACTGTTTCTTTACCGTTTTTTTACTTCTCATTTTACCTTTTTACTGTCTTACTTAACTTGGTGCTTGTATTCTGTTACCGGTTCTATTTTACTTAAACAACTTCTTCAACTTGGACCGTTTCTTTTCCTTCTCTGGCGACACAGGCAATTCGGGAAGTCCATTGCTCATACGCTTTTGATAATGCGACGGCGTAGATTGGCTTGGACTACCAGAACTTCCAGATATGGGTGACATCTGAGGATGTCCCATTTGGGGAGTGCCCGGCTGTGGTCTGCCACTGTCAAACAAGTACATTGGAGGGTCCCGCGGAGCCTGCGCTTGCTTGTAGAGATTCAAATCCAAGTCGTCCGGGGTCTTGATTTGATCGATACTTTGCAAACCAATCAAAAAGTCCCGTGGCTTCAAGATCGACTCGGAACCAATGTAGAAGTCCTTATTGGTGGCAGCACCCAATTCATAGATCGACCGTATCTCCGAGTACGTCATGCCTCCTGCAATGTAACAGAAAATGCGCTGCTTGGGTCTTATTTGTGCAGCCAAAGACAGGTTGATTCTCGTGGACGATTGGGCCCAAGAAGCCTTGATTCTGGGGTTCCTCAACGACGATTGCTGAGTAGGGGTGCTGGTACCGCTTGTGGGCACGTCGTCTTCAAGAGGCTTGTCTCTGAAGTAAGGAAATTCTTCCTCGTCCAATTGATACTTGGATGCACTCAGTAACACCTTTTTGACACCAGGCCCGAATCTTGAGGTGTTGTAGGTTCCCTCGTTGTTAATGGTGTGGAACATGTCCTTGTCAGAGCCCTTACCCTTGATGTCCTTTTTCACCATAGGGAAGTCTAGTTTGTGGAGATTGGTAAAGCATCTGGAAATCAACGAAATGATTTGGCGATCATTGACTCCGATGAACTTCACCAACTTGATAAAGTCACTTTCAATCAAACCGCCTCTGTAGAGACCGTAGATCAACACCAATCTCATCTTATCATTGACATGCAAGTCGGGTCTGGCCAACAAGACAATCAAGTCATCATGCAAATGCTTATTCCTTTCTCCCTCGAAGCTGGTTCCCTTGGCAGCACAGGTCTGTTCGAAATCAGCAGCAAACTCGGCCAATTTTCTCGAGGCGTTGATGTCGAGACATTCGTCAATCAAGTTTCTGTGCAAGGTGATTTGCTTTCTTTCGTCGTCGAAGCCCTTCAAGTGGGCCACGACGTACATCAAGTCGCTCGAGGTAGACGCCTTGGATCTGTCGATCATCAAAGGGTTGTTCTTGATCAAGTCGGAGATCTTGTTCATGATGAGCTCCGACGCCTCGATGATATGCAAGTGTCTCAAGTTGATCCAGTCCTCGTCGTCCTCGTTGTCCAAGGTGACCTCGTTCTCCTGGATCTCGCCCTTTTCGTTTTCGCTCGAGTACTTGTACACCCCGGTTCTTTCCAAGTTCTCCACGATGTCGTGGGCCATGGCCTGGTAGCTGAACTCGTGCAACAACGGCGCATACAAGTCCAAGGTTCTGTCGCAAATCAACAAGATGGAGCGGGGCTTGTCCTGGATGGAGGGCGGGGGGTAGTCGTGGTTGACTCTGGCGTAGTCGTCTATCTGGCGCTGGAACTCGTCGGCAATCAACTCGGGCAAGCGCGAGGCCTCGTGGGTGGCGTTCTTGGGGGCGTAGAATCTGATCAACGGGTACTCGCCGGTGATAATCATAAGGTTGACCAAGGCCTTGGCGGCCAACTTGACCTGGGGAATGACGAAGTCCGAGCAGTTGTTGTTGTAGTAGATGGGCATGGAGTTGGGGGTCTTGTTGTCGGTCAAGAACACCCGGGTCTCGACGGGGTAGAGGTTGCTGTTGATGTAGCGGATCTTGGCGCCGCCGTCGAAGTACGCCAACACGCGGGGGTTGTTCAAGAACTTGGCGGACTGGTAGAACTGGGTGGCCTCGCCGTGGTCGGCCAACGGGAGAAACAAGCCCTGGCCGCCCTTGTAGCGGCTGGTCTGGACGTCAGCAACAATGCACTTGAGGTTGTAGACGGTCAAGTCGATCAAGTAGATGGCCTCCATGAAGGTGTTCTGCTTGCGGTGGGCGTCGATCTTCTCGATGGACGTGACCACCCGCAACAAGCTCTCCTTGGAGAGGACTCGGTAGATGACGGGCTCGGTTTGGTCATCGATGATCAAGTTGTACAACACGCCGGGCCGCTGCACCTCCTTGATCTGGTTGAGGATGTAGTCCCGCTGGAGGTTCAACAAGGAGGTGGGGTCTTTGTTTTTGGACATGGTGGGTTCAATGGGATCAAGGGGGTGAGACCATGGAAGCCAGAGAGGAGTGGAAGTGAGATAATAAGAAAGTGACAGTGAATAATTCGAATGGACTAAAATGGGTGGATAAGTGCGACAGAAGGAACCGAAGAAGAGTGGGGACTTACTAAATGTGAGGGATGTAAATGAAATGAAAGTGTCACTGAATGAAGGTGCCACTGAATGAAGGTGTCACTGAATGAAGGTGCCACTGAATGAAGTTTTCATTGATATGAAAGTGTCACTACCATACGTGGACTTGCCACTAATATGAACCTGTCGCTCTCACTAACTTAATACTTATTCAGTGTCTCACTAAATGTGAGGGGACTGTCAGTAATGGCATGCGACACTAATGTGAGAGATCAATATGAGCCTGACACTAATGAAGAACATGACACTAATGAAGAACCTGCCACTAATAAGAATGGACACTCCTAATATCAGAGAATCATCACTAAGTATGAATCTTTGACTACTATGACCTCTCTATTCTGAGTGAATCTTTTACTACTATGACCTCTCTATTCTGAGTGAATCTTTCACTATGACCTCTCTATTCTGAGTGAATCTTTCACTATGACCTCTCTATTCTGAGTGGACCCTCACTAATATGGGACCTGTCACTAAACGAGGGTGCGACTCAATAATAGACCTGATTTGTGAACCTGTCACTAAATGTAAACTGTCACTATTAAAACCCATTAATGTTCATGGACTCTAACTACATATGAGTTCTCACTAATTCTCTGATCTCACTCTTAATCCCACTCTATTCTCACTCTATTCTCACTCTATTCTCACTCTATTATCACTCTATTCTCACTCTATTCTCACTCTATCCTCACTCTATTCTCACTCTTATTCTTACTATTCTCACTCTCAGTCTCACTCATTCTACATCTATACAGTTCTCACTAAGAACAACAGGGCCTTAAAACATCTACCCACAAAAGGGACCTCCCCATCCACCCTCCACCACCACGACGACAGTGCACCATATAGGCAAAAGACACCCCCGACGCTTGCACATGGCCGCAGCAGAAGAAGAAGCAGCAAGAAGGCGAGACCCAGTGCAGCCGCCAGGCCATGCGCTGTCTTCACCAAGATCGGGCCACGCCATGGAAGCAGCGATCTACATCCTCGGATGGTACTTCTTCTCGTTGTCGATCTCCATCTACAACAAGTGGATGTTCGGCAGCGGCCTCGACTTCAAGTATCCCATCATCGTCACGTCGTTCCACCAGTTCTGTCTCATCTTCTTGAGCAGTACCGTGCTCTACTTTTCACCCACGCTCCGTCCCACCATCAATGAACCCACCGCCACCAAGCTCTCCTTGCGCGCCTTCTTCGCCGTGTTCCACATGGACTTCGCCACCTATGCCCGCAACATCATACCGTGCTCCTTGGCCTCCAGCGGAGACATCGGCTTGTCCAACGTGTCGTTCAAGTACATCTCCTTGAGCTTGTACACCATGTTGAAGTCGTCGTCCTTGGTGTTTGTGCTCCTCTTCGGCTTGCTCTTCCGCTTGGAGAAGTTCAATTGGCGCTTGGTCATCATTGTTCTTGTCATGACCGTCTCCGTCACCATGATGGTCAAGAAGCCCGCTGCAGCCGACTCCCCCGACAAGGACGACCACAACGCGTTTGGCATCATCATGGTGTTGTCCGCGTCCATGGTCTCGGGCTTGAGATGGTCCTTCACCCAGTTGTTGTTGAAGACGAACCCCTACACCGTCAACCCCATATCCACCATTTTCTACATTGCACCCCCCATGTGCGTTACCCTCTTCATCTTCGGCTTGGTCTTCGAGGGCTTCTCGAACTTCCTCGCCTCGCCCATCTGGGAAATGAAGGGTGTATTCGGCACCATTGTGTTGATGGTGATTCCCGGCTTTTTGGCCTTCATGATGACCGTTTGTGAGTTCAAGTTGTTGAGCGTGTCCCAGGTGACCACCTTGTCGATTGCGGGTATTTTCAAGGAATTGTTGACCATCGTGATCAGCTCCATAATATTCGGTGACAAGCTCAGCTTGATCAATTGTCTAGGACTAATTATCACATTCCTTGATATCTTATGGTACAACTACCACAGATACACCGAAAAGAAAGACTCCCACGAGTACTCGAGCATCAACCCACAACAGGATTCCGAGGAAGAGATAGAGATGAGATAGAGATAGAGAAATAAATGGCATACATACATTTTTCAGATATTATTATTATTATTATTATTATTATTATCATTATTATTTATTATCCAATCCTATATACACGTTTCACAAGATTACCATCACCATAAAGAAAGTAGACAAAACTGTCGTCAAGGTTAGCACATTATTCCAGCTTCCCAAGCGCTGCTCGTAGGACCCCAACTTGATGGAATCGGCGCCATTCTTCATGTTCGGAGCAGAGGCTGCACTAGCAACTCCACCCGGCAATGTCGACGTCGACTGCCCGTTTCCGCGAGTTATGAAGATACCATCACTGATGAAACCCGAGAATTTGGCAGGTACGTGCGATCCATCGCTGAGCGTATCTCCTTTGTTGACGGACGAGAAAGTGATGGTGGTTGAGGGGTAGGATACTGGGGTAGCAAATGGAATTTTGCTCGATTTGATGAATCCGATGGTACTTGAAATGGTTGCATTTTTAGAAAAGTCTATGAGGGATGATATGGTTGAGGCGGACGATGCTTCCGATTCGGAACGGGTAGAATTCAAGGCAAGATTTCCATTCGACTTGGCGATGGCAATGGTTCCACCTTCATTGTCAACGGCAATGAACGCGTGACCGATGACGGGAATACCCAAGGAGTTGTATCCCAGGAACGAGTTTGGCTTGAACAAGAACGAGCATGCTTTGGCGCCGTTGGAAAACTTGATGGTGGTATCATCGTAGGTGAAATCGGCAATGAAATTGTATAGCGGGACATCGATCAGAACATTCCCGAAGAAAAAGTTGACGGTGGCGGCCGCGGATCTAATCTTGTCGCATTCGACGAGCCATTCCTTGACATCTTCACTGTAGAAAGCGTTGACTTGAATGGCCAAATTAATGATGGTGTCCACGGGCAAATAGGTCATGGAGCTTCTCGAGTCCAACACCACGGGAAGGGTTTCGCCCACCGAATTGAGCGACACGGATGCTCCGGTCACCTCGTTGGTGATCTGGAAGTCGGAAAGGTGCAACGTTGGCAACCTGACGTAGTTGTAGAGGTCGGTGCTGAAGGGCCCCACGTTACCTTCGTGGGGGATAATGTCAAACGACATCAACGGCTCCTCGAAGAACTGCTTGTCGACGTACCCGGGCATCAACAAGCCGGAGTTGGCCTCCCACAGGGTTCTGTTTTCGAACCAGAGCGAATAGCCTGGCGAAGCAATGATGCCTTCGTTGACCAAGGACTTCAAGAAGCCGGAGCCGCTGGGGGGTCCGGCCAAGCCCAAGCCTCCGTAGAACAGAAACGCCAGTGCGGCGTCCACGAAGGTGAAGTTTGGCAACAGAATGAGCGCATTGTCGGAGGTGTTCAACTGGAGGACGTTGGTGGCCCATTTTCCTGTCACGTTGTTGCCGTTGAAATAGGGCACGGCGTACGATTGTTCGTTGACGAGGCCCGGCACCGTAGCCATGGGCTGGCTGACGGACGTGGTGGCCCTGGAGGGGCCCACGATGTCGGAGATGGCGTAGCGGCCGCCCAAGGCACACCCCGAGGCCTGGTTTTCTGCGGCCGAGGCGATAGACGCCGGGAAGGTGGTCAGCGGGTAGAGCGACTCTTCCGACTGGTACCACGAGTCCAAGTAGGTGCACTCGTAGAAGACGCCGGCGTCCATCACCCACACTTCGGGCTGGACCATGTCGATGCGGACGTCGAGCGGCTGGGGCGGGTTGCCGATCTGGATGTTGGCGTTGTAGAAGGAGTCGCCGCTGACGGCCGTCAAGTGGATCTTGGGCAAGTTCAGGTGCAAGAGCACCGACAGGAAGGTGCTGATCATGGGGGCGACGGAGCTTTGCAGCGATGATGACGACGGAGACAGAGTCTTTGTTGGAGGCGAGTTGTCTGCTTTGTTTTGGAGGTTTGCCGCTTTCTGGGAGGTGGTGATGGCGTCTGCCGTGGCGGCGGTGGCGGCCAGCACTAGAAGCAGCAAGAATAAGGGAAGGCTCCGCATCTCATACGTTGATCCCTTGGGATACAGGGCACGGGGATGGAGGAGATGAAGTGAAGGAAGAGAAGAAAACTAAAACTTGTGAGACTATTTTTATCACCAGTGCGATTTTTAGATTGAGCTGAGGATGGCCTAGTCTGGAAAGAGAGTGAGAAAGAAGAGAAAGGAAAGGAAAGGAAAGGAAAGGAAAGGAAAGGAAAGGAAAGGAAAGGGAAAATATCATGACAAAGTAAATAGCACATAGAAGACTTGATGGTTGATTGTATCAGATCAAATGGCATGCACTTGGACATGTCTACTCACTCCTTTCTCCTACCCTACTCTATTCTTATCGATCCATGGCCATCTGCGTGGTGGTGCCCTTAACGGCTCCATCGTACAAAGAGAACGCGATATCGCAGAATACGATTAGGGAGAATCCCGGACAACAACATTACGAGGAAATATAGGAGGCAGAAAGTGTCTGGCTCGGGGTTAACAATAGCTCAATTATAGGGCCTCCTCTGGCATTGTAAAGGACAGAGGACGAGAATCGCGAAAACTGCCAAACACAGTGGGAATGGCCATGGCTTGGGTCAAAAGGGCATTGCCGAAGGGCTGAAGTGACCCCCATGCCGACGGGTTCCGTGGGATGCTAAGCCCTGCGCCACTTAAGCCCAGGGTGTGTCTATTGTGGAGCGCAGCTCGTCGTGGTCCTATGCGCTTATTCAGTTTGACAGGTGTGCACTGGATACGTCATTTTATTTATAGAAGTTGGCGATTGAGTTCACGCCACAGGCCTCACGCTAGTCCAAGAGCTTAATAGTGAGAAGCTTATTAGGATCTTATTTCGAGGCAGCTCGGTGTTACTAAATACGCCAACGGTATCCGATAAGCTCAGGCCTATCGGATTTTCCGGGGTAGTCTTGGCTTTTCAGACTAGAGTTACCTTGCAAGAAGTGAGAAATCAGGCAATTCGAATGTGGTAAGATATGGTGGTCCATAGACCGCAGATCAGATTGAATGCTAGATACGACAGATTCCCAACCTGTACCGTATCATCCACCTCGTGATCTCTATTTCTAGCGCCCTTCAGAAGCAGTATGACTATTCAGTATTTGATGATTTCACTACTTGGATGCTATCACTATTGATGATTTCACTACTGGATGCTATTGATGCGTTCACGATTGTTTTCACTGTTATGGATTGACTATGGAAACTGGCTGGAAATGGTCGAACCGTCACTCCATACAATTATAATCAGCTCATTACTAGACACCTAGACTAGTTTACTCACTCTAAGAGTGCGCAGATAATTACCCGTAATTACACAATCGACACCACTCCGAAACGGCTGCATCCTGGCCAGTTTCACCATTTCCAGTGCAAGCTACGTCACAGGCCCTCGGCTTCCCCATATTTTCCACACAATGGTCTCATGGTAGCCCACCCTACTTAACTACCAGCTACTCCAACGTGGTCGTGCGCGACGACAAGAACGATGTTGGAAAAATTTCCCTATTAGTTCATCAAACATATTAATGCTTTCCATAAAATGGTACGTTGACCGCCCCAAACTGCCCAATACATCGTTACTAACTTCCAGTTGCCATTATACCTATTGACTGCAGCCAAAACTAAGCATGTGTTAATCGAATTGAAGAACGGAGAGACCTTGAACGGTGATTTGGTCAACTGTGACTCGTGGATGAACTTGACGTTGAAGAACGTCATCAAGTCTTCAGCCAACGGAGACGACTTCATGAAGATCTCCGAAATCTATATCCGTGGTACTCACATCAAATACTTGAGATTACCCGAAGAAGTACGTACTTTTGTTCCCCTGAGCTTCATCAACAGCAATACTAACTACCAGCTTATGGACCACGCCAAGGAGCAGAACATCCTCAACATGGAGCAAAGAAATAGAAACCAAAAGAGAAGAAACAACGGAGGAAACGGTTTAAACAATAATAGAAGAGGAAACTTCAACCAAAACAGAGGATACCGTCGTTACAACCAGCAAGGAAACAACCAAAGCCCACGCCAAGGCGTCTAAGGTCCGGGATCGGGCAATTCACATCTAGCCCTGGTTGATCCATCAGAGGAGTCCATCTTCTTTCGCATTTAGTCACGAATTGCTGCATCTTCATTCCTTTCTTCTACCTTGTATTCAATTCTTTGGATCATCCTGGATTATGTATTATATAACTTGGGCCATGTACTCCCTGAGACTTCCAGGTTGTGGGATACTGGGAAATACAATTTGTATTTGTGGATACGTTCAACGTCCCGTTAAGTGAGACATGTAGGATTATATTAGTCAACTAAGCATATTGCCAATGTGCACGTCTGAGTGTTCGAGATGTCATGGACTGGATACCTTCTACAAATGGTCTATGGAATCTATTCTCAATTTCCTGATGTACATACACCGTAATTATACATATCAATACATTAGTTCACACTTGTCAAAGTCCAACTTTTCAAGTCTTCCCGTAAATTCACCTCATTGATCAACCCATTGACCTGGCAGATGGTTTCATCTTCTTCCTTGAACTCATTGCTCCAGTCGCTATAGGCGTCGTTCAACTTGCTATTCCAGCCGACGGGGCCCCTGGGATTATCGAAGATTTCATCTATAACCTTTTCGGGACTTTCGTCAAGCAACACGTCCAACTCGGGGTCCCAAGTGCTTTCCAAGATCTTGCCGTAGAGTCTGGTTACAATGGGGTCCATAAGAAGTGGTCCCTTGCTTTCAGCATTGCCTCTCAGAGCAACGGAACTCTTCGACTTGGGCGCATGAGGCGACCCAAGTCCATCTCTTCTGCGGTCGCTGTCTTCCAAGGCCGACTCGTCGGACAAGGAGGTCACGGAGGACGAATGGGCCATTTCGGCAGTGTTGGTCTGGAGGCGCCCCAATTGCTTCCTTCTGTCCAGCGCAGTGTTCAACTTACCAGAAGTTGGGACTCTTGCGTCGCGGGAGGGCTGTTTGGAGAGGTTGGAGCTGGTAGCAAAGGTGGAGGACTCATTGATCTGCAACTGGGTGTGGAAGTCGTAGTTGGAGGGCAACTCCTTCAAGTCCATGGTCATGCTCAAGATGGAGTTGACCTTGGCGTTCTTGAGCAAGTACTTGGTGCTCAAGGGCTCCTCCAAGTTCAAGTATTCGGCCAAGTTGATTTCCAAGCGGCCCAACTCGGTGGTTTCCACCTTGGACTCCTTGTCGTGGTGCATGTGGTGGTGTTTTCCCGGCACGTCGCTGACGTAGAACACGCGCATCAACAAGTACTTGTTGCCAATGAGGTTGTCTCTTCTCTTGAAGGGGAACTTCAAGTTGCAGCTCAAGTTGTAGTTGAACAGACACTTGAAGTTGTGGATCTTCTTGCTGGAGGTGGTGGTGGAGACGTTTCCTGACGAGCCGCTGTTGGACGAGCCGTCACTGTTCTCCGAAAGCGACGACAGCGTGCTAACGCGACCGTCGGCCGCGGTTCCCGAGCTTCCGTCGTCTTTTCCGGGACGTTGCCCATGGATGAGCTTGGTGAGGGTGGGTCTCAAGTTCTTGCCATCCCTAATCTGGATCTCGATGTAGCAGAAGCCATTTGTCTGAGGAATGTTGGTGAGTTCATGGACGGTGAGATTGAAGGCGAACTTGGGCTTTTTGGAAGAAAACATCCTGGAAAGAGCCCGTGATGGATAAAAAAACGAAGTGCAAGTAGCGTGTAATTCTCTGTCTACTTCGGATGTCCTGGCAAGTGCATCTTAATTTATGTGGAGGAGGAAGGGCTCCTGTGCGCATATGAAATTTGGTGCCTACATACACTCCTCCTCAGAAGTAGATAGAGATAGATAGACTCTACTCAGTGTATGGCAGCCACACATGATTATCGCCATCCATTCACTCCATATGCCATCCAATTGGAGTTGATGGATGCCATTTACGATGCGATCGACTCCAATTACAAGGTGGGCTTGTTCGAAAGTCCCACAGGCACAGGAAAGACGCTTTCCATCATATGCTCATCGATGACCTGGTTGAGAGATTACAAGCGAGAACACCGGTTTCTGGGCATTGAGGAGGACGAGGAGGATGACGACGAACCAGAATGGGTCAAGAACGACTACAGGACCAAGATTCTCGAACGCACCAAGAACAAGGTCAAGGATTACGAGATGTACTTGTCTAAGCTCGAGCACCAGAGGAGTCAGAATATTCGCCAACCCTCGGAGATGCCGTTGAAAAAGCGGACCAAAAAGGCCCCTGAATACTCGGAGGACGATTTTCTTCCCCAAGATTACAAGGAAAACAAAACATCCTTGACGGACAAGGCCCTCAATATCCAACGAGAAATCGATTCCCTCATGAACAAAATCGACCCCGAGGCCCGTCCCGAAGATATCGACATCGAATGCCCCATAAAGATATTCTTTTCTTCCAGAACACATTCCCAATTAAACCAGTTTTCTGGCCAGCTTCGCTTGACCAATTTCCCTTCTTCGTTCGACAACGTCGACGAAAGAACAAAGTACTTGCCTTTTGGGGCAAGAAAACAACTCTGCATTAATCCCAAGGTCAGGGAGCTCTCCAAGAACGATGTGAATATCAACGATGCGTGCATCGACTTGCAGAACCTGAAAGAGGGATGCGAATACTTGCCCAAGGATTACATCAATTCTCCCCTCACATCAGAATTGGCCAACATGAGCTTGACAAAAATTCACGACATCGAGGAATTGGGCAGTTTGGGAAAAGAATTGAATACATGTCCCTATTACTCAATTCGACAGGGAATACCGAAGACAGAAATCATTTCCTTGCCGTACCAGATGATTCTTCACGAATCCACAAGACAATCTTTGAGGTTGGACATCAAAGATTCGATCGTCATTATTGACGAAGCCCATAACATTATTGACGTGATCAACGCAATATACTCCGTCAGTATATCTCGCGACGAACTTGAGCTGGTAATCAAATCGTTAAAGACATATCTAAATAAATTCATCAAACGGCTAAACAGTGGAAATAGAATCAATTTGATGAAGCTCATCAAAATATGCCAGCTTTTTGTTTCCTTTATCAACACCCAAGAGAAATTGAACGCCATAAAGTCGGGTGATGAAATCACTTTAAGCATGATGTTCAAGGACTCGAATGCAGATTTGGTGAATATTCACAAACTTGAGGAGTTCCTCAACAAGACTAAAATTGCTTACAAGATAGAAACATATATGGAAAAAAAGGAGGATGGAGAAAGCAATAGTTCAAATCCCATTCTTTTCCAGGTAATACGATTTCTCAAATGTTTGACGCATCCGTCAAAAGAGGGTAGGTTCTTTTGGGACAAGTCGCCCTCTGGTGCCATCAGCATAAACTACATGCTTTTAGATCCAAGCGAAATATTTAGAGACATCATCGAAAAGGCGAGGTGTGTTCTTCTTTGTGGTGGTACTATGGAGCCTATGTCTGAATATATCAATTATTTATTCCCATTTGTTGCACCTGATAAAATCAAGAAATTTAGCTGTGGACATATAATCCCAAAAGAGAATTTGAAAGTCTTTCCTATCACAGAAAGTCAAGGTGTTAAATTTAATTTCCTGTTTGAGAAGAGACTGGATGTGAAAATGCTAGAAACTCTAGGTGAAACCATTCTAAAATTGTCTAGAACTATCCCTGATGGAGTTGTCATATTCTTTCCAAGTTATAAATATTTGGATGAAGTGACAAATGTATGGAAAAAGTCCCCGTCGAAGATTTTTGACCGAATAAACGGCAACAAAACCATTATTGTTGAGCCTAAAGACTCTCGAATGGTTGATTCTTGTTTGCAAGAATATTCAGCCACTATCAAAGAGAGCAAACATGGTGCAATTCTCTTGTCTGTGGTAGGAGGGAAAATGTCAGAGGGTATCAATTTTTCCGATGAACTAGCCAGAGGAGTTATTATGATTGGATTACCTTATCCCAATGCATTTTCTGGAGAGATGATCGCCAAGAGAAATTTCATAGAAAAACATACTCTTGAAAATGGAGGATCCAAACAAGAGGCTCGGGAAGCCTCTCACAATTTCTATGAGAATATCTGCATGAGAGCTGTGAACCAAAGTATAGGAAGAAGTATTAGACATATCAACGACTATTCCACTATATTTTTAATTGATTATAGATTTGAAAACCATCGAATTCAAAACAAGTTGAGTGGTTGGGTCAGGGATCGGGTTGAGTCTGGTATGCAATTTGAGCATCTTCTTGCTCTCACTAAAGAATTTTTCAATTCAAAACTAGTTTCCAAATTAGATTAGATACAAGAAAACAACGTCAATCTCATTTATATGTAGACAACATCACTTCTCAATACCCACTTTTCTCCACTGTGTACCATTTCTCCCTCGTGTCTCAAGCAATCATCTCCATGCTTGTGCAATAATGCCATGCCTTTTCCAGGGTGCACGTTCAATGGCTTGGCCCCTCTATAATCCGGATAGAAAATGGTACCTCCCCCCTCAAATTCCTCATCGCCAGTGAGGTATATCAATAGGGTCCACTTGGTTCTTCCTTTCAAAGTTCCACTCTCATTTGTTGGACATACTACTGATTCGTCATAATGCTGATTGAAATGGTGGCCTTTCTTGTATCTGTAAACTCTGAGCTGGGGGTTCAAAGAACAAGCATCTTTGAATGTTTCATTTACTTCTTCGATTTGTTCATCTTCATAATCCACCTTTTGGAGAAGGATATCTTTCAAGTACTGCCAAAGGCAGTCTGCTGCTTGAAAATCATTGACAGCTGCTCTGTCATTGATCCTCACTGCATATTCTTTGCTTTTAATGAGTGGTGTAGTTTCAAGTCCTAGATTCTTCTCAAATGAATTTATTAATTCGTTACACAACTCTTTGCTGAAGAAGTTTGGGATAGTGATGATCTGATCTGACATTACGACCTCCGGTTGAGGCTTGAAGAATTGTTTCTTTGTATTCTTAGAAACCTCGAGAAAGCTTTGAGGAAAACTATATGATGGCGAAGAGGCCTTTTTCTTTGGTGGCATTGTGTTTTAAGTTCTATAAGAGCAAAGTTTTAGTGTAGTGTAGTGAAGGTGTATCTGATGTTATATTGGGTAGTGTGTGTACCGATACCATTACAATATACACATATATAGATATCTTTACATGATATAAACGTCAATATAACTCTCTTGTGTATTATATAACCTTACAACAGAGACTCTAAATTAATAAGCAAACTGTAGGTTTCTCTGGGCATTTTGTACTGCACCATACCTGCGTATATCATACAATTCTTGGACATCTGTTTCAATCTAGTCAACTCGTCCTTTTCGTTTCCTAATGCTTGGTACCTTCTCGTCAAAATTTCATAATTCAACTGGGAGATTGCCGACATGACCATGATCAACAAAGAAGGTATGATCTTGATGAGATTGTCGTCCAAGTGGCCACTTTGAATGAGCTCACTGAATTTTCTTATTTTTATCAAATCATCATCTGCATCGATAGGGATCAAACCCAACTGGGAAATACCATTGATCACTCTGTTCCAATCCTTCTTCAAGAAAACGTCTCTAATGTCGATAACCGATAACAATAAGTCACAGGTTTCCTTGATGTTGGGACCAATCTTTTGCATTATCAAGCTGTTGTTCTTGAAAATATCCATGAGCTGTCTGGCCAACAAAATGATGTTATTGTCCACAGTATTGGTTCTGACTTGGTTGAAGCCCGTGATATCATTGAAGCCGCTGAAAGTCTCATAGTTCCCAAATTCAATAATAGACTTGTCCAACTCTGTTGACGATAATATTTCTGCAAGCAACTTGTTGACCAAAGAAATGACTGTATCAAATTCTTGACACAATTGGTATAATAACAATGCATCAAATATTCTTCCATCTTCTTCGCACTTAATGGCACTGACTTCAATGATTTGATTGAAAAATGAGTCTAAGGATTCAAGACCAATGAGCGATCTCTGTCTTTCCAAAATGCCTGGAGTCTTCACACCATTGACTGGATTCAATTCACCCAACAACATGGCAAACTCTCTGGAAATCAATATCAATTCTCTCAAGGCCTCATGACACTTTTCGAGTTCATCTTTAGACTGACCTCCCTTGGAAAGGCCAATTGTTATTAAGTATTGACAAGCAACCTTGGGATCACTGATCTTGAAAGTTCTAGTATATGAGCCAATCAATCTGCTGAAGTTGATGTAGTAACCATTATCTTCAATGACTAATAAATCATCCTTGTTGGACGTAGATGGTGTCTTAAGCAATCCATAATAATTTAAACCAATTGCTAAGTGAACTGCATCACATTCGTTAATTTGTTCGTAAGCATACTGCACAGCTAACTCATAAAGACCAACCAAGGTTAAAGTCTTGAGATACAACGGATTGTTTGATGAGGTGTTGAAGTTCTTTGGACCCAAACTGATGACCTTTTGTTGCAAGTTGACCAAACTGTAATTTTCAAACACGAGGGACGATTCGTTGTTGAATTGATTTTCATTAATGATAGATAAATGGAACCATAACCAGTCCTCAATACTTAAGTTGATAGACCGGGGCAACGACTTCTTATTCAAGTCGCACTTACCAATAATCTTGTAGACAGAATATTTGTATGGATCCGACTTGCCATCGCTGCTTGAAGAGCTTGAATCGTTGATGTAAAATTGGAATTGTTGAGTAAATTCACTGCGCAATCTCTGATTGAGCTCAGATGGAATGACATGATTCTCACTTTGAACAAACTTCTTCAAGTAGATGGGGAAATTGGAATCAAACTTGTTAAAAAGATCGGCATTTTTCAAAGTGAATTCCAATGCATCGTTGTATAATCCAGATCTCAACAAGTAGAACAACAAGGCCCATACTGGAGTGTTGTTTACGCTCAAAGTCTTCGAGGAGAGATCGGTATCATTTTTCATGATAATATTCTCGATGAAGTATGAAATCTTATTCAAGTTAGTGGCTGGAACATACTTTGCATCCTTTTTAGTATCCTTCAAGTAAATTTGTTCGATATAATTGTAGAATTCATTTTCCAAGTAGTTTTTACTGTTTTCAATGATTTTTCTATGCAATGAGGGGGTTTCATCGTTGGTCTCTTGGTAGGCGTGATAAAACTTCTGTTCTTGATTTATTTTGGAGAATTTCTCTTCGGCCAAGTCGATCAACACTTTCCACATTTCGGCGATTTGCTTGGACTTCAAATCGTTCTGAAACTTGGACAATTCCATCAAATTCAAACCGTAGGAGAAATTAGAACGGTCCAATCTAGACTCATTCAACTGGTAGATAACCTTTGCGTGATTCTCGAACTTTTCTCTAGATATTTGCTTCACTGAATTGGAGCTGTTGCTGTGGATTGGACCTAACATGCTGTAGGATCCCGAAACAGATTGGTTCCAGGTGATGGAGTTTTTCAACGATTCGGCGGGGTTCGAGGAGGAGGTCTTCAATCCTATGGACTTGCGCAACTCGTCTCTTCTGACCTTCCAGTCGATCGATATGTTGGAGCTAATGAAATTGTCAAAGTCTTTGGATGCCAAGTTTAGCGATTGCTCGATGGTATTCAAGATATTCTCGTTCTTCTTGGAGAGCAAGTAGTTCTCAAGGTTGTCATTTGGCGAAACGACTGGCTGGTTGGCGAAGCCGGTGTTGGTTGAGGCGTCCTTGGGAGCAGGCACATGGATGGAGCCAAGTTCGTTCTCGATCTCCTCGGCGTTGATGCCGCTCGACGCCAACAAGTAGTGGGCCTTTGTGTAGTTCAAGTCCTTGGAGCCGTCGTGCTTTCGCAAGAGCTGTGATTTTCTCTGCAATTCATTCAAGGTGAGATGGATCGAGCCAAGCTCGAGGTTGTCTGGCTTGGGTAAGTTGTGAGCCGACTCCAACAAATCCTTCAAAAGCTTGGAGGAGGAGCCCGATTTGATGGACGTGGGCAAGGTGGTGGCCAGGGCGGCAATGCCGCTCTTGTTGAGGGTGGTGTTGGCACTGTTATTGGGCATGGAGGAAGAGTTCAACAGAGAGTTCTGGTTGTTGGCCACGCCAAATGCGGTGCCCAATCCACCGGAAGGGGCAGCAGTGGAAGGCTGTGCATTCTGCAGTCCAAAGAGCGACATTCTGGCCCGTGATGAGTTCCAATGGGTTCAAGGAACGTGATTGTGCCTTTGTTGTTGTAGAAGTTTTGGGGCTGCCTTTTCATGATTTTTCCTAGGCCTGCGACTTACCCGGATTCCAGCGATGTGTCCTGGCCCTCACTATAAAAAGAGCCCGACTCCCGCACCCTGCTTTTTTCTGTTAACTTTGTCCAAAAGTAATCCTTCACTTAGACAGTGCATTGAAATGGAGCCCATGACGGCGGTACCTCGATGCTTGGAGCCAGTTCTTGGCCTCATTGTCGACTAGTTGTGTACTGTTTGTTGGGCTCGGCCTATCATTATTAGATGCGATTGTGAATGGAGAGATAGAAGTGTAACTTTTAAGAACCTGTCTGGATAATGATGAAAGAGAGGTGTCAGGAGGTGCATATATTCTTCGTAGACTCGTGTAGTGTGATTTTGGACGACATGACAATTTCTCTGAGCTAAGTGAGATCTATTTCTTGAGAGAAATAGATCCGTATTGTGCTTCATGTGCTGCCCTTGCAGAAGTGTTACTTTAATTGTGAAGACATTGATTTTCCAAAGTATTCGGACGAGTTTGATGCAACTGAAGGTAATAACTTAACCTGAATATTAACCTTATACAGAATTTTCGAGATGAGGTGATTAGAGAAGTAGGAGGTAGCTGGTATGTGTTACGACAGCTGCTGTTCTATAGTTCTCTTCTCACTTATTCTTCCTTTTTTTTACCATTTTCAATATTCGAAAATTCTACCAAATTCCGGAAAAATCTATTAATCTATTAACTCTATAATTCTTTGTCGTGACACACATCAGGGAACTCCACCTCCTCGTTGTTGCTCAAACCACCGGCAAACTTCTCGCGGCAAGACCAGGACTTGACGGGGAAGAACCAGTAAGCCAAAGCCCAAATAATATAAACAGCTGTGACGGCAGAAGCGTAGTTCATGTTACCCGCAGACACTGGCATGAAGGAAGGGAAGGAGAAGAACACCAAGGCGAAGATGGTCCAGCAAATCGTGATGATGTTGCAGAAAAGACCAAGCTTGCCCAACCAGAAAGGACCGTGTCTGATGTTGTTTCTTCCTCTCCAGAGAAGACATCCAGTAGGCACCATGTAACTGAGCAAAAGGAAGGTGATACATCCAACAACCATGGAGTTGAAGGCGGCGTCCGAAGCAAGGTAGAGGAGACCCAAGAGGGCGACAAAGATTTCAGAGAAGATGTGGGCGTTCAAGGGAACGCCGGTTTTGGGGTCGACAACCGCCAACCACTTGGACAAGGGCAAGCCGTTGTCTCTGGCGAAGGACCAGCACAATCTGGTTTGCCAGGTGTGGGACGAGATGGTGCATCCACACGCGGTCAAGAAGATCAACGAGCCCAAGCAGATGGCGCCGGCCTTGTTGCCAAGGGCCTGGTAGTAGATGTCGAGGATGGGCATGCCGGTGTTGGAGGTGAAGATGGCGTCCAAGTTACGGATGCAGAAGAACATGGCGATGACGTAGGTGAAGGAGGTGAGGAAGCCGATGGTGACGGTGCCGATGATGGCCTTGGGGATGTCGGTACGGGGCTTTTCGGTTTCTTCGGCCAAGTGGCACGCGGAGTCGAGACACGAGAAGGACCAGTTGGGGTTGATCAAACCCACAATGAAGGCGATGCCGGCGGAGGACCAGCCGGTCTGGTTGTCGAACTGGGTGAAGACGAAGGAGGCGTCGGAGTAGTGGCCACGCGAGCACACCAACACGGTGATGGTGATGACCACGTAGGAGAAGAGCGAGGTGTACAACGCGCCGGTGCCCAAGTAGGGCAACCACTTGCCGTAGCAGTTGAAGAGGGCGATGAACACGTTGACGAGCTCGTAGATGACGAACAACTGCCACTTCTTGACCACATGCGAGGGGTGGGAGAGGACCCAGAAGCCCATCAACTCGTTGGCGATGGCGAGGGCCATGGACGCCGAGGTGAACACGGAGCCGGCCCACGCCAAGGTGCCGCACATGTAGGCCAAGAAGCCGGAGTACTTTCTGGGGGCCAACACACGGGACCACACGTACTGGCCGCCGGCGGAGGGGATGGCCGAGGACATTTCCGAGAGGGTGACCCCGATGCAGTAGGAGATGAAGGTGATGATGATGATGCCGTAGACGATCAAGAGAGGGCCTCCCGACTGGATGCCGGTGATCAAGGAGGCGGAGATGCCGAACCACGAGTTGGTGAGGCCAAAGCCGATGGAGATGATGGAGTAGGTGGAAAAGGTTCTCTTCAACTCACCGCCCACGTTCTGGGGGAGGTGGTCGGAGAAGGCCGACAGCAGCTGGTCGGTCTCGTGCTTGGAGGGCTCCTCGTGCTCGGCAGCCCCCTCCAGGAAGGCGAGGTCGTGCTTGATGAAGTCGGCGTCTTGTTTTTCAAACTCCATGATGCAGGGACACAAGGAACACGGATGGGATCAAGCGAACAATACGAGCGAGGGAGACGGGTTTTATAGATCTGACCCCAGACAGGCGTTTTTTTCCCACACGATAAGTAGCACGATATTAGCGCTACTTTGGGGGTATCGCCGTAGAATCGGCGGGCATGTGAAATTGGCGCCGTTGGGTGCGGCAGCAGGCGGCTTTTTTGGGCAAAAACGAGCCAGGGAAAGGGGTTGGTCGAGTGGGAGGCAGATCGGACGATGTGATTGGCTGGGGCCGGGAGGTGGAGGTGCCGTGCAGAATGCACGCACTGGAGATGAGGCATGGGGCGTGCGCGCACCGGGCTCGAGAAATACGAGCTCCAAGTGGAGGCGAAGGTTTGGAGGCGGTTGCTGCTCCCCAAGCTGGCGACAGCAAGGCTTGGGCGGCGGGGTGGATGCAACGTTGCATTGTGGCTGTGGAAATGGTAGTGCTGCTTCTAGCACCATTGCTTGAAGAGGTTTGAGGAGCCCAAGTGACAGGCAGTCCTGATCGCGTTCCTGTTGTTCTAGCCGTCTCCGTGATGCATGCAACGTTGCATGCGGAGGTCGCAGATGTACCCCCGCGTCACGTGACCAGGTGTAGCCTCGGAAGAGACAATATCAGCGCTTTCCACTCACAGTTTCAGCAGGAACGCCTGCCATTGCGTACTGCTATCTGATTCCACCCCCAGCGTGGCATGGCAATCAAGACTCAATCATCCATGACTCAAATCTTCCGTCGTCATTGCGTCCACGGTGGTCGTTATCTCTGTTTCCTGGCTCTTCCGGCATTGGCCGGGCGTCCTTTGCCCCTTCCGGCGCAGGTCTGGTCACTGTCCTGCACCCAGAGAAACGTGGGGCCAGGCAGACGCACTACGACTCTGGAGCTAGACCACGACTGACCACACACAAGACAATAGCCACACGCCAGGACGTGCACCCTATACAATAGGGCCGACCGTGAATCTCCCAAATCAGATAAAATGGAGAGAGAGAGAAAGAAAAAGCTGCGTTCCTTCCCAAATTACACCTTCTCTCACTACTCTCACCCAGTCAATTCAGCGCAGTGCATTACTCCAGTGCAATTAACTGCAACCCTAAACTCAAACCTAAACAGGACATTCCAATTGCCCACCCCCGGCCTGGTCCTTTGCCTCCACTGCCTCCTTGCCCCATATATTGTGCCCTTTACCCCAGGCTCTCGCCTCCTTCACCCCGTAAGCCTCTCCACTGCCCATTGCCTCCTCTGCGTTCCCGTGACCTTCCCCACGGCCTGCCCTGCACCCCCAGTTCGCAATATATGCTTTGCCCCATACCCTGGCTGGTTTGTGTCTCCTAAACTAAACCGTCCTGTATCCAGCCCCCGCCAAAAACCAAAAAGTAAAACCCTCACCAAAGCAAAAGTTATCCTCCACTAATAGATTGTTGTGCTAGACTCCTCACCCTCCCCATCCTCCTTTCCCCAATCAGTCGGTACCCTCGGTCGCCGTCCGTCCCCCTCGCATCCCTCTCCTCTCTGTTGACCGTGCGAGTCCAGTGCACCTCTCCTTTAGCGATAGCAAGGCCCACTCTCCCCTCCGCCCGTCCTCGTGCCGCCATGTCCACCAACCCGGCCGGCGAAGTGTTCACCGGAGGTGCCACCACCTCCCAGCATGTGGATGCCCACGACAACGACCACTTCGAGAACACCACCTTCAAGTTGAAGCGCACCCGCTCCATGGGCATGCTCGATGAATTCATTCAGCCCTCCACGCCCTCCACGCCCTCCTCCACCACAGCCAGCGACGCCGCCCCCGCAGACAAGCTCTCGGTCGACACCTCGCGAGAGGAGCCCGAGGGCGCGCCGCCGCTGCCGCCCAGCGTCGTCGTCGACGACGACGACGACGACATCACCTACGAGAGCCCCGAGTTGTTGCCCCACGACGACAACGACATCGTCAACGAGCCCGAGCGCCATGTGGACTACCTCTCGCACCAGTGGGACGTGTCCGACATCTCCAAGTCCTGGCGCTACATCATCTCCAAGCGCAAGGACGTGGCCAACGCCGCCCGGCTCGAAAACGCCTCGTGGAGAACGTGGGCCCAGAGGCGCTGCAACTTGAAGACCATCAGCCCCGAGGCCGTCAACTGGTCCAAGGACAGCGATGTCACCTGGCTCTACGGCCCCATCTTGAAAGACGAAGACTCCATGACAAAACCCTCTAACGACGACGATGATAACGACAAATGCGCAGCGGTGCCCAACACCACTGCATCCTCCGCCACGGCCGGCGACATCTCCATACCCAACAAGAAGGCCGCGCGCAACGGCCCCAAGCCCATCTTGAAGCGCAGAACTGTCGAGGCCATGATCATCAGCCACACCAACTTGTTGAAGTTGGAGTTGGCCACCAACAAGATGTACCAGAAACAGCGCGAGAAGCAGCAGCTCCAGAACAAACTCCGCAAGGAAGAGGAGAAGAAGAAGCTTAGATTCGCCAATGAAAAGGAAAAGAAGGCGCCGGACTTTGACGATTTCGATGCCATCTCCGCAAAATTGAATTCCCAGTACAAGTCTTTGAGCGGAACGCCCTTGGAGAGCACTCTGATCAGCTCACAGTCAAACTCATTAGTCAATCTTCAAAACCTCGTCAAGAAACCCTCTGCTAGCAACTTGTCGTCCAAGTTGAAGGATTTGGAGACCAGCTCGGCCGACATTGATGAAAACACCGATACACCCAATGTGTCTACCAGTTCGCACCAAAGCACTTCTACAAACATACCTTCGTCTTCACCAACCGCCATTCCGTTGGAGGAGTCAAGCTCTACGTCAACTGATGCAGTTGAAGCCAAGGGCAAGCGTCACATCCATTTCAACGATGAGGTACAGCAATGTATTGCCGTGGACAATTTTTCTGATGAGTACGACGATGACGACGAATACGACGACGAGTATTACGACAATGACGATGCTATGCAACAAGGCTACTATTACGAGAACGATGGATATACTGATGAGAATGGCTATGTTTACGATGATTATCGTCGTTCTAATGCTTATAATAGCGATGAAGAGGAAGATGAAGACGAAGACGAAGACGAAGATGAGGAAGGTGGATTCTTTCTCAAGGTCAAGTCGCCTTCCACGCATTTGGGTGGACTTGCCATACCCTTTAAAAGCACGCAATCGCATAAGGAAACCGATGCCACAGAAGATACAGACTCGGTGTCCACGAATAACAGTAAGTCATATAAGACGATTCAACTTCTTCCTACCACGTCGTTGAACTACGGATCCGACGAAGAAAGTACGGAAGAAAACCCTTACACTTCTAGTTTGTCACATAACGTGGACAATAACAGACGCAGAGGGTACGATTACTATTATGACTATAATACTGTGTACACTGTTGATCCCAATCATGCTATTTACGGAAATAAGAAGGACATCCCTGAAGTTTGCGATGTGCCAGAAAATATTTCCATGGGATCTAATTTTGATTACGAGATAATTGAAAATGAAGACTTTCAATCACATTCAAATAGTGAAGGCATGCCTGTTATTAATCCTGCAGTGATATATAGCAGCAACATCAACAATTTTCCTATCAATGGTTCAAAATCCGACAATAGCAAGGGACCAGTCAAGGCTTCTCCCTTCCAATTGAGTGACTCGGAAAACTCCAGCGATGAAGATTCCGATGAGGGAACTTTGTCAATTGGAACGAGAAGATCGAGTCAATCCTTGGCTCAGCTGGTGTTCACAAAGGGTGGTCTCACACCTAGTGAGGCTGAAGAGCACTTTCCGCCAAACATGAATCATCCACAACCTGTATTGGCGTCCGTTTCGACCATAAACCCCAACCATTCTTCATCTTCTATTGTCAAGCAACCACATTCATCCAGTGCGTTGTCGGATCAATTTTTCAACACTGGCGGGCTTACAAAACAGAAAAGACTGAGCAACACATTATCTGAGCAATTTCTCGGCAGCTCTACATTGACAAAGCAAAGACCCTCAAGCAATTCGTTGTCCGAACAATTTTTCAACGCCAGTTCATCTGCAGACTTGTCAGAATCCCATGGGTTTTCGATATCGCCCGAATCGTCAGGGCTGAAATTAGCAAGCACTCAACGGAAAGCGTCACCATTGCCTCCACATACTACTTCCACCAATGCTTTTCTGGGCAATTCCACCCCACCTTTGGCCGAGCGCAATGCAGGAGAGTCGGGAACTTCGGTGACACCTTCGCAGCAGCCTTCCAAGAGTACGAACACATTCATGTTCGACTCGGATTCGGAGTCTGAAGATGAATACATAGAAAATGCGCCCGAGCCTGCGGCGGCCGCCGCCAGCCCACCCAACCAGGACAGCAACTACAGCAACAGTTATGTTTCGCTCTCCCAGGTAGCAGGAAAGACTGGCATTCGAAACATAACTCCCGACAATCATCAGGAGGGAGCTGGCGCCGGAGCCGAAGGCAAAAGAATAGTCGAGCAAGCGAAGGGCTTTGCGAACCACTTTTTGGGCAGCTGGAAGAACCAGAATTCGTCGAATTCCGATGCCTAGCGCCGCGGGGCATGATACGCTCGAATGGCCCGACCCATGATAATGACTACGGATCCAACTTACGTGTTACATACTAAATCTATACTAATGAAACTCCCTTTCGTAAACCCGGCTTTAGCCCTCGCCACATGCCCATATCGGCAACTGTTACCCTGCGCACGACCCGTCAATATCTAGATGATGCTATGCAGCAATAACACTCTTTTCACACCCATTCCTTTCCAAACCCAGTCCCCACCAGCAATCGCCCTTCTTGACACTGTCCAATCGCGGTCATTTCACCATGACGCTCTGTCAAAGTTTACCGATCTCTCAGCTCTTGAGTCTTCCGGTCATCTTGCTCTCGTTGGCGCTTCCCGTCTCTTTTGATGGAGTGGCGGCAAGCACCAAGATCCCCTCGAAAAAGCCCGCCAACGACGACGACGGCAAATGTGAGTTGATTGGCACGTTCTCGCTCTTGACTCAGGCGGTCTTGGGGCTCTTGTGTCTCTCGTCGTTGTTGGTGAAGCGCTCGTACGAATTCCCTCTCAGAAGATCCTGGCCCGTGTGGATGTTCGATGTGCTGAAACAGTTGATTGGCGCCTTCGGCGTCCACATCTTCAACGTGCTCCTCTCCATCTTGAAGACCAGGAAGGTCAACGGCTTGGACTCCGACGCCCCCGTCGAGGACGTGGACGACGACCCCTGCGACTGGTACTTCCTCAGCATAGTGTTTGACTGCACCATCGGAGTGTACATCTTGTACCTCGTGTTCCAGGCGGTCAACAAGTTCAGCCGGAAGTATCTCCACATGACGCGGATCGAGTCGGGAAACTACGGCCCCGACCCCAACAAGCCGTCGACACGGGCGTTCTTGAAACAGCTCTCCATATACTTCACGTCGTTGATGATCACCAAGTTCATCATCTACGGGGTGGTCGAGTGCTTCGAGACGCAGCTCTTGTGGTTCACCAGCAACGTGCTTCTTCTCTGGTTGGACGAGTACCCCGACGAGTTCGAGATTTTCATCGTGATGTTCGTGGTGCCCATCGTGATGAACTGCTTGCAGTTGATCTTGATCGACAACTTCATCCAGAGCCAGTCGTGGATGTTGATCAACAAGCGGATCCAGCACGAGCACCACCAGCCAGACGAGACCCCGGACATGCTTCGAGCAGAGGCCCAGCGGTATCTCGACGAGGAGGACGCCCCCAAAGGGACTCTCAGCGACAGCAACAACAACAGCATCAGCAGCAGCAGCAGCACCGTCGTCAACGCAAACGACTCGCCCAAGTCGTACGGGACCTTCAACGTATAGAACTACACCATGGCTACTACACAGCAAGTCTATCTGTAACACTTTCATTTCTATTTACAATATAATACTTCTAATTACAGGAGGTTGGCCGACGTAGTGCTGTGCCAACGCAGCCACCACTTGGGGAGACACCACACAGGGACCGGCTGCTGTTCAGTTGGTGTTGAAACCGTAGCCCTTCATACAGGCCTTGTATTGGGAGATGATGGAGTCACACTTGCCGCTTTCTTGGCCGTTGAACAACAAGCACTCGTCTCTTTGCTTCTTCTCGTCCAAGCACACGCAGCATGGCTTTGGCTTGGACTCTTTGGCGGGTTGGGCTGGGGCAGACATGGTAGAAGGAATGTTTAGGTGGTGTGAAAGATGAAAAATTACTAATCCAGTCGCACCTAGTGGTATTTTATATATAGTACACTGTGTAAGGTGATGCTCCACAGTTGCGACTACAAGAGGACAACGGTAGGCCAAGCATGCAGTAGGCCAAGCATGCAGTAGGACAAATGACGCGTGGGTGTTTCCCTAAATGGCTGTAGAACTGGAGCAAGGCGGAAGTCGGCTTAAACAGACTTTCACGGTCACCAGTCATCAGAACACCCTATGCAGATGAGAGATTTAGAGAGCAAATTAGCCAGTGAATATGCAAAATGAATGACAAGAATAATAAGACCAGGGTGACGAGAAGATTATGAGTGAAATCAATTTTTGGGTGGTTATGACGGTGTAATTATATGAGTTGTGTCTTAGTTAAAGTAGAAGCATGCATAGTACTAGACACCGAGAATTAGTTAACAAGTGATATTAGTTGTACGCGATGCTGGAAGTTGGCAGAATGTCTCAAACTGGCACTACCACGTAGAAATTTCAACAATTATAGCACATAGCTTGTGTGATTTGAGACTCCACGAAATAGGCCACAATATCCAGAAATATATATTCTGCATCAATTGAAATGCTCGACTTGTTTCAATAGATATGATGCAGTATATTTTCGGTTTAATTGATATTCCAGTATATATTCGGTTTAATTGATATTCCAGTATATATTCGGGTTAATTGATATTCCAGTATATTTTGCTTCAATCGTTCTGTTCCAGTTGTTTCAATAGATATTCCAGTATATATTCTGCTCTAGAAAAAATATTCCACTTATTTCAATTGATAATTCCAGTTATTCTGCTTCAATCGTTCTGTTCCAGTAACACGACAGTAATACCAACCGTTCCTGGACGTTGTCTATTCACTCTCTGTCTGTCTATTCACACACACACGCACACACACTCTCTCTGTCTATTCTCTCTCTCTCTATCTAGCGAGACATTCTCTGATCCATGCTCACTCAGACACCATACCAACCACACTTACCGTATCATTACCAACAATATCACCACAATATCACCGTTCAGAGTCACCACCATAGCCGTACACTGTGACCTACAATTTCACCTACCATATCACTACCGTGCCCCCATAGCACCCCCTCTGTCACCTCCTTCTCTGCCTCTATCTCTCCCTCTGCCTCGATGTCGTATGTCGCACTGTTGCACTCCAATAACACGCCCAATTCCTGGCGCCAACGCTAGCTTCTCCACCCATGTCCCATGAATCCTCTCTGATACGGTTGTCCGACATCAACACCTCGCGGACCTCTATCGATGGAAGCTTGGATCTCAACGATGACTTGGCCAATGCCTCCGAATACTCATTGGGTTCGTCCATGTCTCACCAAGGACAAGCCACCCCCAAGCTATCGGGGTCCCCGTCGTTCCGCAACAGCATCGACGGCGAAAGCACCTTCCTGTCGTCTGCCTACTACAACGCGTTCAACACCTCTGCTGCCGACGACAAGTCCTTCTCGCCCTTGGGCCCCAACTCCATCTACGAGTTGACCATCGCCTCCGATCTCGCCAGAACAAACAAGAACAAGGCCTCCCGCAACACCGTGGTCATCAATGGCGGCCACACCACCGTGTCCAACTTGCGGGCCCCCTCCATCCGCGACATTCCCCCGATCCACTTGCTGAAGCTCGTGGAGAAGGTCAGTGCCAAGGAGTTGGAGGCCCAGTATGTCCGCGACATTGCCCACGACTACCGCAACTTCGAGCTGAGCTACAAGCAGTTGACCGAGGACACCTTGCAGAAGTTCGTCGAGCAGGGCCACGCGGCGGCCAAGCCCGAGGAGGCCCTTTCTGCATCGTCGTCCATCAAGAACTTTGGCGACGACCTCACCAGCGAGGACATTGCGCTGGTGCCGGAAATCTACGCCGACCCCAACTTCCGCTTGGACGACCCCCGGGTGTTCAAGACCGTCCTCGAGAACCTCAGCATCTCCCCCCAGGACCTCGACGACCCCTCCAACCAGTTGGTCAACGACAGCAGTCTCCAGGAAAAGCTCTCGCAATACTTGGACATTGTGGAAATCAACTTGATCAGGGAAATCTCCAAGTCCTCCGAGTCCTTCTTCAACACCCTCAGTGACATTGAGCAGATCAAGACCAAATCCACCCAGTGTGTGGGCCAATTCCTGCAAATTACCTCGAGGTTGGAGTCGCTCGAAAATACCCACTCCGAGTTGGGCATTGGCATCCTCGAAAAGCTACAATCCCGAAGCAACATTGAACACTTGGAATCCGCATTGTTGCAGCTACAGTACGTCACCACTTTCTTTGAGTTGGCCAACAAATCCTTCCACGAGTCCAACTACTCGAAGTGCTTGAACCAGATCGTCACTGTGGAATGCTTGATATACGGAGATCAACGCGAGGACATCATCGACGAGGAAATCAAGCAATGGTACCCCACCTTCAAATACCCCAGTACCAACTTGATCCATTTACCAGCATTAGTCCATCTCCGCAACGACCTCGAAAGCTTGAAACAGCAATGCTCAAGAGGATATATTAACGATTTTGTTGACATCTTGATGGAGGATCTAAAACTGCACTTCAACTCCGTGCCCATTCAAGATACATTGAACAGAATTTATGTCAACAGTGACAAGTCTAGAAAGTATGCCTCAAACCCACTCAACCGGTCATATCTCTCCATTCCGGATTCAACAAAGGAAACTTTGTCGCATTTTATCAAAAACTTGATCAAATCTGGCCATTTGACTCAAGCATACTCGTCATACCAAGACCGCATCATTTTGGAAATCAAAAACATAATTAAGGTCAATTTACCTACTGCGAACCAATCGCAAGACACATCTAACACCCCATCGAGATCTTCGTCCATTCCTCCAGAGGCCAATCCTCAGCAAGCTCCTTCGCTTTCTTCCAACATCAAGTCGTTGACTCCAAAGGAATTCGAGGCCATGTTAACGAAAACTTATACTTGCTTGTCCGAATGTTTGCGTCGTTTAACTGCACACCAGAAGATACTTTTGGATCTTGCATTGACTGCATTGCCACCAACATTATCCCAAAATATTGACGTAATGGCCTTGGATATTACTACTTGCATTCACAAGGCTATTGAATTGACTCAGATCAGATTGACTAAGGTTATTAATGTTAGACTGGAACAAACTGCAGACCTCCCTGTTGCATATTATGTTCGTTTGTACTCTATTTCAGCCGCATACCTCCAAGAATGTGAGCTGATTAACCCTGGATTTAATTCTAGTGGTTCGGGAAGTTCGTTGAGTGAATGGTTTAAGCATCATTTAACCTATTTCGTTCATAGATTTCATCTGAATTCTCTTAGAAGCCTTGTGGCGGATTGTGATAAGGAGAACTGGAAGGAAATCACTCTGCCGGAAACGCTTCAGGAATGCCAGGATGTAATTGGTGAATTGATTGGATACACAGATTATGTGACTAGTGGAGGAAGACAAGGTTTTTCTGGTGAGAAATGGTTAAATCTCATGGACTTCTATGTTTCTTCCAACAATGTCAAAGTTTCACCCGCTCACACTCCTCCAGTTGAAAAGGTGAAGTTGGGTGATCAGACATTCTTAGTTCCTGATCTAGTGAGAAAATCATTGAAGCAAGTTCGTGATTATTTGATTATTGCAAAGGTATATCCAAATACCTCGAATTCAATTGAAAATAATTTATTGAATTATTTCAAGTTGATGAATTCAAAAACCTCTCAAGCAGTTCTCAATGCTGGTGCCACCAGAACAGCAGGCTTGAAACATATAACCACAAAACATTTGGCATTGTGTATTCAGTTGGTGGAGTTCAACATTGATTTGTTGTCAAACATTCAGTACATTTTCCCTGAAACTAATAATGACACCATTAATGATGATCTCACATTTACAAGAATTATCAGCAACTATAAGGACCATGAGAATGAATTATTCTCTAAGTTGGTATCCATCATGTACGATCGTACAGTTGGTCATTGTGCCACAATTCTCAAGATTGATTTTTCCGAGCCACTTCAGCATCCTAAGCAATGCCATGCTTACATGGAAACATTAGTGAAGGATTCTTTAACAGTCTACAAGGTCGTTAATCGCTATCTTCCGGAAATCAAGTGTTCTTTGATTTTGCTGCAGGTCTTTGATAACAACAAAAAGTTGTTAGTTGAATGTTTCTGCACACAATTACCCCAATTCAAAGATTTTAACGAAAAGCATGCATTGTTAAAGGATATTGACTATTTTAGAGTGAAGTTGGGCGAACTTCCTGGATACGGAAATTCGGGTCAAGTTATTTGGGAGAATGTGAACTCAATGCCAACCGAGGAAGATATGAAAATGGACGAAGTTATGCGTAATAACATAAAGGCGGCCGCAATGGAAGCAAAGGAAAGAGAGAATAAAAATGATGAAGTGAAGCAGGAGGAAATACCAGAAGAAGAAACAAAACTAGAGCCCAAGGACGAACCTAAGGATGAACCTAAGGAAGAGCCCAAGAAGGAATTTAAGGAGGAATCTAAGGAAGAACCCAAGGAGGAAACTAAGGAAGACTCTAAGGAAGAACCTAAGGAAGAACCTAAGGAAGAACCTAAGGAAGAACCTAAGGAAGAACCTAAGGAAGAACCTAAGGAAGCTAAGGAAGTATCCAAGATTGAACCAGAAGTAGAATCTAAGGAGATACTTAAGGAAGAGCCCAAGGTGGAACCTAAAGAGGAATCTAAGAAAGAGCCCAAGGAAGAACCAAAAGAAGAGTCTAAGGAGGAACTTAATGAAGAACCACAAGAAGAACCCAAGGCTGAACCCAAGGATGAACCCAAGGATGAACCCAAGGATGAACCCAAGGATGAACCCAAGGATGAACCCAAGGATGAACCCAAGGATGAACCCAAGGATGAACCCAAGGATGAACCAAAGAATGAACCCAAGGATGAATCCAAGGTACTTCAAACTAACGGAGAAACAGAGCCTAAAGTTCACGTCAAAGTTGAGACGGCAACATCTACTGACCTTACCCAAAATACTACATCGGAAGACCCAAAGCAAAGTCTGTCGGAAGGAACTACCCTGTCTAATAAATCCTCGCCCAAGAAGAAGAACAAGAAGAAGGGACGTAAGAAGTGAATGGAACATAGAAGTTCAATGTACAATAGTTTATAGAATAAATGTAATTAAACTCTCAAGTTAAAGTTTCCAGAAGGATCCTTGGTGAAAGCATCAGGGTCCTCTGTAACAATAGCATCAATTAAATCGTGATGTGCAACATCAAATGCGGGATTCCATACAGAAATCTCTGGAGTTGCAATGCCCACAGTCAACTTGTCTCCGACCTTGATTCCCACTTCAGATTGAATTAATTGTGGACCATTGATGGTGGTCAATTCCTGGGCCGGCCGTTCTTCAATCACAATGTCCTCGCCTGTCTTGGTACTCAAATCGATGGTTGTTCTTGGAGCAGCGACGATAAATTTGATCTTTTCATCGTCGCCAAGTTTTCTATTGAAATGGTCGGTGATTGTTGCCAATTGAAGAGTGCCAATTTTGTTGGCGGAATCTCCATTCTCCACAACACGGTCTGCACCCACAATAATGAATTTCACGGGTGCCTTCAGGCCATTGATGGACCGCTTGTGAACATTTAAAGTAGTTATCAAAGAGGTGACCATGTTATCGCAGATTAGAGTGAATGGAATTGACTCGTACTTCAATTCAAATGTCGTCAATTTGGCTCCCTGGTTGTAGGGACGTGTTTCACAAGGATAGACTTGGTCTAACCAGAACGGGTTGGAGGAACCTTCTTTCAAGTCCATGTGAGCAGATCTGATAATTCCAAGAGCGGTACCATGGCCAGAGGTCGCCAAAGAGCCCGTGTTGCAGATGGTGATGATAGAGAAGGGTCCAGTGAAACTTTGCTTCGCCAAAGTTTCAGTGATGTACTTCACTCCAGTAGCACCGATCTTGTAGTTGTTTTCAAGGTCCTCGTCGTGCAACTTGACAGAATAATCATAGACGAGCTTGAAGACGTCCTGTGAAACCAAATCACCCTCTTTGAAGCCTTGCAAAACCAACTTCTTTATGTCAGTCAATGCGTTGGAGAGGTTCACTGCAGTGGGCCGAGAAGTAATGAGGTAGTCGATCGACGACACTAATTGACCAACAGTCTTTCCACCAGTGCCAGACTGCAAGTAATTGTGGGTATCAACGGCCAAAGCAAAAGCTCCAACAATGGCAATGGCCGGAGCACCTCTAACTTGCATCAACTTGATCGCATTGAATGCAGCATCGATGGAGTCAATAGGAATGTAGGACGTGGTGTATGGGATCAAGAGTTGGTTCAAAATGGACAACTTGACGTTGTCTCTGTCGAACTTGATGGCCTGAAGTGTTGTGTCTGACATTGGCCTGGTAGTTGGAGTAATTCTGAGGTCAACTTCGTGTAACAGCCTCAGTTATAAGAGCTTCACGTGGGATCCAGCAATTTTATTACTGCGAATTTGGCTAACAATACCAGTGCGAGTCAAATAGAGAAAGAGAGAGAGAAGATACAAGTAGAAGGGATAATGAGAAGTAAAGTGAGGAATGGAGAAGAATGGAAATAGAGTAGAATAGAAATAGAGAAGAATAGAAATAGGGAGGAATAGAGAAGAATAGAAATAGAGAGGAATAGAGAAGAATAGAAATAGAGAGGAATAGAGAAGAATAGAAATAGAGAGGAATAGAGATGAATAGAGTAGAATAGAAATAGAGAGGAATAGAGTAGAATAGAGATAGAGATGATTAAAGAACAATAGAGTTAGAGAAGGAAGAAGAGCAGTATAGGTATGGAGTTAATTTAGTTAGAATATTTTAGATTCTTGATTGGTTTTACTTTTATGCATCCTACAGTTCATGCAATATTGCCTGCATTATGAGTAATATTAAATTAGAAGATGAGTCTCCGTATACCCTCGATATCCCACTCTTCCTTGATGGGGTTCCACTTGCATCCCAATAACTTCTTTCCAGTTATTGGGCATCTTCCTCCCTTGTTAATGTCATATTGTATCTTCTCGTCTTCGTTTTCGGACGTCTCTTCCTGTGGCTTCTTCTCGTTCTGTTGTGAGTCCGATTCTTCGTCCTCGACTTCCTCGTCTACCTCCTCCTCTTCCTCCAATCCCAGTCCCTTTGCCTCCATTTTCTGCGACACAAGTATGTGAGACTTTTCAAGGTAATTATATATGCATGAGTAGTCGAACACATATCCCGTCTCGATGATTGCAGGATTGGTGATTTCATTCTTGCACAATGGGCAAGTGCTTCCAGATCTGTAGGCTAATTTTGGGCCCTTTTTCTCACTTTCGACTTTTCTGGCATCACGGAGTGCTTTGCTTAGCGTGGAGGGGGGTGGCAATGTGAAGTCCAAGACATTACCCTGGTTCTTGGAAAGTTTGGCTGAAAAATCCGAATTGTTCCACCATTCCAAAAACTTCAAGGTGAATATGGCCACGGGGAAAAACGTTCCCAAGAGAAGCTTGATGAGTTTCCAAGATGGTCTTGTGAAGTTCCTCGTTATTATCTTCAAGAGATACTCCAACGTGGTTGGAGGCGCTATTTTGTTGATCTTTGACTTTGTTTTGGAGCTTACGGGTGGCTCGTTCTTGGAGTAGTCGTATTGGTTCAACCGCGAATAGTTGATGTTGAATAAATAAGTCAAAAGCGTGGGGGACTTGGTGTTGCCACTCAAGTACATTAACGTGGTGATGAAATTTCCAGCCCTGTATGCGCTTTGGAAGTATGGGAACAATTGCACATAGATGCGCTTCAAGTGGATCTTCAAATTCTCCTCGTTGGTGTTTCCTTCGTGGGGATTGAGCTGGTTGGTGATGAACTTGGTGTACCAGATTTCGTGAAGATACTCCAACTTCTCCGAAACATATGCCACCCCGGTGATTTCGAATATCGAGACTATTCTCTGGAATCTGGTCAATGCTCTTCTTTCTTCGATCATGGAGGGGACCAACTGCGTCAACTTTCCACTGTTGTACTTGACATCCGACAAGGGCGTCTGGTTGACTCTCTTGAGGCCATAGAAGTTCTCCGTGAACGAGCCTTGCCAGTACTTCAAAAAGTACCATTCCACAAAACTCCTCAATGCAAGGTTCAATTCGTCAAAGTGGTTGTTCACTCGTAGAAGGTAGTATGGGTACTTATTGGCATAGTGCACCAAGATATACCGTAAGGAAGGCGAGAGCAACGACTCCAACTGACCAGCCGAGATGAGCTCGAAAAGGGTCGGTGTTTCCGAGTCTAGCTGCGATGCATCCAATGATGAGTAATACTCCATAGTGTACCGGATAAAGACGTTGCTGTCAACTAATGAACTGGTGAACTGATGAAGAAGATTGAAATGTGGAGCAGATGCATCTACCGAGGACCAAAAAGGGCGTGCGCTGCACGTATAATATGAGTGGGGGAGTTAGTGTGGAGGAAGAGACAAGAGAGAGAGAAGAAAGAAGAAAGAAGAAAGAAGAAAGAAGAGATAAAAAGAGATCAGTCATTAGATCTAATTGATTGCATTCGTCTATACTGTTTCTTCTTATAATGGGGAAAGAATTCATCAAGTTGATTAAATGTTCTCAATTCATATCACTGTAAAATGTCAGTGTGCATGTTCTCACATTTTCACACTAGGAATTTTGCAGCAATGGACACCTTCAAATCCTTAGCTTCCATCGTCCACGAACACAACATTAAAAGGGTATCTTTGAAACTCTTTCAAATCGATTCCGCATGCTTTGCAGACTTTGTCGAAGTCGCTGAAGTTCCCAACCCTAAAGCGTTGCCTCCGTTTCCCGTGTTGGTCAAATCAAACGGCACTAGAATCGAGTATGCCTCACCAGGAACTCAGGAGTTTCTTAGCGATCCAGGCCCATTTGATTCAGATATCATCGGCAGCTACTCCAATGACACTCCAAATACATCTCTACCTTCAAATTTCCCACCGAAACACAGCCTGGGACCTTTCACCTCAGATGGTGTGATCGAAAGTGATTTCCTACAATACGACATTATTTCCTCTCAGGGTGCAGCTACAGATGAATTACTAACGTCAGAAGTCTGCCATACGTGATTTAAACCTTTTTGCTATCGTTTAAGTTATTTGGTGTTGTTGAACATGAAGGAAGGGGATGAACTAACAGAGAACAGTCGAGGGCTCTCTCTGACTCAAGCTCAAATCCAACTTGAATCCAAACTTCATGAATACTTCCCATGTGGACAAGTCAAACACCTGGTAATCTCCATACTCAACTGGAGTGCCATTCTCGGTCGCGCTTGAAATCAACTTGACACATCTGAACCAGTAAAGGTACCCTCCAGACGCAGGTGTGTTCACCGAGAAACTCACAGTCGCTCCTGGGGAAACTGTCTTGTTGTTCAATTCTTCAACCTTGCTTCTGTATGGTCTCCAACCCAATTGGAACAAGGAAGTTTCGGCTATCAAGTTTTCAATTGGAGTCAAGCCAAAATAGTAACCATAGAATAACACCAAAGCAAACTCGTTGATTATAGGTCCATTCTCGGCATTCTTTTGTGATATAAGCGATTCCAACTCAATGATAAATTGATCAACCTGATCACTGGCTCTTATCTTGTTCCAATATGACTGCAACTTGAAGAGCTGCAATGGAGGTTTAAATTGAGCATTATTATAAGCTCCATTGACTAGGGGCAGGATTTGAATGGGATTGTATGGCTTATGAATTGGACTGACAAACTGATTGTACTCGTTTGAATCATATAGCAATCTGAAATCATGCGAGTTATTTCTCTTGGATGTAAATGATATGATGAGGTCTTGCATTCCAGGTGGCAACTTATGCAAATTAGAGTCGCTGAACAATTGAATTTCAATATTGGATAAGCTTGAGTTCTTCAATACTGAGACGTATTTGTTTATTTTATTCCCAGACTGAGATTCAACTTGATTGTCATCCTTGACTGCCACTTCTGGTTGTTGCCACTTTGGAGATTTTGGAGCAAGAGGAGCTTTTGGCTCTGCTGCCTTAACGGTGGTTTCTGGGATGCCGGTAACTGCTGCAGCGGACCATTTCAATCCACCAAATGGTTTCTGTGGAGTACTTGCTGGCCTAAGGATTTTGATTACACCGGCAGTCGATATGTCAGGACTTATTTGTTTAGGTTTGGGTGAAGGAGTTCTGTTGTGTGATATGCCATTATTAGAAGTGAGGTCACTCGGCAATATTTGATTCAAATGACCGTTACTTAATGATATGTTCGACTTAGAAAATTCTTTAACGGGAGTGGAAAACACTTCAGAGTCATGGATTTCCGAATAATCGTCATCGTTAATAACCAGGTTAAAAATTTCATCGTACAACGTCGCATCAATAGCCGGGCTAGAATCTGAACCGGATTGGTTGACGTAATGGTTCAAGTCGTCTTTCATTACCCATATCAAATTGATATCGGGAAGTTTGTTGGCCCTTAAAAGCTTGATGATTTTCATGACTTTCTTTGAGTGGAACTTATTTTGATCGACAGTTGATTGAATCTTCTCTTTCTTGCCCTCGATAATGCTTAAATTGTTCTTTCTCAACTTCTTTTGCGAAAGCTTATCAAACTCGCCATTCAATTTCTTGGTTTGCTCGTTTAGTTGACTTATGATATCTTTCAAAAAGTTGACGGCTTCTAATGCTTCAGGAGTCAAATTGAGTTCTTCGTCGTCCTCTCCGGACTCATAATCATCAAATAAATCGTCAGAGTCATCGTCATCTCCGTCATCTCTGGTGGTATTCTCCAACGATGCCATTAATATCGATTGGTTGGAAAAGGTTTTCAATTTGGATGTTCTCTCGACATCCTTGTAAACTTCCATGGCTTCCTCGATCAACTTCTTGTTATCATTGAGCTTAGTGGCCAAAGCTGAGGACGACAAAGTGAGGGTTTTGATGAGCTCTCCCAGCTGCCAGATCTTGATTTGTTCACGGAATTTCTGTAATCTTTTGATCTCCTTCTTCAAGTCATTCTCGAGCTTCTCCTTTTCACGTTGATTATCGCTGTCGTCCTCGGTATGTATGCTTTCATATCTTTCGTAGTGATAGTTAAACTCATGCAACCCCTCTTGGATCTTCTTGAATACTATGTCGACTTCTCTGTCATGTTAGTAACGAACTTGGCTGGGGTACTCCAAATGGTCCCAAATATACCTATCACGACCACGTTGATTGACCCATACTTTCAAACTTCGTGGTCAACCTCGTGTGGATGCTTTTGATAGCCATCCACCTGGTTACCGTCTAGGTCGAGATCAAGAAGGTCGAGACGGGTATTTTTGACAGAATTCCGAGTCTGACGAGCAAAATGACCTACTTTTGTAATTTTCGATTTGACATGATGGGTTTTGATACTTTTAATCACCAATTTCTGACCCATACGTCCTTCAGTCGTACTCGGCTTGGAATTGGGACTTTTACCCACACTACTAGTAGTGAAAAAATTTTAGGTTCCGGATGCACGTTCACGTGACTTTTCTCCAGTTGCAAATACGCATAATAGCTGCAAATGCTCGTAATGTAACTACTACAGAGAGTCCAGGTAAACCGATGATTAAATATATATTTCATATTTTATAGCTACTAGACAATGACTGGATCACAACTCGTCGTTCTCCAACTCGTCGTCGGAGTCGTCGTCACCAAACTTGGCACCCTCCTTAGGAGCACCCTCTTCAGCAGAACCTCCGTACAACTTGGCAGTGATTGGGTTGGCAATGTTGACCAACTTGGTCTTTTGCTCGTCAAACTCCTCGGAAGTGGCGGTGTCGTAGTTGTCCTCGATGAACTCCAAGGTCTCCTTGATGGCGTCGTCCAAAGTCTCCTTGTCTTCGTCGTCCAACTTACCACCCAAGCCAGTCTCAGAGGTGTCAGACAATTGGCCCTTCAACAAGTGGGCGTAGTTCTCCAAGGAGTTACGGGACTCGATCTTGGCCTTCAACTCGGCATCTTGCTGAGCGTACTTCTCGGCCTCCTCAACCATTCTGTCGATGTCCTCCTTGGACAATCTGCCCTTGTCGTTCTTGATGGTGATGGACTCGGACTTTCCGGTTCCCTCGTCCAAGGCTTCAACTGTCAAGATACCATTGGCATCCAAGGAGAAAGTGACCTTGATTTGTGGGACACCTCTTGGAGCTGGTGGGATACCGGTCAACTCGAACTTGCCCAACTTGTTGTTGTCCTTGGCCAAGGCTCTCTCACCTTCGTAGACCTGGATCAACACGGTTGGCTGGTTGTCGGAAGCAGTGGAGAAGATCTGGGACTTCTTGGTGGGGATGGCAGTGTTTCTGTTAATCAAGGTAGTCATGACACCACCAGTGGTTTCAATACCCAAGGTCAATGGGTTGACATCCAACAACACAATGTCGTCGACACCTTCTTCTCCAGAAAGAATACCGGCTTGGACGGCAGCTCCGTAGGCAACGGCCTCATCGGGGTTGATACCCTTGGAAGCCTTCTTACCGTCGAAGAAGTTCTCCAACAACTCTTGGACCTTTGGAATTCTGGTAGAACCACCGACCAACACAATGTCGTCGATCTCGGACTTCTTGATACCAGAGTCAGCAAGAACTCTCTCCACGGGCTTCAAGGTCTTCTTGAAGGCGGCGATGTTCAATTCTTCAAACTTGGCTCTGGAGAGGGTCTCGGAGAAGTCGATACCGTCGACGAAGGAGTCGATCTCCACTCTGACACTCATCTGGGAGGAAAGGGTTCTCTTGGCCTTCTCGGCTTCTCTCTTCAACTTGGAGATGGCCTTGGAGTTGGCAGTGATGTCGATGTTGTGCTTCTTCTTGAAGACCTTGGCCAAGTGTCTGACCAACTTGAAGTCAAAGTCCTCACCACCCAAGTGGGTGTCACCAGCAGTAGCCAAAACCTCAAAGACACCGCCCTCAATGACCAACAAGGAGACATCGAAGGTTCCTCCTCCCAAGTCGTACACAATGATGTGCTTCTCGCCGTCGGTCTTGTCCAAACCGTAGGCAATGGCAGCAGCAGTGGGCTCGTTGACAATTCTCAAGACGTTCAATCCGGCAATGGTACCGGCGTCCTTGGTGGCTTGTCTTTGGGCATCGTTGAAGTAGGCAGGGACAGTGACGACGGCGTGGGTGACCTTCTTGCCCAAGTACTCCTCGGCGATGGACTTCATCTTGCCCAAGATCATACCCGAGATCTCTTCGGGACTGAAGGTCTTCTCCTCGCCGTTGAACTTGACGTTGACGACGGGCTTGTTGTCCTTCTTGACGATGTTGTAAGGCAAGTGCTTGAGCTCCTTCTGGACGGTGTCGTCGTTGAACTTCAAGCCGATCAATCTCTTGATGTCAAACACAGTGTTGGCAACGTTGGAAGGAGCCTGGTTCTTGGCAGCGTCTCCGATCAATCTCTCGTCCTCGGTGAAGGCGACGTAGGAAGGCGTGATTCTGTTACCCTGGTCATTGGCCAAGATCTCGACCTTACCGTTCTTCATGACACCGACACACGAGTAGGTGGTTCCCAAGTCGATACCGATCACGGTACCGTAGCTCTCGGTGGAGTTGTCGTCGCCCTCGGCGGCAAGCGCCATGGGGTGCTTGGAGCCCAACAAGGGCAACAAGAGGGCGAGGGCCACGTACAACAAGCAGATCCGTGGCAACCAGGAAGATTTAAACATGGTGTACGGGGATGACGATGGAGGGGATGTCTCTGTCCAGATAAATCAATGGGTATATTCGAACGTGGGGGCTTCTGTGGAGAGCACCTAGAGAATGCTGTGCCTGTGACTGTGACTGTAAGCGTTTGAGGGATCAAATGCTGGTGTCAGACAGAAATAGTGTCAAGGTTAAATATCTCGTTGAAAAGTTATTGACACGTAAAACCAGTGCGCCGTCCTGCACCCAAGCCGGCACCAGAACACAATCGAAGCAAGTAGAACCACGAGGAACGACGGGAAGAATGCGGCCTATTGTGGGAGGTTCTGGCGGTGGAGGCTTGTTTGCGTGTTGTGGCGTGCGTGGTTTGGATTGGAGAGAAGGGGCCACGTATGGCCGTGCCCACTTCAAGGCTGCAATGGAGGGAGGTGTCGGTGTAGGCGCTGGATCGGGATCGGGTGTGGCACGTGCGCAGTCACGTGACGCCGCCGCCGCGGCTCTCCGCACTGCCCCACTTGCCCGTTGCGGCATCTGTCTCACAACCCATCCTGCAAATTGCCACTCCTGCAGGCAGCACAATCATCCTTGGCCTCCCACACGACTAACCCCCTCTATCTCAACAACCGCCACTGGCCAACAAGCAACCCTCCGGACCTCTCCTGCTTGAATCCATCCATCTCGACCTTCTTCCAGTCCCGTGTGTGTGGTGCGTCCTGAGCCTCGATTCTCCTGCACCCAGAACCCGCCTTTCCGTCCCAACAAACACCCCTGTCTACATCCTCTTCCCTTTCTTCCTCCCTCAGCTCGTTCTTCTTCTTCCACAATGTCACAACAATTCATAACGGACGAGTTGAACCAATTGCAGAAGGAAATCGTGTCCAAGAACCCCTCGGACATATTGCAGTTCTGTGCCAACTACTTCAACTCCAAATTGCAGTCACAGAGAACCCAGTTGTGGTCCCAGCAGCACAAGGCCAAGGCCGCCGGCATCAACTTGTTTCCCGACGTCGAGAACGTCAACGTCAACACCTTCGGCAGCAGCGTGACCCACGACAGACAGCCCTCGTTCAAGTCCCCCTTTGGCGACAACGACCCCCACTCCAACCACAATGACGATCCCCACGGTGGTCCTGGTCCCGCGGCCGCTGCTCCGGGCATCGGCGCCGCCGCCGCCGCCGCCTCCTCCCAGGCCGGCTTGTTCAAAAATAACTTCAACGTGAGCCACGAGTCCTCCTCCAAGGTGGAATCCGACTTGGACCCCAACGACCCGGCTGCTGCTGCCGCGGCATCGACCTCCACCGCACCACCTAAAGCCCCCGGCGCCGCAATCAAGGGGTTAAACAAGATCCCCATCGCATTCAACGCCAACAGAAGAACCTCGGTGTCGGCAGAAGCCTTGAACCCCGACAAGTTCAAGTCCGACTCGTGGAAGCCCCCAACCAACAACCTTACTTCGTCGCAAAGAGCAGACTTGTCGAAGACCTTGGCCTCCAATTTCCTTTTCCAGCAGTTGGACACCTCCTCCAGAAAAACCGTCATAGAAGCATTGTCCCCTAAGTCCTTCACCAAGGACACTGAGATCATCAGACAGGGCGACGAGGGTGACTATTTCTACATCATTGAGTCCGGAACCGTTGACTTCTACGTCAACGGCGCCAAGGTCAATTCCAGCAGTGAGGGTTCCTCCTTCGGTGAATTGGCCTTGATGTACAACTCCCCCAGAGCCGCCACCGCCGTCGCTGCTACCAGTGTGACATGTTGGGCTTTGGACCGCTTGACTTTCCGTCGTATCTTGTTAGAAGGTACCTTCAACAGAAGATTGATGTACGAGGACTTCTTGAAGGATGTGGAAGTGTTGAAGTCGTTGTCGAGCCACGAAAGATCCAAGTTGGCCGATGCCTTGAGCACAGAAATTTACGAAAAGGGCGACAAGATTGTCACCGAAGGTGAACAGGGAGAAAACTTCTACTTCATCGAGAGTGGTAACTGCCAAGTCTACAACCAGCAATCTGGGGTGATCAATAAGTTGACCAAGGGCGACTACTTCGGTGAAATTGCCTTGTTGAACGATTTGCCAAGACAGGCCACCGTCGAGGCCATGGACCAAGTCATAGTTGCTACCTTGGGCAAAGCCGGATTCCAAAGATTGTTGGGTCCAGCTGTCGAAGTGTTGAAGTCCAACGACCCCACTGCCCCAAAGCCCAGTGAGCCAGCACATAACCCCACTCCAATCGCCGCAGCAAAGTAAATTGTCGGTACATCCAATGGGTGTCTGAAATCCGTGCTTTGAACAACTCGACTTGTTATCACGTTAATCTGGGCCTCGAGTTTAGTTTATCGTTCTCGTACGTCTCAATTTCCTTTATGTAACTACCTAAGTCTTCGATAAATGCCTTGTCTGTAGTATTCACTCATCCTATTATAATTATATGGAGTCGCGGAAATTTCGATTTATAGGAAGTAGTGGTCGTATAGCTCGTTTCCTTCTATCAACCAACACTTCCACACTAACCTTCAATTTGCTCTCAAGATGGACTCTTTCTACTCTTGGTTGCCTGCTTCTCCAAAGGGTGGAAAGTTGCCCTACTGGTTGTTGTTCATTTCAGCTGTTTCCTTGTTCAACTCGCTTCAAACCTACAGGTCCAAGGACTTGTTGTTGACGAAGAAAGTGTACGAAGAGGAAGCAAACCCACGTCATGGCACTCCTCAAGTGACTGGTTTGAGTGCCAGAACCTTTGGAACCTGGACAATCATCACTTCCATTGTTAGATTCTACGGTGCCTACCACTTGACCAACCCTCAGGTCTTCCAACTTACTCACTGGACCTTCTACGTTGCTGCCTTCCATTTCTTCAGTGAATGGTTGGTCTACGGAACTTGCAAGTTGGGTAAGGGAATTGCTGGCCCTGCCATTGTCAGCACTGTTTCAATTGCTTGGATGCACAGCCAAAAGGACTTCTATCTTGGTTTCTAAGCTTGTACATGAATATACCACTCAGCTAGACTATGAAATTGTGTAATTGAATTTTTCAGCATGTCGACTGGAAAGTGACTGCTCCATTCTTTGGCTCCACTCTGTAGGTAGTACTTCGCTGTCTGTAGGTAGTACTTCGCTTTCTGTAGGTATTACTTTGCTTCCTTTCGTTCCCTTGAAATACTTGAAGATCTTCTCTATGACCAATGGAATTTTTTCCTTTTCTCGCATTTCGTTCTATTTAATGTCAATACCTGGTGAATTCTGAATCGAATTAGTAGAAATATTCATCCTCGACAAGGTAATTGGAAGAGATTAAGCTAGCTTGCTTAGTATGAAGGTAGATTTTTGAGATGTTATTTCAAACAGTATCCTTTTCTCATATCTAATGGCTCTTTGGCCGAGCGGTTAAGGCGGTAGACTCAAGTTCTACTATCGTAAAGATGCGTGCGTTCGAATCGCGCAGGAGTCATTATATTTTTGTCTCCAATACGGTGGAAAACAGTTATTTTTGCTCCATATTATTCCGATTATACTATATAGCGTTTCCACTCTTGGTCAACCCGTGCCAAATGATGTCTTTTGCGTTCTGGGACTTGAAATTGTCCAAAATGGTGAGTTGTTCTGTCAACAAACTCAATTGCGATGTTTGAAGCTGCAATAGAATATCTTCCGCGTTGGTGTTTTCGGAATTCTTTATGGTGTCTAGTTTGTTCGCAAGGTGGACCACGAGCCTGTTGACCTGCTGCCTGTTCTGGGCTTTCTCTGGGGATTCTTCAGTGGGAATTGATTCTAGAAATTGTAAGACTTTGTGTAGTTTCTCCTTCAACTGATTAACGGACATGGCGATGTTCTCCTTGTGCTCGATGCGGGAAATTCCAATGTTGTTGCTGGACTTGCCTGAGTATTCCAGGTGGTTCTTGGCCGTGGTTGTGGCGATATATTCATTTTCGTTGGTTCTGATAGTGGTCTGAAGTGGGGTCTGGCCGAACGTGTAGCTTTGATACGGAGTCCGCCCTTCTTCCAGGCGGAATTCGTTCTCGTCGAATACTGTAATCACGAAGTTCTCCTCTAGATGAAGTGCCTGTCTTACTTGTTGGATCATGGACACCGCCAAGGAGTTGAGCGTGGTGGAGGAGTTGATATGATAGAGCCCCAAGAATTGGAATTCGGGATGCACGGTATTGTACTGCTCCAATCTATTTGTAAGGTACACCTCATTAACCTTGGACGACTCTATCAATGTTTCGAACGAGGTGTACACCACGGCATGTGTTCCTGTTGCATCCTCTTTTCCCAACAATATGCCAAACTTGCTGTCTGAATCTCTTGTTATATGGTCAGACACATTGAATAGAACCAAAGAATGCAACTCCACTTTCTCTAGTTTCGATTCAGACGCCATGGTTGTGGATATGGTTGGAACTACTCGATCCTACAAATAGCATGTTGGTCCTGCACCTAGCGTATCAGCCACAACTGGGAGACTTTTATGCAAACACCGTATGTGAAAGAGTTCTGGAGAAGTAAAGACAGGAAACATACACTGCAACTCTGTTAATTTTAGCTCTTGTAGCCCGTTACACTTTTGCTTACCTCATTTCCGATTAATGTGTCCTGTTAGTTGCACAGACTAACTTCCCCAGCTTAAGCCAGGGAGACATCGCGGCTGACGTAATCAGGATTTAAATTTTCTCTTTTTCACCTGTATCCATCTCTTCCCTCTAGCTTACCCAGACATTTAGATGCACATTCCTCCCCAGTAAGGTCATCATAATGATAATGTCTGTGCATGAACCTATAGCCCACAAACGGACCCTCGCCGTTCCTGAAAAGGACAGCATGGTCAGCAAGAAGTTTAAGAGTGAAAATACTGAGAAGGCTGAAGATGCTACCACCAGTACCTTCTTTTCAGAAAAGATGTATTCAGCATATGTTAAATCTGCATTGGACTCGTTGGACAAAGTACGTATAGTTGTATCGTTTTACCTATACTCTCTTTTGGTTCTTTCGTAAAGTCTTAGACTGGTGGTTCAGTCGGGTACTTTTTGTTTTGAGAAGTTTAGGGGGTTATCGTGTGGGCATTGTACTAACTTTTAGAATGATCCGTTACCTATCAACTCGTTGTCATCAAAAATAAACTTGCCCTTGGGTCACAAGGACGCCATATCGCTTCCTCATATGAACGTGGTCTTGAGCAAGTTGATTTCGAACATTGCCAAGTTAGATAATAAGGCATCGCAGGAGTTGATCTCTTCTGTGCTAGACTACAACTGGCTCGAAGTCAAGGGCAAGGACAGAACAGTTTACCATGATTTCACCAACTTGTACTCAAGATTTCTTGGTGTCTTGGTTTCGTCCTTCCCAAAGTACTTGCATGAGGTTACTAAGAAGATCGTGGGTGAGTTCACCAGAGTGGAGTGCAAGCCATCTTCGACTCTGTTGAGTAGCCACCACGACATCTTAGTCAAGATCATAAAATTCATCCCCACCTGCATTAATACCCTTCCACAAACTTTACAAAGGCATTTTCCTCATCACTTATCCGCAAGCACAGTTGAACTCACCAATTATGTCCAGAACTTGATAAAGGTGACAACTTATTGTCCGGAGTTGCAGTTCAATATCTGGCAAATCATCATTGAATGTTGTATCAAGCTAGATGTTGAGTTACAAAATGAGTTGGACGATTTGGATGATGACGAAATCGATGAATTAATCAACGGCAAAGACGATGATGACGATGACGATGAAGATGAAGATGACGAAGATGATGAAGGAGAAGAAGGTGAGACCAAGATTGGCGACAAGTCGGTCCTTGAAGATGTGATTGGTGATGCGGATGAGGAAATGGACGGTGATCTGGAATATTTGATTGATCCTATTACTTCTACTGCCAATATTAAGAAGCTTCTGTCCAAATTAGACTCCATCATGAATTTATTATTGGTAAATACATCCACTTCATTCACGACCGAGGAGTTGAACGAAGGTAATGGTGTGCAATTATTCAATATCATCACCTCGCTTTTCAGATCGCATATTTTGCCCACCCATTTCACCAAGTCAATTCAGTTCATAATCTTTCACATTTCACAGTACCAGCCGGAACTCGCTGATTCCTACTTGGTTATGTTGATTGATGTTGCATTCAATACCAATGAGATTTTGGAGAAGAGACTTAAGGCAATGCAATACCTCTCATCCTATATTGCCAGAGCCAAGAACTTGTCGAGGCATCAAATCGTCTTCATTGTGAGTTACTTGGTGGGTTGGTTGAATAAATACATGTTGGAGCGTGAATGTGAAATTTACGACAATGATGACCAGAATTCAATCAGTCAGAGAAATAAACAAAGTGGAGGAATGGAAAGATTCAAATTGTTCTATGCAGCTTTCCAGGCATTGCTTTACATATTTTGTTTCAGACACAAGCTGTTGTACAAGACTGCTGACTCGGCCCCAGAAACAGATTTCAATGATTCCGAGTGGGAATGTGATTTGGATAAATTCTTCCAAAGAGTGATTTTGGCTAAGTTCAATCCATTGAAGTTCTGCGACGAAACTGTTGTGTATATCTTTGCAAAGCTCGCTACCAAGTTGAATGTTTGCTATTGTTATTCTATTATTGAGCATAATAAAAGGGAGAGAATGTTACAGACCAACGGTTCGGCGGTGCTACCATCAGCTGTTGGAAATTTCAAGCTGAAGCAAGAGTTTTTGGATTTGGAAGGGTACTTCCCATTCGATCCTCTTGTTCTTCCTACTTGCAAGATTATCATCAGTTCGAATTACGTTGAATGGTCAGAGGTGAATCCTAGTGGAGAAGATGCGGATGATGAGGACGAAGATAGTGGAAGTCATCCTGAGTTGTCTAATGATGACTCTTCTGATGAAGAGATAACCAGTGACGAGGAAGATTAGGTTATCAATGCATAGCTACTGTTTATAGGATTTTAATACAGTATCGTGGGATTTAAGCGGATTGATGTAGATTGTGGGAAAATTGAAAAACTGTGAAAAAGTGCATAAATCTTAAAAAATGGAATGTTTCAGAATATGGTTTGGCGAAGCCAAGAGTTCACGGTTGCGATGGCATCATTGCATTGAGAGATGCCTTTTTACGAAGGACGTACATTAAGCTCCTGGGTTTAGTAAAGCTTAATGCTTAAGAATAAATTGAAACAATCACTCACGAATGTAAGTTGTAATTGAGGATCGAGACATTGAGATAGGCATACCTAGGAGAGAGGTATGTGTAGAGATATTAGTAGAGGTATTTGTAGAGGTATGTGTAGAGGTATGTGTAGATGTATGTGTAATAGAGCTCAGGACCCGGGCAATATTCAATACATCTGGCTTGTGGAGCGGGATCAAAAAGAAAAAGGTACAGATGATTCCATCGAGGATCGAACTCGAGACCTTCTCTGAGTGAGAGAGACGTCATACCGCTAGACCATAGAACCACTGTTGTTGCAGATAGAGAGGAAACGGTCCTAGGATCTACAGACCGGATTTAATTAGCAACAGGAGCAGCACCACCACCAATCTTAAATTAGAAACTTCCAGTTGCAACTCCAACCCATACTCCAGGATCTCTGCTTGTTGTGCATCGCAAATCACACTATAACAGCCAATGCGGAGGTATGGATCCCGGCAATGTGCATGCAGTACGCCCAAGCCCCCAAATGATGTCACTTTAGTGGTTCTCTGTTCGAGGTGCAATTCTGCCTGAGCAAACACGGAGCCTGGCTCCATCACACGCCCCAGACCAGATACAGATTGACAGTCTGTCCAGCCAGGTCGTCCTGTCATCGAGATCGACATTTCAAGGCAGTATGCAGATTCTCCATGGGGTTTGGCCCTCGAAATGCGCCCTATTAATGGGCTCAGCCTGGACCTGTTCTTCGCTTATGTCGCGAATTTTTCAGTCCCGTCAGAACCGCACAGTAACACCACTTCACCACAAGGAGAGAAGTCTACGTAAGCCCACATCTTCCCACATCTTCCCTCCTCTCTCACTTTCACACACACACACACACACTCTCACCACGATGGACCACTTGTATATCGTGGTCCGTACTCTTTGTTCTGTAGCACCGCATCGGACGCCACCTTCGCGTCTCTCGAGCCATCGACGTCAAAGACTGCGCCTTATCTAGCGACAGTGCACTGCCCCGTCATCTCAGGTCACCCACGATGGCCGCGGATCCCAAGGAACAGGGGCCTCATCAGGCGAAAAAGTGCAGAATAGTGACAGTGACATGAGAGAAGATACCAATAGGATACACTCTGATATGATGTACACCAGTATGATACATGTACACTAGTATGAAACTGATACCCTAGTATGATACTAATACACCAGTATGATACTGATACAGTATGATACACTGACCCTACTCCATAGCATGTTGCATTGCCACTGTTTACCTCTTCCTCCTCGTGAACGGAGTGCTGGCTAGCGTGTTGTGATTTCTCACGTAATGCACTTTTTTCACCCAGGGATATTTATGGATCACGTATTTGCAGCACTGGAGACTATATATAAGTGGCTGCGATGCTGTGAAATTGCCCTGGTGCCCCCGTGCTTCTCCTTTCCTGTTCCCTTTCCTTGTCCTCTGTCGTTGACCAGCATCAAGAAATGAGAATCCCATCGTTGATAGCAGCCGTGTGTGCTGCAGGCGCCGTCCAGGCCGCCTCTTCAGAGCCCCAATCCAACGTCCTCCAGTACCTGAACTTGGGCTACTCCGGAAGATACCTGATGGTGTCGGAATTGAACGACATCGACTCCGACAGCTGCTCGTGTGCCTTGAGTGACCAGCAGGTGTCGTTCAGCGGCACCAACGCCCCCATCAACGAGGAGGTCTCGGTCCACTTCAGAGGCCCCTTGGTGTTGAGCCAGTTCGCCGTCTACGTGGGAGACGACATCGAGCACGGCAAGAACTCGTCCGCCCTGTGGAACAGAGTCGCCTACTACAGCGCCGCCGACGCCACCGCACAGAACGTCACCTTCCTCACCCCCGGCGGCGACAGATCGCCTTGTCTCGGCCCCGCCTTGACCTACGCCGGAAACAACGGAACCAACAAGGCCTCGTCCGCCAGCGTGTTGCCTGCCGACGTGTTGTTGGGCTCCAACGACGAGTACTCCATCTTCTCCAACGTCTCGTGCCAGGACTCCGGCTTCAACAACGACTGCGGTGTCTACAGAAAGGGCATCCCCGCCTACCATGGCTTCTACGGGACCGTCAAGTCGTTCTTGTTCGAGTTCAAGATGCCCAACGAGACCACCGCCGACAAGAACATTTCCAACTACAACATGCCTGCCATCTGGCTCTTGAACGCCCACATCCCCAGAACCGCCCAGTACAGTATGAACGTCAACTGCTCGTGCTGGAGATCGGGCTGCGGAGAGTTTGACATTTTCGAGGTCAAGAACTACACCCAAGCGGGCCAATTGTTCACCACCATCCACGACTACCAAGGCACCGGCGACATCGAGACCGGTCTCCAGATCGACGGCTTCATTCCAAGAGAGTACGACCAAACCGTCAAGGGAGGTGTCAGCTTCGACTCCAAGGGCAATGCTGTTGTGTGGGTCTCCAACTCCACCAAGTTCGACTCCACCATCAATGCGGGCGACCTCGACGGCTGGGTTTCCGGAGCCGGCAAGGCCGTGGTGGACGAGCTTGCTTCTGCCAGCTTGTCTCCAGCATCCAGCTCCAAGTCCAAGTCTGGAGGCAAGTCTGGCTCCAAGAAGAACGATGGTTCTGCTTCAAGCGCAGACTCGTTCGTCACCCGGATTGTGTTCGGACTTGCTACTGTTTTATTTTGGTTCGTTTAGGAAGTGAATAGAGGTTATGGGAATATTCGAAATTATGTCTAGCGTAGAATTCCATGCAATTTCAAGTGATCCTTGAATCTGGCACAACCAAATAACCAGCTTTGCAAATTGCCCCAGCAGAGTCTGGGCTCTGCAGCAATAATACTAGAATCGGAACATGTTTGATAGCGTCAATGTCTTTTGTCTAGCTCTGATGTGAGCCATGTGTCCCTGCTTTCTATTGTTCACCAGATAAGTGAATGCGGAACACGGGAATGGCTTATTGTGACAAGTACCAAGTAGGAATTGTGACGCAATCTGGATACCTAGTCGGCCAATTGTTCTTCGGAGCTCAGAAGGTCAAAGCGGATATCCCTTTATACCTTTCTGATCCTGTTTGGAAGCACAGCCAGGTCCTAGGCTACGTTGCTTTCCCAGAACAATAACTTCTGTTACGTATGTAGTTCCCTTGGTTGCGCAAGGGTAGGATCCGGATAAAGTCCACAATGCGTCAACTTGATATAACTATGCCATGTTCGACCCATTTTTTTGAGTCTAGATCATACCAGGCATGAATCCGTTCGTTTTCTTGACTATTGCGTCAGCAGTAGCAGCACTTCCTAATAGAAATCCCAATAGAAGAAGAGATGGGCTGGCTGCGGCAAGTAATAGCACCTCAATCAAGCCTGTTTCAACGCCTGCCCCGGAGATTTCCACTTCGGAAATAGTTGGCGAATTGTCCCAGACGTTGTGGAGCCAATTCTGGAATGCCAATTCCAACGGCTGGGTGGAGACGTGTGGAGGCACCGATTTGCCGTCGTTGTGGTCGGTAGCAGTTGCAGGCAGAGCGGTGGCCATGGGAGGGGACCAGAACAAGACGTCCCAGGTGGTGGGCATGCTCTCCAAGTACAAGAGCGGGAGTGGGGGATACTCTGCGACGCAAGCTAGAGACAACGACATTTACACCGACGACGATGCCCAGGTGGTGTGGGCATTCCTAGACGCATACAAGGTGTTGAACAACCGTACGATTCTCGACGAGGCCTCGGACTTGGTCAGTTTCATCACCAACCAGAAGAACCTGCAAGGGGGAATCACATGGAACTACCAGGGCCAATACATAGCCCTGATCTCCACGTTGGAGGCCGGGTTGGCGGCGTTGAAGTTGTATGAAATTCTGCGGAACAGCACATTGGTGGACTTTGCCAAGTATTGCGTCACCTGGACGTTGGAAAATTTGGTGGATCTGCAGAACGGGTTCATCAACGACGGCAAAAGCACGTCGGGCCTGGTCAACACCGGCAAATTGACCTACACCATCGGCGTGGCCATGTCGTCGATGGCGTACTTGAGCCAGTGGGACCAGTCGGAGGACTGGGTGTCCCAGGCGGTGGAGCTCGGGCTCAAGGCGGTAGGGTACGGCAACCTCAACTCGCAGTTTTACACCGACGGATATGTCAACGACACCCCGAACCACTCGCATCTCTTCTATGCTGGGCTTGCTGATTTGGTGGAATTGGCCAAGCCCCAGAATGAAAATCAGACGGAGGCATATGGGCTTTTCAAGAACGAGTTGATCCGCGAGGCCAGACACATCTACGACCAGTACAAGGGCGACTTTGGCCTGTGTGGCAAGGACGGCGGGCTCAACGACGTGCTCACGTTTGCATCCACCACGCAGATCTTCTACCAGGTGAAGCGGGTGGCCGACCGGATCTGAGCTCCCACGAAGCCTGGAGATAGAGGCCCCGGCCTGGTGCCGCCAGGCACGCCCATAATCACAATCTAGGCGAGGTAATTGACCAATCGCAAGATAGTGTCACAGAGTAGTTCATTTCCCTTGTAGGAAATATACGTGTGTTCCATGTTTAAGGAGGGAAAAAGGTGGGCGATGTTCACAGAGGGGATCTCATCGGCGAGGGAAATCAAGGGCCCCGCATCTCGAAGTAGTAAGGATGATCCAGGCTCCGGGTGGATACCGGGGGCCCAGTGGGGCCGTTGGAGCTCATGTGTGATAGTGGCCACGTATTGGCGGAGAATGCCTTCGCCGATGCCGGGCACGAATCGGGTGTCTTGTCGCAAGTAGTTGCCGTTGCGGTGGGTCAATTTCTTGGGGTAGAATCGGAGGTCTCGTTTTTCCAGCACCATCATCTGCACATACTGGCGGCTGTTGAGGATGTAGTGGGAGGTGTTTGCCGTGGAGCCGGTGGTGGTGGTGGTGGTGGTGGAGTCCACCACGCCCACAGACACGATCCACGATTTAGCCTTTGCTTCTCTGGCGGTGTCGGTCCCCCCTGCACCACGGTGGTTCTCCTTGCACGTCGCTAATTGCACGGTTTGTCCCACAGGAAACCGGACACCACACCCGTCGGCCTTGGTGGCCACGAGGCCTGCGGCCCACGGCCCCTCGAGGCGGTAGTGGCCCGTGCGGTGCAAGCAGGCGGCATGGGAGGCCTTGACCCACGCGGCAGGGCGGGCAAGCAACGGGTGGCTGGAGTAGGAGATGGAGGCCATGTGCAATAATCTGGAGAGTTAATTTTCAGGCAAAATGTCAAATGCGAGACAGGCCAACGGTGGACTCCGAGAGGTGCATATTTATCACGGGAAACCGGGTCAATGATGCAGGTCCGTGTGTACGAATGGAGTATGTAGGCAGCGCTGCAGGAGGTGGCCCCACCCAGCCCACGCTGCCCCTCGCTACCTGGGGCAGTTGCATGGTTTGAAACGTGCCCGTTTTTCCTCACTGAGTTATCCCTGTTTTTGCCCAGTCCCAGTTAGTAAATGCCTGAGTCTAAACCGTTTTTCGCCACTAACCTTTTGCTCAATCAGGAAAAGTGTAGCAGGAAGGCACTCCCCAGAAACTACCCAGGTGTGGACAGACCCCATTCCAAGCCCTGAAGCAAAACGAGCATGCTGCCCTGTCGTTTCACCCCCGGTATAAGTACCCCTGCTCCTGCCTCCGCAGTGGGGGCCCAACTGCCCCCATGAACTTTCTCGTGTTGTTGGTATTGCTCTTGGGAGCGCACTCTTCGCCAGTGTTGCGGCAGTTACACCTGGACCTGGCTGGCGCCAGTGGGACCAGGGGGTCTGTGGTCCGGAGCCTAGACGTCCGGGCTGATGCCCAGGGCGGCTTTGGCGGGCTTTTCTCGCAGATCTCCTCCTGGTTGGCGCTGTTTGATGGTTCCAGTTCAAATGTTGCACCCAGTGCACCAGCGGGGCAAGACCAGGGCAAGGCATCGCAGTATGGTGCACCAGCCAAGCCAGTTGCTCCAGCCAAGCCAGTTGCTCCAGCCAAGCCAGTTGCACCCAATGCCCCCTTTTCACCCTCTCAAGTAGGTCAACAAGGTCAACCAGATCAAGGGAATCAAGGAATTCAGGGTCAAACGCAGCCTTCGCAGCCATCGCTACCTACCTCCAATGCCCAGGCTCCCCAGGGCCAAATTCCCCAGGGCCAGCTTCCCCCTGGAGTCTACACTGTGACGTTGATCAACGGCACGCCTCAGTTGCCTCTGAACGGTCCTTCGATACCCACTGCTGCACCAAATGGCCAACAGTCGCAAGCACCCAACCAAGCCACCCCCACGGCTACGGCAGCACAGAACCCCCAAAATCCAAACCAACAGAATACCCAGAACCAGAACACCCAGAACCAGAACACCCAGAACCAGAATACCCAGAACCAAAATACCCAGAACCAACAGAACACCCAAACACCTTCGTCCACCACTTCCCAGAACAACCAACCCACCAGCTCTTCTTCCTCCTCCTCCCCCCAAGATGGCCAAATCCACCAAGTCCCTCAAAATGCCAAGGACCAAACCTACAACAAGATCTGGGACAGGTTCTGGGACGCTTCTTCCTCCAAATGGAACAGTTTGGACTCCAAATGTTCCGGTCCCTACAAGCCCCCAGTGGTATGGGAACAGGCGGTGGTTGGAAGGTCGGTAACCAATTCCAGAAACGCCGAACAGATCCAAAAGACCATTCAGAACCTCTTGGATTACAAAAACCCGGGCTTGAATGTGTTTTCCGCAAGCACGGCCAAGGACAACGATATTTATACCGATGACAACTCCCAGGTTGCCTGGGTCTTCCTCGAGGCTTATCAAGTCACACAAGACCCTCAATACCTCCAGACAGCTCAAGACATTGTCAGCTTCTTACAGTCACAATGGGCGTCCGGAGGAGGAGTCTTCTGGAAATACCAATCTAGCTACGTCGCCTCCATCTCTACCGTGGAGGCTGCATTGGCTGCCTTGATGTTATATGACGCCAAGCAGGATAACAGTTTGGTGCAGTTTGCGCAAAACTGTATGGATTTCATGTTCTCCAAGCTTCAAGATCCATCTGATCACCTCTTCTATGATGGTGTGGACAACAGCTCCAACAATGTGAACAAAGGAAAACTCACATACACCGTCGGAGTTGCCATTAGTGCTTTGGTGAGATTGAACAAGATAACTGGTAACGATTACTGGATTAATCAAGCAGTTACGTTGGCAAATGCCGCTACGAATTCACAAGGTGCTTTCTACACCAGCGGATACTGGAACAACGGTTTGGAGTACGTATACCTCTTGTTCTCAGGCCTTGTCGACTTGATAAATTCCGGTGCAGCTGGATCTCAAGCAGGCAGCTTTAAACAGGAACTTCAAAAACAAGGAGGATTCATCTACACCTATTTACAAGATTCCAACGACGTTTCCCTCTACTTCAACCTGATCTCAAAGGCTTCGGCTCAGGTTTACGGGGTTTACAAGAGCAGCTTCCCAAGTTCAAGTGATCCATACCAAGGAACTAACCAAACATGCAGTGGCACTGTCCAGAAGTCGTTGATCGATAATGCAGCTGCACAGCAGATATTACAACTGGTTATTTCTGTCAATTAGATTGTCCATAAATTTTTATAAAACAATTATTTTGTGCTTTTTCTTAGCCTCTTCAAGTGTAAAACTATGTTCAGCCTGATGCCATCTCTCGTGGAGTCTTCCGTATAGGAGAACCAAATTGGGCTCATCACCTGCAGAGTCATTGACTTCTTTTTTGCCAAATAATCTACCCTTTTCGTCGGCCCATTTTTCAAACGTAATTTTATCCCACTCTGACGGCTTCTCGTATCCCAAACGCTTCAATTTCTGAGAATTGAGAGGTTCCGGATCAATGTAGCAGGGAAGCTTTGGCTCGGTGAAGTAAATCAAGACTAAGCGGGTGAATTGCTTTTGATCATCTGGAGGTGAAACAACTCTATGCACAGCGGACTTGAAATATCCTCCAGTGATAAATTCAAAGGCATCGCCAATATTGACAATTAATCCTCCAGGTGTATGGCCTACGAATTTCCAATCACCTGAATAATAATCCCGAATTTGAAGCGACAATATAGGCTGTGAAGTAATGAAGGTAAACGCGGTACTGTCAGAATGTCCTCTTAACCAATTGTTGTCGACCTTTACTTCATCTTCCTTTTTCATTCCACGGTATGCCATGAATCTTCCGAACCCTCCCCCAGAATTGTATACATCGCCTTCAAATACCTTGAAGTAATTCTCCCAAAGAAACCCTTCGGGCAATTCTAGGATAATGTCACATAAGACAGTCAACTTCCTAAGTACTTCATTGTGAAGATGGCGGAAATAGCTTGCGATTTCTGGCAAATGAGCAGTGACTATATCAGGATACGCCCGTGGTGGGTTGAAGAGTTGCTCATTAGTCAATTCTCTAAAGTTGTAGAGCTCAATCGAATCGGTAACTCCGTTTTTCATAGACCAATATCCTTTTGGCTTGAATCCGGCACCACGTTCGCCTCCTAAAGAAATCTTTCTATCTTCGGCATCAGAAGTTAATGCACCGGCTAAATGTTGACGCTTAACGTCTTCTGGAAGCTCCAAAACCGACTGTGCAATTGATCTCAAGTGATCAAATGTCTCGATGTCAATTCCATGGTTAATCAACGAAAAGAACCCGTAGGTCGAAACTGATTTCTCAAGCTGATCTGCAAGTTTCTTCCGGGCTGGAAAGTGCTCTGGACCTTCCTTGAACAAACCAAGGTCTATGTTGTCCAATTGCAATGTCTCAATGTTGTTCTTAGAGGGAATAGCTTCCACAAATGGTCTGAAATTGTGCTTCTTGTCGACATCTTCGACATTCATGCCTTTATAAACGGGTTGAGGGGGTTTACTCAATGGCATTCTTAATGGAGATTACAGAAAAGTCTACAACAAAATCCATCCTTATATTTATTTCAGATCTTACATCGTTTGTTGGGGTTGTTAGCGTTAGCCAGTAGCCACAATTAGCAGCCACAATTAGCAACCACTCCTCGTGATCACGAATGAGATGTGCAAAATAGTTCAGGTTAGATGTGAAAATAGAACATCCTTTAATGGAGCCAAGAAGACATGGCAATTGATATAGATGCAAAGCCAAGTTTCCTTACAGTGCTTACATCAACACTTTAATATGGTGAATAGTACTCACTAGAGTTTCTTAGTGGTGCGGCTGCTTGGGTGCCTCTTTGAAAATTACTTATCTTGCCCTAAGTGGGAGAACTTGCCAACGATCTTCAAACGGTTAACCATTCTTGCATATCCCATTTGTGTCCGGAAATGTCCGAGTTTCCATGGAAAGAAACAATTACTTCGATACATAATCCCATTCCCCATGTGATTGGAGCTTGATACTTTTCGCAGTCTCGTGCACAGGACAATAAGCTTATCACATATGTTGAAGACGAAAGGGCAAAAGTGAAATTGCAACTTTCTACTAGTTTGATGCATGGCGAACTCTGGATTATAGTGACAATTATGTATTAAACTATTGAAGAACTAATATGTGTAGGAGTTCCCTATGATAAACGTCTCGGTAATTTGCACTCCGGCCAAATGCAATAGTTCACAACTTACCAATCATTACGTCATACTAATCTATAATTCCGCCCGAATTCCTACTGCAATTTCTAACGAGAATAAAGTATTTAGAGGTTAATTGACTACGCGTTGACACCAAGAGATTTCTGATTTGGGAATCGATTAGTTAATCTTCAAATCGGGGGTTGCTAGCGCAAGAATTTAGTATTTTTGAAACATTTCTTGACACAATTGACTTTATTAATTATTGAGATGCCACACGGTTGGTTAAAAACACCTTAAAATGTAAATATATCTAATTGCCGATCCTGTAAGTATTACCATTGATACCTAAGTTCAGCAATAAATTTGGCCCCAGTACGTGGTAAAATTACATCTGTACAAGTTTAAGCCTTTTGAGGCATGCCCTGAAAAATTATGCTAATAAAACTATATCCCCAAAAATTCAACCAAACAAGTCTTCAACCGTGACAGCTTGCTTTTTCATCCCGATTATGTACATTTCCCGCAGCTCGTTCCGGCAAGCATCAGGCTTCGTGCGGTATACCTTTTTGAACATCTTTTGCATCTTTTGAAGCAAAACAGAGTCTTCTTTGCCCGTGTAGAACTTCATGACCAAGGTGCCACCGTCCTTTAATAATTCGGACGACAAGATCATTGCAGCGTCGCAGAGATCCATGCTTGCAAAATGATCGTTATCCTTTATTCCAGAAGTATTGGCCATCATATCACTAAGAACGAGATCTACAGGTTGCTCTTCTTCTCCCTGAAAGAATTCCCTGATATCTTGATGGGTTTTACGAGAAAGAATGTTTCCTTGGATGAAGTGACTTCCTTGGGGTGGACTGCAATTGATCAAATCCACTCCTAGTATCTGACTTGGTTGGCCAATTTTCTTCATCCGTTCGATGGCAACCTGTGTCCATGCTCCCGGAGCAAAGCCCAAATCGACGATGTTAGATGTTCGTGAACTGAATAGCTTGTATTTCTTATCCATTTCTACCAATTTGTATGCCGCACGAGACCGGTAGTACTGGGTTTTGGCTTCTTTGGTATAGCGATCATTGGATTGGCGTTCAAGCCAACGTGTAGACGAATTCGACTTGTATCTATATGAGGTCCACGGTATTGCCAAAGAAGGGACATTGTTTTTGGCGCATTTTCGCCTTAGCATTCCAGACATAGTGTCCTCAAAAGTTAACTTTCATATTACCACTACACCATACCTTTCAGGATGTGATGCGACCTGCACACAAGCGCATCACAATTTTTTTATATCGTCACCTTCTTCTAGAGTAGACGCTACAACACTTTTAACAAGATGGCACAAGATTTATTGGAGGTGTTGCTGGAAAATCCCCAGGATATTTTCAAGTTCGTCAAGAATGAGAATTCCAGTCAATATTTCGAAGAGCAGACCTCATATTTCAATGATTTGGCAAAGAAAATGTTGGACCCCATCACTAAGAAATACTCAGTCTTGGATGAAATTTACGTTGACGGATTGGACTCTCTTCAGGTCTTTGGTCAAACCAAGATGGTTTTGGACGGAGTGAACGAAGCCTTCTTGACTGCAGAAATACCCGACTTGAAGTCAAAGTATGGAGGCAGTGAAGGTTCTGATGAGGATGAGGATGAGGAAGAGGAAGATGAAGAGGAAGAAGGTGACGAGAATGAAGAACAAGACTTCGATGGCGAACAAGGAGTGAATAGTGAAGTCGAAGAAGAAGAAGAAGATGACGAGGAAGAAGATGCCAAGACAATAAATGAAGATGAATTTGAAGGATTTGAGGAGGACCAAGAAAGTGATGGTTCCGACGCGGAGACCCGTGTTCCTTCTGATGATGAAAACGAGCAACAGAGATTCAAAAAAGATTCGTTTGGCTTGAACGACGAATTCTTCGACATTGACGAGTTCAACAAGCAGATATTAGCCATGGAAAACGAAGAAGATAATGCCGATGACGACAGCGAAGAAATCGACTACTTTGCGGGATCGGACGAAGATGGCGATGAAGAAGACGAAGAAATAGCATATTACGATGACTTCTATGAGAAGCCGGGCCAGAAAGGATCCAAGAGAAGCTCATCCGCCCAGTTCGCACAAGAAGAGGACGAGGACGAGGACGAGGAAGACATAGGCCAATTTAACGAGAAAGACTTCGACAATGCTGTTGGATCAGCCATGCATGATTTATTCGACGAAGAGGACGAGGAAGAACAGCCCAAGGGGGGCGAGACGCTCTCTTCGTTCGAGAAGCAACAGCAGGAAATCCAGGCGGAAATAGCCAAGCTCGAGGCCGAGCTTGTGGCCGAGAAGAAGTGGACCATGAAGGGAGAGGTGCAGGCCAAGAACCGGCCGCAGGACTCGTTGTTGGACGACCCCGAAACGGCCCAGCTCGATTTCGACAGAACGTCGAAGCCCGTTCCCATCATCACCGAGGCGGTGACCGAGTCGTTGGAGGACTTGATCCGGAGAAGAATCAAGGCGGACGACTACAACGACTTGCCCCGGCGCCTCATCACCGACGTGTCGAAGTTCCACAACCGGCAGAAGGTGGAGCTCTCGGAGCAGAAGTCCAGCAAGTCGTTGGCCGAGTTGTACGAGGACGATCACAACAAGGTGGATCCGCAGCAGGAGGTGACGGAGGAGGTGCAACGGCAGCACGACGAGATCAGCGACTTGTTCACCAAGTTGAACCACCGGTTGGACTCGTTGTGTTCGGCGCATTTCATTCCCAAGCCGCACCAGTTCAAGACCATCGAGATCAAGGTGAGCGATGCGGCCTCCATCAACATGGAGGACGCCCAGCCCATGCACGTGTCGAGCGAGGCGACATTGGCGCCACAGGAGATCTACAAGCTTGGAGACGACACGGTGGCCGCCAACGGCCACCGGGGCAAGTCGGAGGTGCAGTTGAAGTCGGGATTGTCGTACTCCAAGGACGAGTTGTCCCGGGACGACAAGCAGAGATTGAGACGGGCCAGCAAGAGAAAGCGGTCGAAGGAGTTCAAGGAGAGAATGGAGCTCAAGGAGCAGCGCGAGAAGCAGCAGCCTCACAACCCGGCCAAGCGCCAGAAGGTCAGCGAGGTGGTGGACACGTTGACTCGGGCCAAGAACGTCACGGTGATTGGCAAGAAGGGCGAGATGACAGATGTGAAGGGCAATCTCAAGAGGACACAGCGGCTCCAAACGTCGCACAACCTCAAGCTATAGAGTGTATAATAGGCATAGAATTTATTGAACACAGTGTAGGGAAAGACATCGATACATAGAGGACGAGATTGATATGGATAAAGAGATGGTTGCGATGGTGATGATGGTTGTCATGATTGTGATGGTTGTAGATGTCTTGGTTTTCCTTTTGGTTTGATCATCCACGGCTATTCCTTCTATCGCATAGCTCTAAAGTGGCACTCACTAATCGCGCACTAATTTTACTCTCCAATTTCGCACTCACTCATTTAGCTTGCCTCTGTAATTTCCTGCATGGCTTGCACCTGTCAAAAGACAGGTTTATAAGTGGTGGATTTCAACGCATTTGACCTGCTGCCCGCCTCAATGCTTTCCCTCCAATTCTTGTTGAAGGTGGTCACCCTTCCCTACGCGGTCATCAGAACCACCTTGGAATACTACACCACCGGCACCGTCTACTCCAACACCAACGCGGAGTTCTCCAATTCCTTGAGAAAGAACCTCCACTTGGCGTCTCTCTACCACTTGTCGGGCGAGTTGAAGAAGGAGGACGTCGTGCGTGTTCTCGACAACCCCTTGTCCGGCTTCTTCCGCAAGCACAGCAATTCGCCCTTGGCCAAGGGCTTGAACAACTACGGCAAGAAACTCGACGCATACTCCTATTGGGTGGTGCAGCAGGAATTGGCTAACCCCGAGGACGAGGAGGTGTTGATCTACTTGCACGGCGGAGGCTACTTGCTCAATGCGTTCGAGACCCAGCTCATTTCCATCTTGGCCGTGTACCACGCCTTGCCCGAAGCCCGCCGCAAGCGCACCTCGGTGTTGATCATTGACTACTCCACCACCGCCAAGGGCAACCTCTTCCCCACGCAATTGTGGGAGTCCTTGTCGTCCTACAACCAGTTGATGGCCCACGGATACAAGACCATCCATCTTTTGGGCGATTCTGCCGGAACCCACTTGATGTGCGGCATGGCCAGATACATTGCCTATCCCGAGGAGGCCCACGACTTCTTCCAGAATTTCCCCACGTTCGACTTCAATTTCCTGGCCAAGTTGCTCCAGCCAGCCTCCTTGATTATGCTTTCGCCCTGGACCCAGCCCACCACTGCCGTGAATTATCCGCCTGTCCTGGGGGTCGACTCGTGGGGCGATTTGGGCGCCACCGACACCTCCATGGGCGATTACCTTGTTGGGGACCTCGACCGGGCCTTGATCGACAAATGGATCACCTATAACACGCTTGAGTACGACACGTGCTGGTCTAAGGTCGACGCCATTGCCGAAGGCAGAACGGTGGTTGTGTACGGAGAGAGAGAGGTGTTGCGGGAGTCGCAGGAGCAGTTCATCGACAAGATCAACGCCAAGGGCACGGTCAAGACATACATGGAGAAGGGCGGAATCCACGCGTCGTTGGTGTACGTGGAAGCCTTGAACTACATGGACAAGAGCGGTGTGGAGAAAGCGCTCGCGGGCGACTTTACCGGCAGATACAACATCAACATCATTGTCGCCTTCTTAGAACTGCTTTGAGCATTAGAAAAACACCCAGGGCTAAATAGAGTTTACCAATGAACGCCACAAATGACCCCAGACACGGTGCTGGCTGATTCCATCGGTTGCCCTTGTAATGGCCTGCCTCAACCTTAGATGCAACCTTAATGGAGCCTCGTGAAACCTTCGTGGTGGGGCCCGAACGCGAAACCTTACAAACCTTGGAGGAGGTGCCGGAACGCTTTGGGCCACCGGTGTGGAGACAGACGTCCCATTGGAGCCACCCACACTGCAGATTAGGGCCGAAATACCCTCGGTGCATTAGTCAATGGGGCCTTCGCCGGCTCTGGCCCCCCCTGAACCAGTGTTGGACCACTCGCTTTAGGGCAACCGACATAGCCGACAGGCCTTCCACGCCGGTAGGGGCGAGAAATAGGGCCAGGGAAGGAGAGCACGCCATGGGGGATACAACCATGCGGAACGAGCTTAATCTATTAATAGTATCTGCGGTGCTTGCAATGTCGCCAGACCAGAGGGCCACAGTGCCATAGCTATGGCACTGTCTCACAAGTTGGGCCAGGCCGTGGCAAACCGGGCCAGGGCCGGGTTCCATGGCTGTGCTTGTGTATGGGGAGGGAGCACCGGAGTCCCAATTGAGCAATGTAATAGCCTGCATGGCACGCATGGTCCAAGTATTTTTCGTCCGATGGGTCGCAATTACTGTCATCCCTGCGTTCCCCCGCAGCAGCGACGTAATTATGGCACTACGTAATGTCATCAGGGGCAAGGGTGGGCTTGTTGTCGTGTTGTTGTGGACACACAGCCTTGGCGACTTCTAGAACCCCCACAGCCTTCCGTCGGATGTAGGACGTGAGGTACGCGGCATTGTCGCGGACGTTGACGAGGTCGTACTACGTGCCCCTCATCAACAATTTAGCCCTAGAGCCTTAGTGTCCCTATGGGGCAGTGTAGGAACTGGAGCGTTGTTTGGAGTCAAATGATATTCCGCTCTGGGAAGATCATGGCCCACCACAACAACAAATAGAGGCGCCCCGCTGCTCGTAACCCCATGACGTTGAGGGTTCGTAATGTCCGGCGTCGACGTTGCCAGGATCTGTCGAATGCCCCGCTGCGATGACAGCGGATTGCCAAGTACCTGATGAATACAACGACAGCAGTAGCGGTGGCGATGTCACGGTGACAGGAGGGAGCCAGCACCGGGACCACTCTGGTGCATGTCCAGGCCCCCTGTGGCCCGAGATCTGGCCATAAGGCCCAGTTCCACAGTGTCACTTCCATGTGCATGCATCTGAAATAGGCACCGCATGGGGGGCCAACGCTCTCATTCCAGGCTCTCCAGTGGATGCGCCCCTCGTTAACTGGGCAGTGGAAATCCGAAGCAGTGCCCTCAATCTGGCATCCACCTGGCCCGCAGGGGGGGCTAAGGGCTCTTTGTCCCCAGCAAGGCTTGGGTTAGCCCCGGTGCATGGGCGTGGTGGTTGCTTCGGGACTCCCCTGACAAAGCTAAAATGGCCACGTCCATGACACCTTCGGGGCCAACTGTATAAATATCCAACTTGTTGCCCCATCCAGTAATTTCGTCACTAGCATTACTTGACTACATTAGTTGCAAACGTAAATCCGGTCTACTGTCACGCCCCACCGTTCGCTAAGAGTCTTAATCATGAAGTTATCTACGTGCTACTCCATCTTGGCCGCATTGGCCTCGGCCCAGGCCGCCTACGTGCCTTCGGAGCCTTACACCACATTGACCCCTGCGGCCAAGCTTGCGTCTTCCGTCGGCGCCTTGACCGACTTCGACGGCTCCTTTGCCTTGTCCATCAAGACCATCCTGGCCAACACCCGTGCGTTGGCTGCGCAGTCCAGTGCTGCTTCCGTTAAGGCTGCGAAATCTGCCAGTGCTGCTGCACCCACCGGTGTCTCCAAGGCCAAGGACGACAAGAAGGACGACAAGAAGGATGACAAGAAGGACGACAAGGAGGTCCTGGGTGCCATCAAGGCTGCCATTCAACAGATTGGCGACGGCCAGGTCCAAGAACAGCCTGGTGCTTCTGCTCTGACTCCTAAGGCTCCAGCCCCAGCCCCAGCCCCTCAAACTGCTGCTTCCGTGGTCAACCAGATCACCGACGGTCAGGTCCAGCAACAGCCCAACAAGCCTGTTCCCACCACCTTGGTCACCGCCTCTGTGGTCAACCAGATCACCGACGGCCAAGTCCAACACCAGACTACACAGGCTGCCCCTGCTAAGCCCACCAGTGCTTCTGTTATCAACCAGATCAGTGATGGCCAAGTCCAGCACCAAACCTCCAAGGCTGCTCCTCCTCCTGCTCCTGCCAAGCCAACCACCGCCTCTGTGGTCAACCAAATCACTGACGGTCAAGTGCAACACCAAACCAATGCTGCTCCAGCCAAGCCCACCACTACTGCTTCTGTGATCAACCAGATCACCGACGGCCAAATTCAACACCAGACTACTCAGGCTGCTCCTGCTAAGCCAACCACCGCTTCCGTGGTCAACCAGATCACTGACGGTCAAATCCAGCACCAGACCACCCAAGCTGCTCCAGCCAAGCCAACTTCTGCTTCAGTCGTGAACCAGATCAGTGACGGCCAAGTTCAAAAGCAAACCCCTGCTACTCCTGCTGCTCCAGCCAAGCCTACGAGTGCCTCTGTGGCTAACCAGATCAGTGATGGCCAAGTGCAAAAGCAAAGTGCTGCGGCCCCAACTAAACCAGGTAGCGCCTCGGTTGCCAACCAAATCACTGATGGACAAGTCCAACACCAAACCACTTCTGCCAAGCCAACTACTGCCTCTGCTGTCAGCCAAATCAGCGATGGCCAACCTCAAGGTCAAGGCAAGAAGGGTGACTCGGGTAAGGCCTCTACTGAAGGTAACACTCCTAACAACTCCACCTCTGAGTTCGCCGAAACCTGTGTCGGTCCTGATGCTTTGACCGTCACCTTGAAGAACGGTGTTCTCCACGACTCCAAGGGAAGAGTCGGTGCTATCGTTGCCAACAGACAATTCCAATTCGACGGCCCCCCACCCCAAGCTGGCAGTATCTACGCTGCTGGCTGGTCCTTGGTTCCATCTTCCTACAAGGAGGACTCCGCTACCAAGCAAAAGGCTGACAACGCTACCAAGTCCGAGAACAAGAGAGATGAAGTCGAAGGCTACAAGTTGGCTTTGGGTAAGCAAACCACCTTCTACCAATGTTTGTCTGGCGACTTCTACAACTTGTACGACGAGAGTATTGGAGGACAATGTTCGGAAATTGAAATCCAAGTTTTGAAGGCCGTTCAATGCTAATAAGATTCTGGTAATTCCTAAGTCATTGTTGGTTTATTCTCCATATCAACGTTTTCCTTTTTCGGTCTAGTCAATCCTCCTCATTTGCATCTTATAGAAATTCAGCACGAGCTCAAGTCATACACGAGCTCTCGTTTCATATGAAACTGGTCATTCCTTAAAAGTAATTATTAATTAAGATGTGTCTTTCCTCATTTAAAACCGTAGCAAACTAGCAATGTAACAGCTTCAGGGGCCAACACCTGAAAACAATACATCTCCAAAATCCTTGAAAATTATTGTCCTGACTGAAAATTGCTAAACCCTTTTTTCGTTCCAATAGAAGTCCGCGATAGTTTAGTGGCTAGAATTACCGCTTGTCGCGCGGTAGACCGGGGTTCAATTCCCCGTCGCGGAGCTTTTTTTTCGCTGTCTTTATCAATTTTAGCGAAAAGTCATCAAATTCTTACATCCAATTCCAACTACCACATACACATTTGACATTGAATATGATAAGGATTGTACGCAAGTACTCGACCTCGCCGGTCTCCATTCATAACTCTTTCAAGTCAACCATGTCGAGGATAAGTTCACAAGCTATGATATTAACCTCGGGTACTTCCTCTACCAATGCCCTGTCACTCCACGGCATGACAATGTCTTCAGTCTGCTCATTATCCGTTTATCCCAGTCCATTACTTCAGTTCAACCTTCATTTGCCATCATATACATCAAGCGAATTGCATGAAAACAAGTACTTGGCTGTTCATCTAATGCCCCCTAGTTCAAACTCAGTTACTCTAGCCAAAATCTTTGCCAGTGGTGTGAAATCTAGTGGTAAGGTCCTTCACGAACAAGATGGTGAATTATTCCATGAAATGACCACACCTTTTAGCACATTAAAAAGAAATGAGGATTGGTCGTTCTACGAAATCAACGATAAGATTAGCATTCCCATCTTGAAGCACAGCGAGCTGGTACTTATATGTGAAGCCACCAAGAGTTTTATTGTTGATGAGCATGAAATATGGGTAGCGAAGGTGCTAGACATCAAACAGAATGATAAGTACAACAAAACAGGAGGTATTCTATACTTCGACCGGGCATTTCATAAACTTGGGGATAAGCTCACAGAAAATTGACTTCCCCATGCATCAACACACTGTACATACAAAGATCAATAATGACTTCATACCAACGATAACGTCTACATATTACTATAGGACATATAAAAATAAGAATGCATTTACTCATTTATTCATTTAGCCACTTGGAACACTCACCTTTCAATAAATCTGTTTCTTGCGCAACCTTGGGTAGGATGTAATCAAACTTTTCGTTAACCTTTTTCGTTCTTCTGGAAAATTTACCTAGAATCTCATTCTTCTTGATGTTCTTCAACACATTGTTCAAATTCTTAATCTCTTCAGCTCTTTGGCTTTGCTTGTTTTGAAGTTTTTGATTCTTGGAGGAGATCAAATGAGCTTCCGATTTTCCAGCTCTCAATTTCAACTTTTCGGTCTTCACTCTATTATCATAGCTAGCGGATACTTTCTCTAGATCCTTAATTTGCTTTAATAATTCTTGCTCCTTGTTTGAGAAATCTTTTTTGATCTCAAGTTCTTCCTTTTGCAAAGTATCAATTGATTTATTTAACTGTTCAATTTCACTCTCAACCTGAATAACGGAATGTTTGAGGCCTTTAAGTTTACCGTAAACTCTTTGATCATTATTGACCTTGGTGCTGTACTTCGAAATCTTACCTTTCAAGTTGTCAATGTTATTTTTCAATTCAGACAACTTCTTGTTTTCCTCTTTCTTGAATTTCTTCAATTTGACTCTCAAAGAATTCAAATTCTTAATGCTTGAAATCAAGGATATTTGCAAAGTTTTCAAGGAAGAAGTTTCGGCAATTGATTTATTGAGGACAAGATTATCATTATCATTCGTGGTGTTGATAATCAAGTGATTCAAAATCTGATCTTCGATAACGAGATCAATTTCGTATTGAAACAATGGAGTCAACCCGTAAATGATCAACCTAGTGTCGTCATCACTAATATTGACAACCTTGTAGTATGTCCAGTTAACATTGTTTAATTTAACCTGTAACTTTCCTAAGTCCAATTCCTTGAGTTCTTTCGCACGCAAAAATCTGAAAATAACTTTGGAGTCATCAATCAACATTGTAGCCATTTGCGTGTCTCTGAAGTGCTTAGATTTAGAACCTTCCTGATTTTTGATAAACTCGCCGCCATTGTTCTTCAATTTTGTAGTTTCGCCCAAGAAGAGACTAGGGTTCTTTAAGATTGCTTTACTAGCGGCCAAAATGGACCAGAAAGGTTGAATGATAATAGTGTTCTCAATGGTTGTAATATTGGGAGAGACCGTTGTGGTTGTTAACGACGTAGACGTTGTTGTAGTGGATGAAGCCGTGGTCGTAGAAGTGGTATTCGTGTTTGTATTGCTTGAGGAACGATTCGACCCGTTGTTTGGGTTCGTTGTTCCATGCATTGAAATTCCAATGGGTATATTATTGATATTATTAATTCGTAACTTGTTTTTCAAAATGGTTAATCTGCTGTTGAAGGGAGATATTATGAAGTTTTCAAAGTTCTTGATGGCCACCTTGTTCATGGGATATGATTCGTTTGAGTTTGTGGGAGTTTTGGGTATGGAATCTTTTAGATCAATATCTAGCAACTTATTTTCGTCGCAGTTGATGGAGATGTCGTCAAACACATTTGAGATGGAGTTGTGCACGGTGTGGGGCCGTTTGAAGATGGACGAGCTGATGATATGCACCGATAAAATCAAGTAGAGCTTGTTTTTGTAGTTGGAAAAATTGTAATTATTGATGTAGGCGATGTTGTTGGTGTAGTTGTCCACAAAGTCAAATGAACCGTTTAACCACTTGATGAGATAATGAATGTAATTGATAATACCGAAACAGATGACGGAGTTGATAAGACTGCTGTTGAAGTACTTCTTGTTGTCGTCGTACTGAATCTTCGAGGAGATCTTTTTGTTGGAGATGGAGTTGATGTAGTTGATGGAGCTGGAGCCGATGACGTCGCTGGAGATGATGGCTTTGGAGAACATGATGAGGTAGTTGAAATGGCTTTTCTTGTGGATGACGAGACTCAAGCACCCGAACACCGCCAAGTTCAACAGGGAGACCTTGAGCGAGTTCCACGCCACGCGTTTGTAGTCGAGAAAAAGGAGTTCGGACAGTTCACGGAAGAGGAAGTTGAGGAGGATGTTGCCGCTGGTGAAGTTCAAGCCAAGCACGATGTGGGCGATCAAGAGGCATAGCGACGCGGTGTGGGGCAACGACAGGAGGATCAAAATCAACGAGACAATGTCTCTCAACGAGGACGTGGGAAAGATGGACGATGAGGTGACGGGGTATTGGTGATGCTGCTGGTAGTGGTGTTGGTGGTGGTTGAGGTTGTGTCTTTCCTTGTCTTTATCGGGCAGGACGCGGGGCTGTTGCAGGGAAAGGGAATGCTGGGGATTGTGGAAGGGAGGGGGAGGGTGGTGGTGGTGGTGGTGAAGATGATGGGGTAGGTGCAGAGGCATCAGCGGGGTCTGAGAACCGGACTTCTCATGGCTGGATGTCGTTTGATGATGCATATATATAGGGACGGGAGAATGCACCACTTTGGTATGACCGTCACAACCAGACTATGGACATATAAGGTGGCGAGCACAGGAATTGGCGATGGGTGGATTCCAAATAGACACCTTCACTGTAGCACTGGTATACAATTTTGCTCTTCTACGTTTTTGCTAGTTGGGTGCGTTGCAATTTTGCCAACTTGCAGATTGTGCACATTGGGTGCAGATTGTGCACATTGGGTGCAGATTGTGCACATTGGGTGCAGATTGGATGCAGCAGGAGGGCAGTGGCAGAGGCAGCCTGTTCCAGTTACACTTACAGGTTCGATCCAGTTACGCTTGCAGGTTCGATGCAGCAGTGCAGTGGCACTTGCACTCACACTTGCAGGTTCGATGCCGCACTGTTGTTGGTGTTTACGCAACGTACACAAACCAAGAAAATTTTTCATGTCAAAATCGCTCCCGGTGGGGGCACACCTGTCATTAGCTAATTATAACCGAGGGCAACATGGTACGATGTGGCCCAACCTGGAACTGGGGTTGGCCCAATGGGATACGGTGGGACCCCATTGGGCAGTGTGCTACACCCACGCGGAACCGCGGTTCCCGGATCGGGAGCAGGGGTGCATCCAAGCCGGCTTAAGTCCTCGGTTCCGTTCGGCCACACCGCCAGAGAGGCATTTAGTAGTGTGCAATTGGACAGTCGCGGTGAGAAAGCGCGTAGGGTAGGAACAGGCTGCATCCGGTAGGCGGGACGTGCGCCGCCCAGCCCCTCACGGGTACGTCCGGGTAACCACGTGATGGATACCCCCCAGCGAAAAACTATCACAAATTATCACCAACTCTCACCAAGGTTTTCACACCAAGCAGTCCTGGGAAAATAGATACACAAAATAGATGATAGCACAAAACTGACGCTGGATATACCTGTTGTGTTTTTGATCGATACTCCGTCCCGTCACTTCTACCAATTGCCCTTCTCTCCGTGCCCCGTTTTCTCCACCTACTCGTGGTTGCCGCCTGCCTCCTGCCGCTTGCGTTTTTTTTGTGAACGAAAAGTTTCGCCGTTTTTTGCCTTTTCCACTTCTCCGTGATCCCCAGCTTCCGTGGTCCCCGTTCTTTCGCCATGATGACAATTCCCAATGACGACCATCCTTCGCTTGCGGAGGATGACGCTGCTGCTGCCGTGGCCGCCGCCAATTCCGCTGTGGTCAGCATTCCCCATTTGAAGGACGAGGAGGCCCAACAGCTCCATCAGCAGTACGTCCAGCACCAGCAGCAATTCCACCACCCCCACCAGCAGCACCATCACCACCTTGGTCATGGCCAGCCCCAGCCCCAGCCCACCCAGCCTCAGGCTCCCGTGCAACAGCAGCTCCCTCCTCCATTCCAAGTGCAACAACAACATCAACAACACCACTTGCACCAGCAGCACTTGACCCAGCAGCAACACCTCCACCAACCCTTGCACCAGCAAAGACACCACCACGGTATACCTCAGGTGCATCAGCACCAGCATCAACAGCTCCAGCAACATCTCGCGCAATTGGCCCAGGAACACCACAATCCTCACCAGCATGAGCAGGACCAGATCAGTGCCCAGCTTGGCCACCAGCTTGGCCACCAGCACTTCCAGCCGCAGCAACAACACCAGCAACTTCAACAGCAGCAGCAGCAGCAGCAGCAACAGCAGCAACAACAACACCAGCAGCAGCACCACCACCAATTACAGACACATCAGCAACCCCAGCTGCCGCAGAATCTGCGTCACATGCATCATTCTATCAACCATGGCCACCACTTGGGTATGTTGAACCAGACCAATGAGAATGAGTTTGTCGAGGCCACCCCAAAAAAGGTTGCTCCAAGATCCAGTGACTTGTTTAGAGTGGGTCCAGGATTCAGCGAGACTAGACACCACCAGGACATTTACTGCAAAAGCAATGATATAGATGTGAATCCAGTGTTACATGCCAGAATAGATCGGGGCTTTGAGATGGGCGAGAATGGAACTTGGATTGGATACAAGCGTAACTACTTCACCTTGGTCACTTCGTTCTCCTTGGAGAATTTCGACTTTGACAGGTTCATTCAGAATAAGTTTTACACCTACGAGAAGTCGTCCACGAGAAATGGTGAGCCTGTTGGAGAAAACAAGGTAGAAATAAGTTACTTCGCAATTAGACTTGTCGCTAAATGCTCCGATAATGACGTTTCTATCAGCCTTATCCAGCACACGGCTAAAAGAGACAAAGGTCCCCAGTTCCCTCCTCCAATCTACCCTGCAGTTCCGGGCGATTTGCCTGACCACGAGACGGTCAGGGCATCTTGCAACAAGAGAAATGGAAGCAAAATCGAAAACATGAATAAGATCTTCTACTTTGATAGAGCAGAATATTATCATGACACCAGTTTGGATACGCTTAAGGATGAATCTATTCTTAAGAACTATCCCAGCGACTCTATCGCCAGAGTCGCCCGGTTTGAAAGAATCCAGTTCACTTCTTCCATTAGAATCAAGTCCACCTCTGTTAACTCTAGATACTTCACTTTGCACGTGGAGTTATTGGGAATCATCGAGGATGAGGACTTACAAATCCAACCTATATTATTGAGCTCCGTCGAGACTCCCCCATTGATTATTAGAGGAAGATCTCCATCGAATTATCACAAGGACAGGACATCTGGCTACAGAGGTCACATCAACCACTAGTCCTGGGAAGACGTACAGCTGAGCTGTTTATCTATTGTACTGTAAATTTAGAAGACATTGGTCTATGTAATTTAGTGTCTAAAAATACTGATCTTGATTAGCGATTGTAAGGACTAGACCAAAGGGCCAATGGCAGGCTGCGCAATTACACCACTATCTTTATGACAAGGCTTTACTATGGTTATAGAGTTCATGATATTACTCAACTGGTTTGTTTGGCCTGATTGAAGGAGGCTGTACTTCATTTACGGGGGTATTAGTGGTTTATATTTTGCTGTTCACAATGGGCTCGCATCCTCGGTACCTGAAACAAGGATATCGGACATACTGATCTCCAACCCCATCCAAGTTCAACAAGTGTGATATAAACTTTTCAAACTGTAACTGCAATCATATGGCCATACTGTATATACCGAAGGGCTTGTCGATAGACAATAACTAGATAGTGGACACCTTTTCTAACTCCGACCCCATACTTTCGAGAGACACAAAAGTGACAAAAAAAATCATTCAAGATAACCAATTTTTACAGCGAGAAGGCAAATCGTCCACGTTCCTTTAATTAACCGAGGTATTCAGCATAAACCCTGAACCCCTACTCCATCTCATATACTCAGGGGTACAATACATTCATCCTTCCTGATCCCCAAACGACATCAAGCCCAGATATCTTAGCATTCTGACCAGGTAAGTGAGTGCCGACTAATGTCAGACAAAAACATAATATCCAACGACATCGGGTACAACAAGTCCAAAAATGCCGAATCAGATACACTTATAAACGTGCTGTCTATTGTGCCGGTATTTACTGATGATAGAACCCAAATAAGTCCTCTTTCCAACTGCAATGACCAAGCCACCCCAGTGGAGCATGTGCACATCATCGACAAACAATCCGTGGAGTATGTGATAAGATCAGGTATTGCTGGTGGTATCGCCGGCAGTGCAGCCAAAACATTGATTGCTCCCTTAGACAGAATCAAGATTTTGTTCCAGACTTCCAATCCAGACTTCCTCCAGTTCAGAGGTCATTCCAGCGGGTTGTTCCGAGCCGCCAAACAAATATGGGTCCAAGACGGAATATATGGTTTATTCCAGGGCCACTCTGTCACCTTGTTGCGTATTTTCCCCTATGCAGCAATCAAGTTCGTCGCCTATGAACAAATAAGAACCATCTTGATTCCAAGTGACCTTCATGAGACTGCTGCTCGTCGTTTCATGGCAGGATCCTTGTCAGGATTAGCATCCGTCTTTTTCACTTACCCCTTGGACTTGATTAGAGTGAGAATGGCATTTGATACCAAGCATTTACCGCCTACAAGTTCGATTGTTCAGCATCACAGAGGACGTTTGGTCTCCACGGTTCGAAAAATCTTGAGAGAAACTCCCCCTCATCGGGCGAATGACCCGTCCTGGATCAAGTTTCTGAGACAGATTCTACCACCTTCATTGATATCCATTTCCAACTTTTATAGAGGATTTGCACCAACCATATTGGGTATGATTCCATACGCAGGTGTTTCGTTTTACACCCATGACTTGATCCACGACATCTTCAGATCAAAGTACATGGCCAAGTACACCGTGCAACCTAGCAATAATGCATCGGATTCGAAAAAGAAGGTGATCAAGGCAAAGCATAACGTCAACTCAAGAGACTCGAGAGAGCCCCTCAGGGCCTATGCCCAATTGATTGCAGGAGGGTTGGCTGGAATGTTCTCACAGACTGCAGCCTACCCATTTGAGGTCATCAGAAGAAGAATGCAAGTGGGGGGTGTTGTGAATAATGGACAATTCTTATCATTCAAAAACACTTTGAAGCTCATCTTTAAGGAGAGCGGAATCAGGGGATACTTTGTCGGATTAACCATTGGATATATGAAGGTTATTCCCATGGTTGCATGTTCCTTCTACACTTACGAACGAGCAAAGGTTGCCCTTGGTATCTGAACACCATGATTTATGACTTTAAAACTGTTATGACCACTGCCTAGACGGATGCCTCCAGCATCCCACCTTCATTTCTGGTGTATTTATCATTGTATATATTTAAATAGATATATTTATTGTTCAATACTACTTACAGGATATGAGAATGTTCGAAGAACGGTTAGAAGAACCAGCTAAACCACTTCTTTTTGCCATTGGGCTTGGTTCCGAATTTGGCACTGGAAGCAGTGATGTCTTTGATGGTGTCCTTGGCTATCGAAGCACTGGTGGCAAGCTTGTCGGTACCAATCTTGAAGCCCCATCTTCTGAGGGCCTTCACCACACTTGGTGTGATGGCAGCACAAATGGGGACTCTAATGAAAATCAAGGATTTGTGAATTCCGTATGCAATGGCAAACTCAGTCCAACTGAATTGGGAAAGGACGGTCAGAATGATGCCTCCGTTGGATTCGGCTGGTGCAGGGGCGCCGTCCTCTTCGATACTCTGTTCCACAATCCGAATCTGTCTCTTTTTATCGAATTCTTCGTCGCTCATTCCGTATCCAAACTGCTGCTTGGCCTTGTTTTCGTAGTACTCTATTTCGTCCTGACCCATCGAATGGACCAAAATGTAGCACAAGGGCAAATCGATGGCAGACAACGCCATGTATACACCAAAGGCCGAGTATCCATACTCTTTCATCAAAGCCTTCAAGCCGGTAGGCTTCTTTGGTGGGGGCGAAGATGGTGGCGTACCATGGGTAGCATTTGTCTTGATGGACTGAAATCTTGGAAAAAAGGTGTTTCTAGGAGTGAGTCTTTTGCTCATTATTCTGGAGGGTCTGGACATCCATCCAGATACGGACTTCATGGGATTGAATCTCAACATAGTTGATGACGTCTAATGGATGAAGATCGAAATGGATGTAAAATTTCCATCAAGGCGAGGCTTACGTAAAGGGGCCCATGCAACCAGACTAAATAGATAAAAGGATACAGATAGCAGAAGCATTTATATAATTATATACATGCCCATTTAACTTATATGGGCTCAACGTGGCTGATTAGCGGAATTGGGCGTAGTGGATCTCTTGGTCGAATCTGTGTTGCACCTTTTGCAAGATCTCGGCCGAATACACGTCTTCCAAGCGTTCTCCTCCAAGCAACACCCTTTCCTCGTGTTTCTTCTGCTCATCCTTGGTCATGACCACAATGTTCTGGAACGAGAGCTCTTTCGAAGGATCCCATCTCGATAAGGTCAATCTGGACGAGTAGTCGGAAATGGGAGACTTTCCACGGAAAACTTCCTCCAAGATGTAGCTGACATCGAGCATGGAAATGGGAACTCTCTGGTCAAGCTGCCCGATTCTCGACTGCTGCCCCGCTAAGCTCTGGAGAATGCTGTCGTAAATCTTGTATCTGTTCTTGCCTTCGATTGGCTCCGTGGGATAGCCAGCAACCGTGGTCAAAATGTGGGTCGCCAAGGAAAGTCCAAACATGCCTGGCATGGTGCCCAACACGGGCAAAATCCGAACTCTAAAGTTCTTCAAAGCAGAGAGTTGGTCCACATTACCCTTTTCGACCTCCTCGTCTACGAGAGGAAGCAACTGGGCCTTTCTTGGGTCGGGCTTTTCGGCAGAGAACACAACGGGGATGTTGGTGATGATGCCTCTTTTCTTCAATCTGATACGCACTTGTCTGGAAAGAGGGTCCTCTTCCGTCTTGGAAATGTCACTAATGTTGACTCTGGTGGGGTCGGACTTGCACGCAGCCCCACCGGAAGAAATCACCTGTAACTTCTTCTCGTGGCAGAAGGCCAACAAGTCCACCTTGGTGTCGATGTTGTCGATGCAATCCACGACATAGGTGGGGTTGAAGTCACCGCCAAAAATCAATTCCTCGGCGCTTTCAAGGTTCCACAATTGGTTCTTGACGTCGATATTGATCCAGGGCGACACCTCCTCCAAGTGGTTCTTCAAGCACTGCACCTTGGAGATGCCCACGTCCCTCAAGGTGGCCACAGCATGCCTGTTCAACGAGCTCAAAGTGACCTGGTCGAAGTCGATAATACGGATGTTTTCCACGCCGGATCTGGCCAACATGGTGGTGACCCACGAGCCGACACCACCAGCACCCACCACGACGATTCTTTGTCCACGGACCTTGTCCATTCCGTCGTCAGTAAGGAAAGCATAATTTCTGGCGAGCTGCTCACGAATCAACTCTTCCGAATGGTGTTTCTTGGGCTTTTCTGGGGCCTTTTCCTCGGGCTTTTCGGCCTTCTGGTAGAACCGATGGTACGCCTCCACGAGAGAGGCCGTGACCACCGCTGTGACCACCACAGCAGTACATATTCCACTTCTGTGCAGACTCATTGAAGTATCAAGTGTTAGATGATGGGAATTTTTCAGGACTGCACAATTTGCATCCATGCGATGGTGGTCTGCAGTCACCCCACATATCATGGAGGAAACGGACCATAAGGCGACAAAACGACCGATTTCTACCAGAATGCACACTACGTCGAGGTCATGCAAGTTTAGGTTAGCTGTTTTCGTATTTTTTGCGTTTAAGTGTATGTATTTTTCAGTAGTAAACATTTTTGGAATCAGAGAACTGATTTTCGAGTGAGAGAGGAAATGAAGTCATAGTGTATACTTAATAATGCATGATTCTTGATTATATTGTACTTCAAATCATCGTTCATAATTGAGCTTGAGGAAAATATAGCTCGTAGATTTAAAGGTTGTAGTGAATTTAGACCTTGAGCATATAGCTCGTAGTTTTAAAAGTTGTAGTGAATTTAGACCTTGAGCATAATATAGCTCTTAGATTTAACACTTGTAGATTTTTTAGACCTTGAAAATTTTGTCTAGAGGAATAGAGACCCAATAATTTAGACCTTGAGCATAATTAGAACTTGGCAGAGGCCTTTCTGCCCACAGTGCTGGTGATCTGGCCGTTGGGGTCCGACGACGGATAGAACAACTCGGTGTTGTTCTTGATGCCTTTCCACTCCAAGTTGTACAAAATGTAGTGGATGTTGGGCAAGACGTACGACACCGTCTTGATCTCGTCGACCTGCTCCAAGATCTTGTGCGACGTGTTGTACATGGTGGCCTGGACGGACGCGGAGATCTCCAACGCGAAAAAGTCGAGCGTGGTCTGTCTGGCGGCGTTGTAGGCCCTGTCGAACAAGCCCAGGTCGGCCTTGGCGAGAACGGCGTCCAAATCAGGGAGCGCCTTGCTTTCAAACTCCCATTTTGCATCCACGTCGGTCGAGAGGATTCTGTCCTTGGTGGGCTTCAACGTGGTGTAGTCACAGACGTTGTAGCCGTAGAACATGGACCCGGTGGACTTCAACACCTTCAAGTCCTTGATGCCCGACACCACCGTCAACTTCTTGGAGTGCTTGTCGTAGGACAACCAGGTTCTTCTGGTCTCAGGGCCCTCGTGTCTGAACGAGTGGGGGTGGGTGGTGCCGTCACTGATGGCAAACTTGGTCCATCTGGACTGGACAATGGAGATCTCGATGCCATGGACCTGGGCGTACTTGCCAGTGAAGTGCTTGGCCAAGTGGGCGGCAAAGCGCTCGATGGGCCACACGTCGGTGTTCTTGGCCTCCACCAAAATGGTGTTCTTGACGGTGTCGGTAGGCACCACCGACGAGTTGTCGGCATGGGTGTAGGAGCGGCTGAAGTCACCGCGAAGCAACACCTGGACGTTGGCCTCCAACACGTCCTGCTCTGTAGGGTTGTTGGGGTTCTTCTTGACTTTGAGGAACTTGACGTTGCCTTTGCCGTAGGCGGACGAGACCAATTCTGTTTGCAATGGCATGATGGGAAGAGGGGGTGGGTGTGGAAGATTGAATGGATGGAGAAGAGCGAGCCCAGATCGGTGGTATTTATACTAATCCCCTATCTGTGGAAAGAAGGCCTTATCAATCGGCGGTCACGTGACCGCCGGAGATGCCCGAGCGGATCTTTATCTAGGCTTCCTATTGCACAGTCCTCAGACCATTCTTTGGCTGAAATGACATTTGGGATAGAGGGGTCTGCCCAGTTCGGCGATGTCCGAACCGGGACGGCCCTATCTATTTCAATGCCAATTCTCTGCTACAATTTACCTATTGGTTGCTCTCTTCAATTCATCCCGTTATCGCGACTCTACACTCTTCGCTTATTCCTTATTATTTGCCTGTCTACTACTAAGAATACTAATACACAGTGCACCTACTGAATCCTGAGATTGAGTAGACAATAAATACCTAGGCTAGTCAGTCTTGGGGTCGGGGTCGGAGGCCACAGGCTCCAGTATAGTGGCGGTGGTGGTGGTGACAGCAACATCAGAAGTAGCAGTAGTAGCAGCACCAGCACCAGCTTTAGTAGTAGTAGCACCAGCAGCACCAGCAGCTGGTGCCTTGGGCGCAGTCTCAGAGGAGTCGGTCTCGTCCTCAGGCTCTGCAAACCGCAAGCTCTTCCTCTTTCTGGCCGCACCTGTGTCCTCGAGTCTATTGGAGGAGCCGGACGCCTCCAACTGCTCTTCGACCTTTTCCTCGTCCACCTCAACAGGCTCCTGGACAGTGGTGGCAGGGCTGGTAAAGACCAATTCGGCGGTCCGGATCCATCTTCTTCTTCTAGTGTATTTGGAGTAGGAGTCCTCGGTGGAGGGTTTCTTCCACGTGTTGTCGTAGTAGACCCAGCCCTCGTCCGACGAGGGGTTGGCCGTGGTCTTGGACCGCTTGTTGTTGGGCAAGGTGATGGCGCCGTCGTTGGTGACATCGAGCCGCCACGTCTTGTCCACCCACTTCCAGGTGGCGCCGTTGATCTTGCTGGAAGACTCCAACGGGTTGTTCAAAGTGTCGTCCTCGCTGGTGCTGGGAAGACGGAACGTCTCGAGCGACGAGCTCTCGTTGAGAAACTCGTCCGTCCAGGGGGTTCTCTCGTACGACAACAAGTTGGCGGTCCAGCCCACACCAAGCCATCTTCTTTGGTTCTCGTAGATCACGTAGGTGAATCTCACGGGCTTGCTGCCACTCGACGAGTCGAAGCCGGCGTTCTTCTGCACCTTGGCAAAGGCTGCCGCAAACAACGAGTGGTTCTTGGCTTGCAGGAAGTCCAAGCCGGTGAGATAGAAGCAAATGACTCTGGCCAACTTGATTTTCCAGATGATTCTTCTGGTGATGCGCGAGTAGGCCGAGTGGTACGTCAACACGTAGAGCCCGCTGACCAAGAGGATGATCTTGGGCTTGATGATCAAGAGCGTGAGGATCAAGTAGAGCGGCGTCAAGAACAAGGTGGTGAACAACAAGCGCTTGATGTCGGAGGCCGTCAAGGACAACGACGTGATGGGGTTCAAAAGCATGTCGGCCTTGACACAGGTGGCGGTGAGCGCCTGCACCACGTCGTCCAACGTGGGATGCAACTTGGTCTCCTCCACAATGCGGTTGTTCAATACGGCATACAAGGTGATGACGCCCACGATGAAGATGTGGCCGAACCACACGATCAAGTTCTCGAAGTATAACACCACCAACGCAAACAAGCTGATGATGATGATGTTGATCCAGTAGTCGTCGTTGGTCCACGTGGCTATGGAGAGCGTTTTGTTGACGATCAAGAGATACGGGTATGCCTTGATCAATGCCTTGGCCACCGTGGGGGGTGTGGCGGAGAGAAGGGGTGATGTCTGGGGTCGGGTGCTGTCTTTGTCGGCCAGAAACGCATTGGGCGTGGAGAAGCTGGCCCGCAATTCGGTTTCTTCCTCTTCGGTTTCGTCTTGCACAATGTGGTCCTGGATGTTCTCTTCAATGGAGTTCCTCTTGGGGCCGGGGCCTCCCTCGGTTCCCCTGGCTGGTTTGGTGGTCATGGTAGAAGGCGGGCTTGACTATTGGCGCATTAAGTGTGTCACAAGGAAGGCAATGCGACTACCTCTGGAATAAAGCACAATTCAGGGGGACGTCAACGATGGGCTTCTTTTCAACGTAGACTACTTGGTCTCACACTTTCTGTACCAGGCTATAATCAAGGAGTCTGGGGCTGCGTGCAGGAACGCACATTATCGACTTCTCACCGCTTGACTTGTGGGGCCAATACCGGGCGTTGTCCGTGCCTGGCATGTCCATCTGTGCAGGGAACGAACTACGGCTACAACGGGCGCTTTTCCAACCGAACGAAGATCGAAAGATCGATCGTCCAAGGCCAGTCCAAGAATGTGGCCAGCCATGATTTTCCAGTAAATCTTTAAGGTAGGCGACGATCCGGAAACAGCAACCCGGCAACGAGGGTATTTTAAATTTGCCAAATTCTGGGGCATGTGGGAAATACGCTTATTTCAAGGTTCCACTATTATTACTCCAGATTGTTCCACTGGGCAGGCCGGGGTTGGCCAGGGCTTGGACTCGGTACGTGGCTTACGTAAGCAGCCTTGTGCACATGAGTTTCCACCTCACCTGTAGTGCCACCATGGACTTCTCCAGCCTCCTATCCAAGGAGATCTCCAAGAAAAGGAAGGCCTCTGACAAGAGCAAGTTCAAGAAAAGGTTTCGGACAGGTAAAGCCGACAAAGACGACCTGCAGACTGAGAAACAGCCACTGCATGCCGTTCAAGCCCAATCTCAACCCATCTCATCTCCCCACAAAGATGTCCCTCCAGATGCACCACAAGACGATTCCAAGACAGGCAAACACACCAGAGAAGAGACTGCGCTCTTGAATTCCATCTCAGATGAACAATTGCACCGCATGTTGGCGGAATTCAACGAGGATGATCCCAGCTTGGACAAACTCGTGCTTATCAGAAAGTTGCAAATATTGACCACAAACCAAAATCGAAAGATCAAGTACAAGGAGCAAATCGAGAAGGAATCGGAGCTATATCAGGACAGCACGAAGAAGACCATCACAATGGACAGCATATTAAATGTCCCGTTGTTTGAGAAAGACTTGTACGTACAAATCCGGGTGTTTCTCAAAGAGTTGATCAAAGAATGGGAAACAGACACCGAAGGCGAAGACAAATTGCTCCACCAAACCAAGGTGGACATCGTCAAGCTCTTGTACAAGCTCCGGGCCCACAAGCTCACTGCTGATATGTTGACGTCGTTGGCAACTGTGGTGTACTATATTCAGCACGACGACTACAGAAGAGCCAACGAAAGCTACATGAAACTAAGCATAGGCAACGTGGCGTGGCCAATAGGTGTACGAGACGTCGGAATCCATGCCAGGAGTGCCGACCTGAAAATAGCCAAGGCCAATGCCAATATCATGATAAATGACAAGACGCGAAGATGGATCACCAGCGTCAAAAGATTAATAACCTACAAGGAGAGGAAGGCACAACTGGCCTCCTCATGAGTAACGACCACCTCTAACGATTGTATAGCCCAATGTATCCATGGCTCTAGCCACCTCTCCCGACGTAAGCGGTCACGTGTAAAATATCCATGTCACGTGAATTAGGGTAAGTGCCCTGCTTATGTAACACGCACCCAAACTGCAATCTTGCACCGCACTGTCTCATCCACCAGTGAAAAAAATTCAGTCTGTTCTTATACTCCTTTTTCGTATTATCGACATATACAATTAAAGATGGCTGTATGTATAGAATGATGAATCAGGCCAACGAACCTGTGGCTATAGGCACAGTTCATCGAAGATCACCAGTTTTCCACTACCGTTATGTTGTTCTGGGTAGCCCGTGCTGCAGTGCACTTTTCCCCTTCCACTATCTATTAGGTTGAAATTTCGTGAATTGAACAGTTGGCTAAGTTTGTGGATATAGAAACCCATACTAACATTTCAGCGTGAAATTAAGGACATCAAGGAATTCGTTGAATTGGCCAGAAGATCTGACATCAAGTCTGCTGTTGTCAAGGTCAACAAGAAGACCAACGCCAACGGTAAGAAGTTCAAGCAAACCAAGTTCAAGGTCAGAGGTTCCAGATACCAATACACTTTGGTTGTCAACGATGCATCCAAGGCCAAGAAGTTGCAACAATCCTTGCCACCAACCTTGAAGATCGAAAACTTGTAAGTTATCTAGCGAGTTTTATCAGTACATACAGTTAATGAGTGACTTGATAGTTTTCTTTCCAATCTATTGTATATTTAATATATAATAAGATCTAATGGGATCTTATACGGTTTAATTGAGAAGCTGTAGGTGTTACACCACATCCTCCATGTCGTCATCGTCGTCGTCATCGTCTTTGTTATCATTATCGTTAGCGTTTGCGTCCAAACCTAACCTTACTGCTCTTTCTGCGTCTCTCAATCTTCTATACTCGGGCTTCAAGTTGTACTTGGATGTATATGGCCCCTTCTTGATCAAGTTGGCAATGGACTCCAAGGACTCCTTTAAATAGGACTCCGGCTGTCTGGTTCTCTCTTTCAAGCCCTTCATCGACCAATACTCGTATTCTTCGAATAATCTGAACAATAAATCCAACAAATCCTTCTTGGGCATTCTGATAGCCCTGCCCTCGATGTTTCTTTTATTTGTGGTTGATTTCAAGAACACAGATGTATTATTGCCTCTGATGGATGGACCGGCATTGGCCTGCATCACACCAGGAATCTCATTCAAGAAGGTCACCTTGGGTCTAGCAGGACCCTTGCTGATGGTTCGTCTCTTTGACAAAATTTGACTGTATTTGGCATCGTTTTTGGATGGCACTATTTGACAATCATGGCAGATCTTGCCTGCTAATGAAGTCTTCTTTGGAATGGTTTTGACAAAGGGGATTGTCTTCTCAACGTTCTCGTTATTTTGCACTCTGAAATAGCCAAAGTCATTGGGAGGTGGTGTGGGTGGAATGAATTCGTTCTTGCCATCAAGGGACTTCAATTCTGGCATATCCGGCATTTGCCCCACTTCTGTGAGCTCTTGCTTAAACTTCTTCAAGTTCTCCTCACTAAAGACATATGAATTCCTGACTTGGGTGTTGAGCATGGCGATGTCGTATTCTTGTGGGATGTCGGCATTTTCTTGTTTCTGGTCTAAAACCAACTTCACCTGAAGTTTGCCTCCGCTGGTGTTTTTCTTGATCTTAACGGTTGCAAGCTGTTTCCCTGTCAACTCCGAAGGCTTGGACCATCTTTCGGCCAAGTATCTGGGCAATTTCACCAACCAAATCTTTTGACTTCCTTTGGTTAAGTTCATATCAAGAGACTCATTCTCTTCAAGGTAATCTTCAGGATCCGACAAAAGCGAGTGGACTGGATCTTCACTCTCATTCGACTTGATATTCAAGTCCATAGTTTCGTTCTTCAAGCCCACAGGCTTCTTGTCCTTTACAGGCAGAACTTTACTAGCCCCATTCATGTTTGATGGTATCGAAACAGGTGGGTTTGGAGTAGAGATGGAGTAGAGGTGTAAAAAGTAGATGATGAAAGTCACGCGTATTCTCAGGCAGGCATATTTGATCACGTGATCGTATAGTAACTCGAGGTGGAGATGTTCATAGTGGACTCATGTAGGCAATTATTAGAGCTTGTATTGCTAGTAATTGTGATCATTGGTCAACCTTAAAGAGAACTCTGTTGCTAGAATATGAATTTAATTGTGTTACTATTTTGATTATATTTTCGAATTTTGAAAAATGTGCTGATAAAAATGTGTGTTGCGAAGAATAGAAGTAATTTCTCTAGCTTGCCTTTCTCAGATATAAATAATTAATATGTTGAATTGAAACATTATGATTCAAATTTCATCATCACCACAATTGGGCAGAAATATGAATATTTAGAGACAATTTTGAAGTGTGTTCAAATAATTTACCTATAACTATTTTAATTAGTGACAATATATTATCCTTAATTTACTACTGGATCCCACTTCGAATGGCAATTCAGAGAATATCACTTCCGAAGGGTCGCACAGTGGGCAGCTTTTCCTGTAGGAATCAGAGTTGAGGGCCAGATTTCGAACTAATCAAGAGATACAAAATTAGCTTCGAATTGGGAATGATAGAAGATATTGTATCAGCTAAGAAATAATAAGAGATGGCCTGAAATTATTCCAGAACAGAATAAATATTTCGATTCTCACAATACGATCTTGTAACAACCCAAATATATCTTGAAGTAGAAATTAATCTTGTGGCATTATCTGACCTAGTCGTGTCCTCGAGGGCAAATACCTGCATATTTACCTGCCTAAGTTCAAGATAAACCGATCAGTAATTGATTGAACTAGTCATGGCTATTCCAAGTGCAGACGTTCCATTGGTTCTAACCAAGGTTCATTACATATCTAGCGATCATTGCGGATATTGTGACTTAAAAAAGCCCAAAGATAATGCTCTAGGAGAAGACAATTCGGAGAAAGCTCCACAATCTATCATGTTCGGATGTCAAGTTGAACAAATGACGTGCCAGCACTACGATGAATTGATAAATCAAGGATTCAGAAGATCCGGTACATTTCTATACAAACCCGATTTGCTTCATGGATGCTGCAGACTCTACACCATACGGACCAATTTGAGCATGTTGAAGCTAGACAAAAGTCACCGCAAAGTGGTCAATCGATTTGTGCGAGAAATAGCTCCAGAATTAGACCAAACCAACCAGAAACACAAGAACCAAGCCAAATTCAATTTGAATGTACTTGCAGAGGCACAGCAAAAGTCTGTACGTTTTCATACTAGGTTCGAACCATCGAAATTTAGCAAGGAAAAATACGAACTATACAGAAAGTATCAGATAAGGGTACATAACGATGATCCCCTGGAAATTACTGAAACATCTTTCAAGAGGTTTCTTTGCGAAAACCCTTTCACTTTTGACGAGAACAACGGAAATGCAAAGCAATGGAAAGCTTTGAATAATTGGCATGCAGAATCATCCGACCCAGATATCAAACGACTTGGTCCCACTCACGAATGTTACTATCTTGACGACAAATTGATAGCGGTGTCAGTTTTGGATATTCTTCCGTCGGGTATTTCCTCGATTTATTTTATTTGGGACCCAGATTATCCTCACTTGTCACTAGGAACTTTGTCAGGAGTGAGAGAAATGCTCCTTTGCGAGAAGTTGGGCTATGAATACTATTATTTGGGCTATTATATCGACAACTGTGATAAAATGAGGTATAAGCAGAAATTTGGGGGAGAAATATTGGATTTGGTGAATGAGGTTTATGTGCCATTGAACACTGCCAAACCATTCATGCACAACGGAAGGTTGATGGTGTTAGGGGATGGGTCCTCCGATAATATGGAACCTGAAATAAAACGGTTTGGGTTCCCAGACATCCTAGCAACTAGTGGATTGGACATAGACACCATAAGGAACACAGCAAAGGATATCTATATGAATAAGGACGTGGAGGAAACGGCCGAAAAGGCACAAAAGATACTACAGAAAGACTACCACATTGAGCCCCAGACGGGAATGTTCAAAATTCCCTGCGTGATACCTGGGGCAATTCCATTGTGGCAAATATCATCATGGCTTGCATCGGGCATTATAAGCGAGGACATGCCCATCATAATTTTCAGGTTGTCGACCGGCGAGTCGAAGGAGGTGAGTTTTGGCAATTTAAAGAGTAGCGAGAGGCTGTATGTGATTGACTTGATCAGGCTCTTCGGGTTGGAAAAGGTTCTAGACGCAATTGTTTTATTTTAATGTGCATTCATATATAGTTAGCAATATACTGCGATACCTTCACCTACAATAAGAAGCCAACTAGAGAAAGGAGAGTGGCTGCAAAACTGACACGGTTGAAGGAGGAGTCGTTTTCGCAGTCGCTCGAGACGTAGAAATGGGTAGCATTGGTGGCATTGGAGACGTTTTTATCCCAGTGTGACCACGGCTTGGAGTTGGAGCCAATGGAGTTTTTCGGTACCGACTTGTCGTGATCTTCAGAAGGAGCATACTCTTTGGGGGCATCATCTTCGTCAGCTTCATCGGAGTCGGCGATTTCAGAGGAGACAGCGGCGTCTTCGTCAAAGACGTAGCCCTCCTGCATTGGCTGCTGGAGCTTCTTGAGCGTTTCTGCGTCGGAGTTCTCATACTCGTGGATCATGGCGTTGATCTGCGCAGGTGTGGCTATTTGGATATCAGCACAAGCAAATGTGGAGAGGTTGGCATAGTGGAGCAGAACGGAACGGCCCACGATGTAGGAACGGGACTTCTTGTTCAACGACAAGAAGGGATCGACGTACTTGGTCTCGAAGCATGTGGAGTTGATGGCACCATGCTTGCCAGACAAGTCGCCCACCTTGCAGAAACAGTCGTTTTTCTGACTGGCACAGTAAGAAGCTCCAGTGTAGGGGTCGAAATGGCCACCCACAGCGTTACAATTGCCATCTGAAGGAACGGGGAGGTCGTGGATATGGTAATGGAAGGGGCCGCCGGCCTTGGGCAAGCCGGTGAAGTCGACGTGGACGTCGACTTCATCGCCTTCGCAAGCACTGAACACAATGTTGCCTTGGACTTGGGGGTCGAAGGCTCCGGGGAAGTCGGCGACAGCCACCACGTTCTTGGGGTTGGTTTTGATAATGGGGGCAATGGAGGCCACTGAAGAGGATGTGAGGAGTGCTAAGGCAAGGGCATTGAGGGCGGAGAGCTGGAACAACATGATAAGCGTGAATAAGAAGATTGGAGTGTAGTGATAAGTGTCGATGACACAGAAGTAGTCAAGTACACAGATACAGATGTAGATGCAAATGCAGATACAAAGACAGATGCACAGACAGACCCAGATGCGGAGTCAACACAGATGTAGATACAGCGACTATACAGACACAGATACGGCGACTCTTTACAGAGACAGATACAGCGACTCTCTACAGACCCAAATGCAGACAGCTGCTGGCAAGGAGGACACAGAGACACAGAAACAGAAGGACTCTTGCACAGACTCTCTAAATACAGACTCTAGATACAGACTCTAGATACAGACTCTAGATACACACTCTAGATACAGACTCTAGATACAACCTAGATGAATAGCTGCGAATTGCAGCCGCGACATGCGACATGCAACACCAGCCCCACTCCTGCAACAGGTCACGCGACACGCATGTCTCCTGACTCACCATTCAGCCATCCACAGTCAACCATCGGAATAGCCAGATACGAGCGACACAAGACGACCGAGCCGAGGCACCGAAGCTCTGATGTCATGTCACCATACAGTACCGGCCCTTTCTGTTCCGCCACTTCCCCATAACTGTCACCTCACAGAATCACAAAGACAAGGGAGTGTTGGGTGAGGCTGCACACTACCAAAAGGAACTAGAGTAGAAGATTAGTATGTGCATAATCATTATTCATGCATCATCCATTGATATTAGCCTCTTTCTCTCTTTCTCTTTCTCTCTTTCTCTCTTTCTCTTTCTCTCTCGCGACTTTACAAATGAGCCAATGCTGTCGTATTGCCAGCACTCTACGTAGGATGACAGTCCTGAATGGGGCAACCCTCGCCACTTGTTGCGTTCCTAAATGCGAATTGTGGGGGTTCCGCTCTTTGTTCTGTTGATCATATGACTGGAAATGCAGGGGGGCGGGGATGAATGATCCCTCCCCACTAGCCAGAACGGACCGGTGTCGGTGGACAAAGTATAAATAGCGGTGAAATTTCCACCCATTGGCTCCTCATCAGTTACTTTTCCATTCAGAAGCCTAACTTACAAACAAGCACTAGCACATACACAATCCAACTCCGCAGCCATCATGACTAGAACTAACAAGTGGACCGTTCACGAGAAGAAGAGCCAGCCCAAGTGGTTCACCCACCACGGCCCCGTCAACTGCAACCCCACCAAGATCAAGAAGGCCGGTGCCGGCAAGAACAACTGGGGCCAGCCCGGAGATGAGGTGGACCAGGACGAGTTCAACTTCTTTGGTGCCTCCGGCAGAAGAAACTCCAACCACTCGGAAAACGAGGAGAAGCTCAGACAATTGAACGAGGACTTGGAAAACAAGTTGTACAAGGAGTAGGTCCCTGCTCACGAAAGTACAGGCCTGGTTGCCTTGCGATGAAATTATGTGATTTACACGAGTTAAACGAAAAACGAATATACGATATCTACGTCCGTACGTGACGACTAAATGGCTGGATGTAACACTATAGGAGTCTGACTGGCCGAGCGAAGATCCCATAGACGAGATGACTGTAGTGTGGTTGGAGACTGACACACTGACAGTTGCACTAAGTGGATCAGCACCGTAAAATGGCCGATACACCCTTGGCGACCGAAGGAATGTTGGTCATAGGGGAATGGAGCACGATCAACGGCCCCTGATCTAATTGGATGCCTGCTTGGCAATCTCCGACTCCCGCAACTTGGACTCCACCTCCGACTTCCACCCCTTCTTGCGCTGTCTTTCCTCATACGCCTTCTTGTTGCTCAAGACCCGGTCCACAATGAACTCGGTGTTCATGTGGTCGAACTTGTGGGGCCCGATGGCCTGGAAAATGCCCAAGGCCTTGGCCTCCTTGTAGGGGTCGTCGTCATCCTGCCATGCGGTCTTGTTGAACACCTTGACCACGGTGCCGGGGATCTTGGCCAAGAACTGCTGCGTGGGCACAAACGGAGCGCTCAACACCAAGCCGTCGACGTAGCGGCACTGCAACACGCACAAGGAGCGCTCGAAAAGGTTCATGATGGGGTAGTTCAAGCCCTTGTGCTTGTTGACGGTGGCGTCGTCGTGGATGCCGAGAATCACGCTGGCGTTCTCCTTGTCGGCCTCGTGCTTGACCGCCTTCAACGCCTCGATGTGGCCGGGATGGAACAAGTCGAAGCCGCCGTCGACGTAGTACACCTTGTTGTACTTGGCGCGGACGGCGTCGGAAGGGGCCACGAGCTGCTGGAGGGGCGTGGGCTCGTCCACGTTCAAGTAGATGCCGGACCCTGGCCGCAAGCCGGTGCTGTCGGTGGCGTACTTGGCGAAGCGGTCGACGGGGTCCTTGTCCAAGAGGGCGTGGGTGTGGACGTTTTTGGCGGTGATGGGGAGGTAGTGGTGGTGCTTGCTCATCAACAACATGCGGCCCACCAAGTCGGTGGTGGAGATGTTGGGCGTGCGCTTGACCACCACAAACAACCCCAAGTCCTTGACGGTCTGGTAGCAGTCCTCGCCGTTGGCGTCGGTGGTGATGTCGTCGCCATGGACCACGTACTTGCACCCGTGCTTGCTCATGAAATCAGGCAGTGTAACGTAGGGGGCGTCGGCAATGGCCTGGGTGGACCATTTGCACGCTTCGACCGCCGTCATACGCTCGTCCAAGCGCATCACCACAGGGCCCTTGTTCTTCAAGATCTCCTCGTCGGAGTGGACTCCCACGTACAATTCCTTGCCTAGTTGGCGGGCTTGCAACATGGCGCCTGCATGGCCTGGGAGTTAGTGGCGGGAAAAAGGGAAAAAGGGCAACAGGGGATACATACCGTGGTGGGTGAAGTCGAAGCAGCCGTCGATCCAGATCCTGCACTCTTCAATGCCGTCAGGACGTTCAAACATGGTGTAGTGTAGCACGTGCAGTGGATTGGTAGATCAGAAATCAGGTTACAAGATAGGATCACGTGCAACTGTCACGTGACCTTACATCACGTGACAAATACGTTACAATACTCAATGCTTCCAACTATTATACAAACCCTGACTGCTGTTGGCCCACATCGATGTGCGGCTGTGGGGCCGCCCGGGCGCCCCGCGCAGGCCGGTAGTACTGGTGCATGCGGGACGCCGGCATCGACGGAGCAGGAACCGCCGGCGGCTCGTTGCGGATGGGCCCCGTTCCGAGGTATGAAGGCATCTTGTTCTGGTCGCGTTGCCGCACTTCGGCCACGAGGTGCTCGTAGAGAATGGCAGCACTCTTGGTCGAACACCCGTTCAACCAGGAGAAGAAGGCGCCGATGACCGGCGTGAGTGTGAGGAACAAGTCCAACACCATCACCGAGTGGATCTTGGCCGCCACCTTGGTGGGAACGGGGACCTTCTCCTCGGCAATGTTGATGAGCCGCGAGTGCGTAGCATACATGAAGATGGGCCCAATCACCGGCAAGATGGACACAATGGGCGCATAGCCAATGCCGCAGTCGAGGCCCACGCCGCACAGGCCCATGAAGCACTTGTCGTGCTTCCAGGCCTTGCTCTGGATGCGTCGCCACAACTTGTGCTCGTCCTTGGTGGCGGTGTCGGGAAGCCGCAAGCGGTTGCCCTGCTTGTCCTCGTAGGGATTGCGGCCATTGAAGTGCTCGCCAGCGTAGTCGTTGAAGTAGTCCATGGCCACGCCGTAGCCAGGGATGTTCTCCATCTGGCTCTGCAATTGCGACATGGCGGTGTAAGTGGTAGAAGTTGCTTGCTGGCTCGGTCGCATTGCATTTTTAAGTCATCTGGTCAGATGACTGCAGCGGCCACGGAACCATCGGTAATGGAGACACCCAGTCTGATTGATGGGATGGTTGAAGAATGGCCATGATCCAATTGATGTGTGCAGTCGTGGGTGCAGATGTGGGTGTGATGGTGTGATGGAGTGATTGGACTAATTTTGGGGCTAATTGAAGTATCAAATTAATGAATGCAATGAAGGCCTAATTGATGAATGCAATGAAGGGCTAATCGATGGAACTAATTGATGGGAATTGATGAAAGCAATTGAAGTTTTAATCGACTGGACTAATCGACGAGACTATTGATGGGTGCTCTGATGCAATGATCCGATTGATGGGTGTAATTGTTGATCTAATTGTGGATCTAATTGATAGTGTCTTCGCACTATGAGGCCAGACGCATTGATTTGGCAAGAATCCCCGTGTGTCTGATTATTTATCCTTCAGTTAACCGGGTCAACTCTTTGCTGGACACCGGAACAATAATACCGTTGGTCTCCCTAGCACACATGAAGCACGCCAGCTTCTTCTTGTAGCGGCCAAGAAAACACGCCTTGCAGTAGATGTGGCCACACTGCGTCTTGACCGGGCTGGTGTAGTCGCCTTTGCACAACACACACTTGAAAGGGGCCGCTTCCACTCCAGAGGAGGAAGCAGAAGTCTTAGTTCCTACCTCTTCCCACGCCTTGTCGATGGGCTTCTTCTGGCGCAGCTCCTCCCTGACATGAAGGAACTTACACGTGTCGCCGTATCCACAGTATCCCGTCTGCAAGAAGTCCTTGCACACGTCTGGCTGGAAGTCTGTCAAGGTGAGGGTCTTGATGTGGGCCGGTAACGGCTTGATGGCAGACGCTTTGGGCTTTGTTTCGACTGGAGGGTCCTCAGGCGGCGGTGTCTGTGCCTGTCCATTGCTATTCTCTTCATGGACCACCTCCTTGGTGACCTTTCGGGGGGCCATTTTGACCCTCTTCTTGAACAGTGGCAATGGGGCAGAGACAGTCGGAGTCTCGACTCCGACCACCGAGTCGAGCTCATCGCCAGACTCAGCCTCACGCTTGCGCTTGGACGCCGCAGCATCCGTCTTGGCCACCCTCTTCTTGAACATGGTGGCACTGTTCCAACAATAACGTAATTTCTAGAGTGGACCCGATGGCTCCAATGTCGCGATGTCGCGATGTCCGAAATCATCGAGTGACATTTACTTGCTTTCTCCAGGTTCCTCTGAACATCTGCATCCCTGCACCATGAAGGCCCGGTTCAGCCCCCAAACGCTTGTCCGCCGTGGCCTCGGGCTCCGTGGCCTCAGCCTGGCCCCACTGCCCACGCCACTCACGTCATTTTTCACCCTTTTTCCCCAGACTTTTCCCCATGGAGGACCTCCCCAGGACCCGTTCCAAGTCAGCTTGAAGGGCTTGAGAAGAGAGTACCGAGCATTGCAGAGCGAAAACCACCCCGACATCGTCATGGGGTCGGCAGCACTCGGCTCAAAGGAGTCTGCCGGCGACGCCGGCCTCTCCAGTGTCATCAACAAAGCATACACCACCTTGCGGAACCCATACTCCCGAGTGGCCCACTTGATCCAGGTGACCCACCCCCAGAACATCGACATCACGCAGGACGAGAACTCCAAGGACATCATTGCCTGGCTCCAGTCGGAATCGCCCCAGTCGTCGCTCGAATACAAGGACATGCTTCTCACGGTGATCGAGGCACACGAGGCGTTGGAAATGGCGGAGCTGGAGTCGGAGTTGGACGACTTGGCCCGGGAAAACGACCAGCGGGTCCAGGAAAGCGAGGAGAAAATACAGCAGCTCATCCAGGCACAATGGGTGCCCTCCAACTGGAACGAGTTGATGATGGAGGCCATCCGCTTAAAGTACTGGGTCAACATACAAAACGCCATCAAGGAATGGGAGCCCGGAAAGCCGGTCCACTTGACCCATTGAGAAGAAAGAGGCGATATAGTGAAGGGGATGATATAGTGAAGGGGATGAATAGTCAATGGAATAGTCAATGGGATATTATAGTCAATGGGATATTATAGTCAATGGGATATTATAGTCATTGGTATATTATCGTCATTGGGATGTTATAGTCATTGGGATGTTATAGTCATTGGAATATTAAACTTTGGCTTAATATAAGAAGACACCCACTGAATCAATATAATAATTTTCCCTCCCACTGAATCAATAGAACATGGCCCTCAATCATTGATTCAATATAGGTATGGTCCTTATTGATCAATATAAGGAACTTGGCCTTAACCATTGAAAAATGGCTCTTTATGATTAATATAAAGAATGTTTCAACCATTGATTAATTTATGAGTGAAGTATAAGTATACTGTATTAATTCACCATCTAATAAAATTATCGAAAAGAAACTAATTCCTTGACCCATTTACATGATATATATCGTCCAGAAACGCCATAATATGAAGTGATAGGAGTATTTACCATCGTTTAAGATAACAGATATATTATTGTACACAAGATCTATAAATTTGTAGCATTAAATAGGAGGTAGGATACCTGTCTGCTCTGCTCAACTATAAACTATATTAGAGGTCGTCCATGATGATACCCTACGCCCAGAACGCAGGGACGGATTAGTTCTCATCACTGGCCATTGTTTTGTCGTCATCGTCAATTATTTCGCCCTCGTCGCTGTCTTCTTCCACCTCGGAGTCGAAGTCGTCGGCGGGCACCTGGTACTCACATGTCTCGTACTCGAGCTTTTCCTGCTCTGTCTTGGGGTGCATTCTCAACCACTTCATTCTGGGGCCGCTGTTGCTCAACTCGTTGATCTTGAAGCCGAAGAGCTTCAACCCGAACTCGTTCTGGTTGAATTTATTTATTCTGATGCGGCACTGGTTCTCGATCTCGGGGAACATCTTGACGAGCAATCCGGGGAAGGTGGTGCCGAAGAAGGCGCCGTCGATGTTCAAGTAGCGCGAGCTCGAGGGCAAGTATATGTCGTTGCAGCAGGGGCAGTACAACCGGACAATCTCCTGGCCGGGGATGTCGGTGCACCCCACGGGAATCAAATGCATGCCGTCGCAGTAGAAGCGCGGACACGAGCCGAACTCGTTGCGCTCGAACTTGGTGGCCATGGCCGTCAAGCCGGGCTTGGATGTGATGTAGCGGGCGTGGATGAGGCCGTACAAGAGGTCGGCCAGGCGGGACAAGAGCGCCTTGTTGGGCAACTCCGACTTGGCCTTGGCCTGCACGCCGCGGAGCGCGGGGCCGCCGTTTGTGATGCTGCTGTCGTTGTCCTCTGCAGTGTCCACCTGGTAGTCCAAGATGGTGTATAATGCCTCTCTATAGTAGGGAACCTGCAGGGACAAGCCCGTCAAGTTGAAGTCGTCCTCGATGAACTCCTGCACCACGGGCACGAAGTAGTCGTGGGCAAACGCCTCGCAGAACTGCTGGATCCAGGGTATGTAGTCTTCCTCTTGGTCGCTGGGCATGGCGGGTGTTGTGGTGTGGTGGTTTTATGGATGCAGACGCTGGAGAGGCGGGAATTTGGGGACGAAGGAGAAGGGCAAGGGGCCGAGGTGGCGTGTTTCTGTGCAGGGCTCCGGGCCTAGGGCGGACGTGGGATGGTGCTGGAGCGGTTTGCCTGGTGGATTCGGCAGTAGATCCTGGAAAGTGGCGGTGTTGTGAAGACAGACTGCTCACCCTTACACGAATTTTTGGTATAAAAGTTTTTCCTACACAGAGGCAAAAGTGAGAAGGTGGAAAAGATAGACAGAGAGAAAAACGATAAATAGTGAAAAGTAAAGCGACTACAGTGAGACTGGATTGCCAGAGCTCCCCCACATCCACCACAATAAATATATATACACATATATATATCCCTCATGTTGGACCTCCATCCCTACACCATCCTCATCCTGGTGTTGCTTGTCCTCGTGCTCAAGCACGTGGCCAACGCCGTGGGCAAGTCCACGTTGCAGGACTTTGCCTGGAACCAGTACCTCCAACACGGCGCCATGTTCGGCCTGAAGCACTTTTCGGCCTACCACAACAAGAAGAGCGAGCTCTCCCGGGTCAATCGCGAAAAACGGGCCATCAGTGCCCAGGACCAGTACGCCAAGTGGACCAAGTTGAACCGTGAGGCAGACAAGTTGGCTGCCGAAATCAAGACCTTGGAGGAGCTGCTTTCGCAGAACAAGGCCACCGTCAGCCGTGTGGTCGGGTTGGTGTTGATGGTGCTTACCACCGCGCCTATCTGGGTCTTCCGCATCTTCTTCCGCAAGTCGGTGCTCTTCTACTTGCCTATCGGCGTGTTGCCCTACTACGTCGAGTGGTTCTTGGCGTTGCCTTTCATCAAGACCGGCGGAGTCGGCTTGACCATCTGGATGTTCGCCGTCAACAGCGTGTTGTCGTCGGCCACGGTCTTGGTCACGTATCCATTCCAGAAGAAATTGGCCAAGCCAGTTGATCCACAGACCAAGGGAGAAAAGAAGGGAAAGGGAGAAAAGAAGGAAACAAAGGCCAAGCAAACCAAGCCAGTAAAGGTCAATTAGTCTATACTCACAAGCAATAGAACTAGACTCACAAGCAATAGAACTAGTCTCACAAGCAATAGAACTCTGTTCACAAGCAATAGAACTGGCTCACAATTAATAGTCGACATGGCCAGACGGTCTAAGGGCCAACAATGCCTATCATAGACCAATAGGTCAATCCGCCACGCACTACTTTAACGTATAATATACTCTATAAATGCACCATCCGTTACCCCCGTGTATGCAACTCCAACACCTCGTAGAAACGTTCTTGCATGGAATCACGGAGCTCCTGGGACTCCTCAGTGAAGCTGTAGGTGTTGACCCTTGCCCTCTTGGCATTTTCCTTGAAGTCGTCGTAAGAACGGGCAATTAATTGCTTGATCTCAGAAGACACACCCGTGCTTTTGACTTCGGCATCTTGAAGCGCCAAGAACGACCACGTATCCACCACCTTTGTCCATGTGCACAAGTCAAGCGAGTATGAATATATTTCACCCGTGGTATCCACAACGACGAACGGCGTTCCATCTGCTGGATTCACATCAAGTACCTTGATATTTGGAAGCAGGACCTGGACTGCCTTTTTGGACTCACTAGCTGACTCCTGCGATGCAGCCTGCGGTATTTGGACATTGTTCAACACTGGTGCCACCGAAACTCCCTTTAGAATCCCTTCCATTCTCTTGGGACCTCCCAATTTCCAACTATAGATTAGACCCGAGCTTGTCACGAGCATCAAGTACCCGTTCTTGTTGTTTGCAAACAAGACATTCTCTCCAAGCTCAAAGCTAGGGCAGAAGAAACTTCCCGTATTGGCATGGACGATTTGCACAGTGCCCTTGAAGGAAACAAGGACTATGTACCGCAATTCTTGATCAATCGTGATGGGCAATGCATACTGGATCTTGAACGGGAAAAACAACACATATTCTCTGAACTCGTCGTGGTTGGTGTTAGATACAATCACCCTCGTGGGATCATTGAAATCTATACTTTCATTCAAGTCGAATTCGTTTTCTCGAACAGACCAACCTTGCCCGTTTCTTACTTCTATTGTGGTGATAATTTTCTTTGAACCTGCCGAATCATCCAAGATCGGATTAAATGTATGTGTGTGCTCCACTCCATTGATTATAACAGAAAATAACAAATCCTCGTCAATATCAATGGTGGTCAAATTCGTAATTTCAGGTTGGGAATCCGAACTTTTTGACAACCGCCGCAAAAGATTCGTTATCTCGTTATTCACGATGACTTGATTGTTGAATAATGATTCTGGGAGATTGGTTACCTGCTTGAAACAGGTGGGATATTTCGATTCCAAAATCGAACGCTTTAATTTGATTCTTTGTCTTTTCAATGCAGCCTCCGATACATTACTTTGATTTATGTTCGTAGAATTCGATTCATCGATGCCCATATCCTCATTATCATTGTCTTCAGCAGCATTTTCATTCAACGCTGCATCGTGATTGCTGACGTTTTTGAGTTTGATTCCATGAACTGAAGTGTGCACACCCAACCGTGGAATTAAATAAGATGGTTGAGATAATTTGTGGTTCACCTGGATCTTTTTGAGGACTTTACTCTTAACTGAACTCAGAATGGATTCCTTCTTCGTCGAAGCTTGAACCAACAAAGGAGCTACTCTCTTTTTCCCGTTCTTGATAGTTACGCTCTGAGTGAGCTTGTTCAATTGCTTTGGTGTCAAATTGTTAACCATGGCGGGCATTTCAAGAGTTGTAACTTCACCCTTAGGTAGCTTTTCATTCATCTTTGTTTCCATTTCGTTAATGTTCTTTTCGGGTATAGGTTTGGGTTCGATCTTATTGCTAGGAGTAGCCGACGTTTCCAAACCTGCTTTTTGCTCCAACAACAATTGCTCCACACTTTCAGGAAAAATTGCCGCCTCTCGATCAGCACCGTATTTGTGAAGCTGAGAATCGATAATTTCTTCACTCACAACTTCTCCAAGCTCCCGAGAGTCAAAGATTACACAAGTAATGGAGCCATCAAGACAGCAGAAGTAAATGGTCTGTCCATCAGGCGACCAGCACATGTCTGTAATGGAGCCATCAACAATATCTTGAGCCACCACTATGGGCCGGCTATTTGCAGTGCTCCACACCGCCAACGTTCTGTCTTGGCCTGCTGTTGCTAATATTGTGGTGAAATTGCTTTTATCCTTGGTCTTCTTGTTGGAGCCACCTATTTCAAAGAGCCGTGGAGAAAATGCACAGACTTCACACGGTGCTTCGTGGCCAATCAACGAAATGTCGGTGCCCCAGTTGCCTCTATTAATGACAGCGATGGAAGAAACAGGACCATTGGTTGCGTTTGGAACGGCGATGTGTTGTCCGTCGGGAGACCAGCTCATTCTTCTGAAATAGGACGTCAAGGGCGATTTGCGGAAAGGCTCTATCACTATGTGCTCCATTTGAAATTCGTAGGTGGCCGTGTCGTTCAATTTCTTGTAGTAGCGAAAGATTCGGACCGTTCTGTCGTCGGATGCAGTGGCAAAGAACTTGTTTGCAGGGTCGAAGACTATACCTTTGACCATGGACTGGTGGATGTCGTACCGCTTGATTCTCTCGAACGTGAGGCCGTTCCAAATGATGATCAGCCGGTCCAATCCGACCGTCACCAAGAGCAACCCGTCGGGCGACCAGCAAATGTCCTGGATATCGTTGTCGTGAGCGACCAATCTTTTCCGAACCGTCCAATGTTCGAGATCAGCCTCGGCCTCGCCAAACTGCTTCTGGCCCCTGAACTCCTCGTCTTTCTCCCAGATCAAACAGATCTTGTCGTCTGAGCCCGAAGCCAAGAAGCGTCCATCGGGAGAGAACTTGACCGAGGTCACCACACCGTTGTGTCTGCTCATTGAGCAGAGGGGTCTTCTCAAGGACGGGTCCAAGTCTATGGGAGGTTGTTCCACAGATTTCTCCTGCTTTTTCTTCTTGGAGGCTGTCGACCCCGACGTCTTGCTCAATGCAGCGTGCAGAAGTATTTGCTTTGTATCCCAGATCTTGACATTTCCGTCCAATCCACCTGATGCTAGTCTCGTTCCATCTGCGTTGATGGTGACCGAATAACACTCTATGTTTTTGTTTTCAGCTGAATGTTAGTAACGAAAGCATTGGCACCCAGCACACTTACTCTTGTGACCGAAATACGGTAGTTTGAGGATTTGCATGTGTAGATGCTGTGGTGAAGAGAGAGACGAAACAACAAGGATTTAAGATGAACGCGGATGTATTTTGTAGCAAGTGCGACCTGTGGGGAGAATAAGAGAATAAGAGAATAAGAGAATAAGAGAATAAGAGAATAAGAGAATAAGAGAAGAAGTAGAAATAGAAGAAGTAGAAGAAGTAGAAATAGAATAAGAGAAGAAGTAGAAATAGAAGAAGTAGAAGAAGTAGAAATAGAATAAGAGAAGAAGTAGAAGAAATAGAAGAAGTAAAATAAGAGAAGAAACAGAAGAAATAGGGTAGTGAATGTGCAGTGTGGAAAGAGATGGCTAATCGAGGCTATCTAGGGTTGATTGTAGGGTTAGTGGCATGTTTCACTGGATACTTGAGATTACATTCAGTTATTGCTATTGTGAAAATGGTCTGCTGACATATTAAGTACACACAGTCATTGATGCAAATACGAAACTAGGTCCACATTTCAAAAAAATCGTCTAATTAGGTCTTGTAAATCGTCCTTGTCAGTCTATTTCGTTCAATCTTTCAATCTTTAATTCACTCTAACTAGGCCAATTCTATATTACTATCTGGCCTCAAGCCTCTCCATGGAATCTTTACTTCTCTAATTCTATCAATTCACTTATTATACAATTAAAGCCCAAACTCAATCATGATGGCCTTTCCGAAGTTCTCAAGACCCTTGACCAACTCTTCCAAAGGAATGGCCGCGTAAGTACCTCTGAAGAAGATGTCGTTTCTTTGTTGGGCCACCAAATGCTTCTGTGGAGGCTCAGATTGACCTTGCGTCTTGAACCACGAGCCGGGAATCAACAAGGCACCCTGCTTGATGGCCTGGTTGTAGACCAAGTCCTCGATTTTGAGGGGGTCGCTGCCGAGTTCCTCGAATTTGGGATGCTTGGATGCGGCGATATTGAAGGTGAAAAACATGCCTGCCACAGGAGGCAAGTGGCTGACGACCTCCATGGGAAAGTGGGCGTTGAGAGCGTCCATGGCAACATCTCTCTTGCGGGTGTAGTCGGCTCTCAAGCCAATGAGCCAGTCCAAGTAGCCGGATTGGCCCCATCTTTGCAAGAAACCGTTGGTGATGGATTGGGACAAACCGCATGGAGCCTGGATGGACACCTCGTGGTATCTGACGAATCTCTCCAACAACACGTCCTGGCCGACGATCCAGCCGAGTCTGAGGCCGGGGGCAATGACCTTGGAGAACGAGTCCAATCTGAGGACTCTGCCCTCCACGTCGAGGGAAATGAACGAAGGAACCAAGGACTTGATGAACTCCTCGTGTGAGTGGACCTGGTTGCCCTGTCTGGCCTCCTTGTCGGTGGTGTAGGTGTCCATCTGCAAGAAGTAGTAGGGCTCGTCCTCGACGATGATGATGTCGTGCTTGCAGGCGATGTCGTAGATCTCCTTTCTTCTCTGGGCGTTCAAGCACGAGCCGGTGGGGTTCTGGCCGGTGCAGATGGTGTACAACAACTTGGGCTTGGTGCCCTCCCAGCCGTCCAAGATACGCGCAAGTTCCTGGGGAAGGAGGCCCTCCTGGTCCATGGGAACAGGCACGGTGTTGACGCCCTGGGCGTGGGCAGACTCCAACGCCGAGGGGAAGGTGAACTCTTCGACCAAGATGGTCTCGCCACGGTTGCAGAAGTTTCTCAAGGTGTAGTCCCACGACTCGGTGTTGCCGATGGTGGTGACGACGTCCCAGTTGTTGTAGGGCACCTTGTGGATCATGTCGGTGTGCTCGCGCAAGAAGGCGACCAACTCGGTGTGGCCCTCGGTGTAGCCGTATTGCAAGGAGCGGGCCAACTCCACGTCGTGGTTGGCGGGATCATTGAGGGCGGCCTGCTTGTAGATCTCCACCACGGTCTTGTTGGCGTCAGTGACCTCGGCAGAGATGCCCTGGGTGAAGCCGGGCGAGGGCACCTCGGCGGTGACCTTGTGGATGGGGAACGTGTTGGGCAAGGGGAGACCGCCACCCAAGAAGGAAATGCCGGGCTGGTTGTAGTACTTGAAGGCGGACTTGAGGACGGAGGCCTTTCTGGACTTTGCCTCGACGGAGAGCAAGTGGGTCAAGTCCTTGGGTTGCGACATTGTAGGGACAGTCAGTGTGGTCTATTGAATAAGAAAGGGAAAGGAAAAGGAAAAGGGATAGGAAAAGAACGAGGCAAAAGGAGGAAGCAAAAAGCCAGGGGTATTCATGTGGACGGATATCTGGACCTCTATATATAGTTGAGGCAGGTGTGAGTAATCGCAAGAAAAAAGTCCAGATGTAGCCAAATAGGCGGAGGAGTGCGGCAAGGCACGGCACGGTCGAATTAGGAAGGGTCGCCAAAGGAATCAGGGTGCAAAAAACCGAGACCATTACCCCAGAAAGAAGAGAATGGGCCATTGGCTGATGTGGAGAATAAATACGACGCCGTGTCTTGCCGTTAGGAGTACCCCGCGTTTACCGTCAATAGGAAGACTTCTGTTGGGCCAGAATGAAGAGAATGAAGAGAAGGAAGATGACAATAGGATCTGGAGAGATATGTCTGGGAAAGGGTCCGCCGATCTGCTGTCAATGTGAGAAAACGATAAAATACAAGTGGTTCTAGGACATTTAGACTGCAGTGAGATATGTCAATGGCATGTGTTTGCTCTTCTTGTTCTTCTTTCTCTTCTGCACCTTTCGATGACTCTTGATTCGGAAGTCCCATTGGGGCTTGGCAAGATAAGAACGAGGCGATCTCGGCATTTCAATTACTCCAAAATGAATAGACATTTTATGTCAATATCCGTCACTATCCATATGCTTGTGTCCCACTAGTCACATCCGATGTGTCAATTTCGTTGTGTCAATTCAATTGTCCACATTACTACTTCAATTATAATTGACCTGACAAATTGCAGAATCAGTCAAGTGCGAGAAATTGCCTCTAACAAATCAAGCCATTTTCTTTAACAACTCTTCCTAATCAATATCTCGCTTCCACATATGTCTACTTCCTTCTTCAGTCACTTCCTACTTCAGTCACTTCCTACTTTAGTCACTTCCTCTTCAGTCACTTCCTTCTTCAGCCACTTCCTTCTTCATTCACTTCCCTTTCATACGGAAGGTGGACAGTACCTCTACTCATCTCTCACGTGACCGATACGCGTACTTACATCTATTTCAAACTAGATGAGCCTACTACTCATGCCAGTGGAAAAGAAGCGCTTCTTCATAGATGCTATGGTAGCATCTCAACGTCCACCGGCACCTTCGGTTCCACAAGCTTCAGAATCCCAGGAAAAAGAAAACTCTCTCTTTGTTCTGGACAGCGAAGAAGAGCAAGATCAACCTCTGGCTTCTCCATTAGAAAGACGCGCCTTGCCGTCGTCCACACCAGCAATCTCCCAGGTCCCAGCCAATCCCGATACCATCAAGTTCGAACTTTTCGAGAGCCAAATATCGAACTTGGTCGGGTCCATTTCGCCGAGAATTCTCAAGTACTTGTTTACAAAGTATTTCAATCAGCCTAACTACATTCGACTCTCCATAAATGAATACCTCAATGGGATTGATCCGAAAGACATCAAGGCCGTTCTTCAGGACGACCTAGTGCCCATAGATGCCTCTGCAGACTCCAGCTACCAAGTGGACAATCTTATGCATCGCATGCACGAAGCATCCTCACGAATCAAGGAAGAGATCGAGGCCAACTCGTGGCAAAAGTTCATCGGATCTCTCCCCATCCAGGCATGGGCAACAAGACCTACGATGAAACCACTCCAATTTTCCGAAAAGCTCATTTTGAAGCGTCTTATCCCCAAGAAGTCCAATATCAGCAATAGTTCCATCATCCGGTTGTGCACCGTTCCAAAGGACGACAGAGACCCAGGAAGAGAAATCGCAAGAATCCCCGAGGACTTGACTCGTATGTTTGCCCCTCTTCTAGATCTCAACATTGCATCGTTTGATGCCACAGTCATCGAAACCACCAAGACCAGACTCTCGACTGGAGATTCATTTTTCATTCAGGTAGATATCTTTTTGAGAAACACAGCATTTCATTTGAATGAAACTGAGGTTGGAGTTTCGGACGATCTAAGATCGTTCAAAAGACAGAAAACCCAAGCCATAAAGAGCAGATTCGATTTCAGTTCTGAATCCGATAAAGAATCTGTTTTGCGTTTGAGGCAGTTTGCATTATCAAGATTATTTGATACCCTTAGCATAAAACCAACTAAATTGATGGACGATTCTTCGGCAGATGCCGAAACTACTGAATCGGTACAAACTTCAGCAGACCAAACTGAGCCAATAAGTTTGGATACCGACAGCGAGTTAGATGAAGATGCACCAGACATTAAGCCAGTGGATCACGTCAATATCGATCAATTAAAACAATTCTACCAGGAAAACAACCAATCCAGTTTGCTCAATAGTTTACCCGAAACCACCAAACCTCCAAAGGAAAACTTCAAGTTGGACTTGCGGACATATCAAAAACACGGTTTATCCTGGATGTTGACAAGAGAGAAGGAAGTAGCAGCGCTAGAAATTCTCTCTTCCGAAGATGAAACAGGAGTACTGACATTGTCAACGCAATCTATGAATAATATCAAGGAAAGAGAGGAGGGAATGATGAACCCATTGTGGAGGAGGTACAGATGGCCAAGAGATACTTCTGCACTGTCTGTAACACCAACTAATACTCAAAGTCAGTCACAATCCCAGAACCTGCAAAGATATTTTTATGCAAACATGTACAACGGTGAATTATCAGTTGAAAAGCCTCTTATTAAGTCCACACTTAGAGGAGGTATCCTTGCAGATGAAATGGGTTTAGGAAAGACCATTTCTGCGTTAGCATTAATTAACTCGGTTCCATATGATTTGGATCCACCCACAAACTTCAAGCGTCCGTATGCATCAAAAACTACCTTAATCGTGGTTCCAATGTCTCTCTTGTCCCAATGGAAGTCTGAATTTGATAAAGCTAACAACAACAAAAACCACTACTGTTATATTTATTATGGTGATTCAACCGAGACCAGCTTAAAGTCTCGACTTTGTTCAAATAGTGAAAATACCCCCGTGGTCATCTTGACTACTTACGGAACGATTGTGAACGAATTCTCCAGAATTACAAAGCACAGAAATGTGGACGGAGAATTGCCACAATTGGGACTTTATTCTGTGAGTTATTTCCGAATTATCCTTGACGAGGCACATAATATAAGGAATAGAAGCACCAAGAGTGCTAAGTCAATCTACGAGCTTTCTCTGCAAAGAAAATGGGCACTTACGGGAACTCCAATCATTAATCGCTTGGATGATTTGTACTCATTGGTCAAGTTCTTGGAACTCGATCCATGGTGCAATTTCTCATATTGGAAAACATTTGTTACTCTCCCATTTGAACAAAAGAAAATATCACAAACATTAGATGTCATTAAGTCTATCCTTGAGCCTATTTTCTTACGAAGAACTAAAAATATGAAACAGAAAGATGGAAGACCTATGGTTGAGTTGCCTCCCAAAGAAGTCACAATCGAAAACATAAAATTCAATGGTAAGGAAGAAAAGCTCTATAATTGGTTCAAAGCAAGAGCCAATAAATCGTTCAAGGAAGGCATGCAATCTGGTCAACTCTTAAAGCAATATTCTCAAATCTTAACTCATATCTTACGACTCCGACAAATTTGCTGTCACATGGATTTGGTGGGCACTTCTCATGAAATGGAAGACGACGCACTTGAACAAGAAGATGTATCAGATGAGTTGAAGACATTTTTAGCTGAATCTTCTAAGAATCCAGAGTTCAAGAATGATACTGAAATGCATCAATTCATGTATCCATTGTACGAAAAAATTAATGTGGAAGACTCAGAGTGTTCAATTTGCACCCAATCCCCGATTTCATTTGGCGAACTTACTGTCACATCATGTGGCCATGCATTCTGTTTGAATTGTATCATAGAACACATCGATTTCCAAAATCAACAAGACAAAGAGACCTTCTGCCCAAATTGCCGAGACCCTATTTCAAAATACAAGCTCTTCAAAGTCAGATCCAAAGAGACTAGCACCAAAGAAATTAGATTCCATACCAATACTCATGTTGACGATCCATCTAAAAAATATCAATTCCAAGTCTATTTGTACGATCCAGATAGAGAGTCTTCTAAGATTAAGGCCTTGATCAACCATTTGAGATTAGTGAAATTACAAAATCCTGGTGAAAAGGTTATTGTTTTCTCTCAGTTCTCTTCATATTTGGACATTATCGAGAATGAGCTCAAAATGCAAGGAGGTAAAGACTTTGTCGTGTATAAGTTTGATGGAAGACTACAGCTAGGTGAAAGACAAAAGGTATTGGATAAATTTAACTCTAATGTTAAGTCCATGAATTCCGTAACAGTCTTACTTTTGTCCTTGAAAGCAGGTGGTGTTGGTTTGAATTTAACGACAGCATCCAGAGCATTCATGATGGATCCTTGGTGGTCTCCCAGTGTTGAGGACCAGGCAATTGATCGTATCCATAGAATTGGACAAAATGAGTCAGTCAAAGTTGTTCGGTTTATCGTTGAAAATAGCATTGAAACAAAGATGTTGAAAATTCAGGAGCGAAAGAAACAAATCGGAGAAGCTGTTGGAGCGGAAGAGGAAGAAAGAAGAAAGAGGAGAATTGAAGAAATTCAAATTCTTTTCGAGGAATAAATAATTAATTTACACATCTTAGAATTACAACCTCATATTCATAAACTAAACATCACGTTCCTGAATTACTTATCTCTTGACCAAGGGAGTAGTTTCTCTTCTCAACCACTTGTAGGTGTAGCTCTTTGGATCGAAAGATTCGTGTAATTCATTCCAAATAGTAGTATGGTATTCATTGATCCAAGTCAACTCTTCATCATTCAACAAGTTAACATTAATCAACTTTCTGCACAATGGAACTCTGGTAATTGTCTCAAACTCCAAAAAGTGTTTGTTGTTGAAAATTAAACCACTGTCTTTGATAATCATCACATTTTCAATACGGATACCATACTCTCCATCTTCATAATAACCGGGTTCGTTCGAAATGAGATGACCAGGCTTCAAATGATTCACAGCAGCATTTGGTCTTGGGCCTATGCCAATAGGACCTTCATGAACATTGAGGAAAGCACCAATTCCATGAGAGGTACCATGAGCGTAATCTAAGCCGTGTCTCCACAAGTGTTCTCTTGCAATAGAATCAATCAAGTTACCAGTACTCAATTCAGGGAATTTTAACGTAGACAAACCAATGTTACCCTTCAAAACAAGGGTATAATTCTTGATTTCTTCAGAAGTAGGTTCTCCATAGTGGATAGTTCTAGTGGTATCAGTAGTGCCCTCTAAGAATTGAGAGCCGGAGTCGTTCAAGTAAATCTTGTTAGGATTAATGGTAGCACATTGGCCCTTGACGGGAGAATAGTGTATGATAGCACCATTAGCACCGGTGGCACTAATTGTCGAGAACGATAATCCCATGAAGTTTTCCTCTTGCTTTCTGAATTCGGTTAATTTGTCATCGGCAGCACACTCGTCCACCAATTCCTGATGCACAATTAATTGTTCTTCCAACCAAGCAAAGAATTTAATCAAGGCTCTGCCATCCTTCAAATGGGCAGACTTGGCACCCATTTGCTCGGCCTCGTTCTTGACGGCCTTGATGTCTTCGATTGGGGACAACGACTGTTCAAACGAACACTTTAAGTTTCTTACCACCTCCCAACTGGAGTTGTTGGCGACCAAGAACTGCTTGTTGGTGAGGTTGAAGTCTTTGGAGATGGAGTGCAAGGTGGAGTAGAAGGAGGTGTATGGCAACACGGTGATTCCGCACTTGTTCAAGTAGTCCTTGACTTCGTCATTGAGGGCCTCGGAATCCACGAACAACTTGTAGCCATCGTTCTTGGTGATTATAAGGAATGCAAAAAAGACAGGGTTGTACTCGATGTCCTGGCCACGCAAATTCAACAACCAGGCAATCTCGTCCAAAGCAGTGACAACATAGCCCTCGACGTTGTTCTTGAAGGTGGCCTCCTTGATACGTTGGATCTTGCTTTCGGCAGTCTCTCCGGTGATGTCGTCGGACAACTTGAAGATCTTGCGCTCGGCGGCAGGGGGAAGGGTCTCGAACTGTTCCCAGATTTGGTCGATGAGGTTGTCGCCGATGGCGACAAGCTCGACCTCGGCCTTGCTGTTGGCGGGTTCGGCCAAGGTAGTGTCGATCAACTTGGCAAACTTCTTGTACACCAGGTAGGCCATGCGTCTGGGGTCGATACCGATGTTGACCTTGTCGCCGCTGTCCAAACTCAACTGGATGGCCTGCTTGATGGACCACTCCTCCCAGGAGGGCTGGCCGGGCACGCCCTTCTTCAACAACAACCAGTTGAAGTCCAACTCGTTGGCGGCCTGGTTGAAGTAGCGGCCGTCAGTGGAGAGGGCGGCCAAGCCGTCGGGGACCTCGTTCATCGAGGTCACGTCACGGGTCACGATGGCCACCCCCTCGCTGCCCAGGAACCCGGAGATGAAGCTGCGCTTCTGGTCGATGGCGCTGACGTACTCCGACTGGTGCTGGTCCTCCGAGGGCACAATGTACACGCCGAGGTTGTACTGGGCCATCTTCAAGCGCAACGCCTCCAAGCGCTTGGACGTGTTGACCTCCTTGGTCTCGGGCACACACAACAGGCTGGCGTCGATGGTGAAGACCGACGCCTTTCTGGAGCCACTGCGGGACCCCGAGCCGCTGATGGTTCTCTTGAGGTTAATCTTCTGGGCAAAGAGCGTGGAACGGCGGTTGGTACGCGACAACAATCCAGGCGAACAGGTGCAGTTGGCGCACTGGCCTCGAGACACTCTGGACATGGTGAAAGGAAAGTGTTGATGGAAGTAAAAGGAACTGGAGAGCCGGGTATTTGTAAATGGATTTCTGCGACTGGTGTTGCCTCATACGTATGGGGCCCTGGCAGGTGCAGGAAGAGGGAGGTGCAGGCTGGGAAGGAGGTGCAGGAAGATGGTATACGGCAGGTGCAGGAGAGCTGGCTTCCTAGATGGGCGTATAATAGGTGAGGAATTAATTGACATAATAAGGTGAGGAATTATGTTGACGCAAGTGGAATCAGTCGGTGTAATTGGCTGTGTATACCGGGTGCTGTGTTTGCTTGTGGTAAGAGCAATAGACGAGACAAAACAGGGTGGCGGTGTGGGGGCTGCTCCAGTCACATGACTCCATACACGTGACCATGAAAATCCATACACGTGACCAAGATCACGCGCTACATTATATTCATCCCGCCTTTACTTTACCACCACTCCATGTCGGCGGCCTGGGATATCGACCAGGTGCTCCAAGTAAGTCTCCATATATGCATTCCCCACTCCCACTAACCCCCAGAGCATCCAGACCCTCTATTCGTCCAATGACTCTTCCCAGATCCGCTCCATACAGGACCATCTCCAGCTCCTCCAGAAGTCTCCAGATGGCCTCAAGCTCGCCCAATTGCTTTTGGACCAGCCCTGGAAGAACTGCAAGTACTTCGGTGCCCTCACATATACCGTCTTCATCAACACGCACCTTGGACCCCGCTCCGACGTGTCGTCGGACCAGATTGCCCACTTGACGTCCTCCTTACTGCATCACATCCTCGCCCTTGCCTCAGTGCCAGACAGAGCCGAATTCGACGCCAATGCCTTCATCATCAAGAAGCTCATCAGCAACTTGTCGTTATTGTACATATCCCACTTCGACAAGCTCGCCAGCGACCCGGTGCAGCAGGTGTTTGCGAAGCTAGGCAGCCCCGATCTCGCGTCCTTGGACGAGGTCAAGCTTTTGCTCTTCCTATACATCAATTCCATTCTAATCGAAGACATTTCCAAAAAAGACGAGTCCCCGCCGGCCATCCATGAGTCGATCCACACGTCCGTGTTCCCCAAGTTCAACGAGTTGCTCCGCATCGTCTCCGCCGCCCGTCCTCCTCACTCCGTCATGATTGCCACTATCGAATGCATCAACTCGTGGATCCTCTACATTAGCAACGCCGAAGGAAATTCGACGCAGAGATACTCCCCTGAGGATGTACAGCCGCTTCTCCAGGTCTTGGTGGCCCAGTTGACCCCCACCTCCATTATCAGCGATGACGAGTTTGAGATCATCAATAAGGTGTTCACTGTGTTGACAGAAATCATTGAGACCAACCCACGCATCCTCGCCGAGATCAAGCCCTTGCTTTACTCCATTTTGTTCGAGGAGGGCCAGTTTGGTATCGGCTTCATTCAAAATTACATTCTCAACAAGGATATGTTCGAAGAACATTTCTCTGAAATTGACAACTACGTCAATTTGATCATTGCATACTTAAATTTGCAAATCATATTCATTTCAAGAAACATCACTGACCCCAAGGTCTATCGGCTTATTGACTTTGCCCTAAGTTTGTCTGGAATAGAAGGTAACCCAACTTCTGATGAGAGCATCAGTGAGCTTTTCCTTTCATTTTGGGAAGAATTGGTCAATACCTATATTGACGATGCCAACATCATTCAGGAAATCTTTAAAGATGACTACGCCCTGTTCATGGATACAAGAAATCAAATTTTGATACGAGTCAGTAATGTTTACTGGTCAAAGTGCAGATTGTTTGCTGGTGCAAACAATGAATTTGCTCATTACAGGCTACAAGTGTCAGATTTGTTTAATTTTATGTACTCATTGTTGAACACCTCTTTATATTCCAATCTTTGTCAAAGCGTGGTTTCAAATTTAACACTCCCACCAAGTGAGTCTACCCTCTATGACCTAGAGGCGTCGATCTATGTGCTTTACAAAGTTACCGATGACTTGACTTTTTATGATGAAGGCACAACGAACCATTTGACCCCATTCATCGAGCAATTATTCAGCAGCAACTTGATTGGTGTCTTTCAAAGTACCAAAAGTTCCGAAAAGCAATGCCAAATGACCTTATTGAACTTCTTGTCAGCAATTCCTTTTTTCTTTAAATCAGAAACTGGAAGCCGATTTTTATCGCCAACTTTCAGCTTTTTGTTCTCAATTATTTTAGCACAAGGACCAGATACAAAGAATTTATCGTTGATTGCGTCCAAAACTGTCCTAAAATTATGCCAAGACTCAAAAGAGAATTTAATTGTGTTCTTGCCCGACATAAATTCCATATTGGTTGAAATGATGAACAGCTTTGAAGTTGATAACCTTATTAGAGAAAGATTGGCGAATTCTTATATTTCAATTGCCCAGTCGATGAAAGACCCACAAAAATTTGGCCAGATCACCCATTCCCTTGTGGAAAAAATAGATGTCATTTCATTGAAGGTGATGAATGAAGTTGATTCAATAATTTCGGAAGGAACTCCAGCTGAAATCTTGGAAGAATACATTATAAGTCTTTTGTCCTGTGTGAATGAAATCGGCAAGGCATCTCAGCTTCCAGAAGATCTTGAAGACTTTTTAACTCCCCCTGAGGCAGAGTCCGTGGACTCTTACTGGCGGGCGGATATCTTAAGCGTGAAAACACGTATTCTTACGATTGTTAATCGGTACGCTTTATCATTTCCTCCGTTGGCCAATAATACTTTGGTCACTGAAAAATGTTGTAATATATTAAAATCAGGCTTGGGTGAGCCTATTGATGGACCGTTTAAGTTCGAATTGGATTTAATTTTCAATTTCCTAGTGTCAAAATTTAACGCATCCAATTTACCATCAATTCCATACCTCTTCAAATTATTGGAAACCTTGGTCATATCTAACATAAAGACATTGACTCCCTCCACGATAGATCATATGATTTCCAAGGTCTTTTTGGAAAAGTTGGGCATGTTCTTGGAAGATGTTGATTTGATGAAATCATCGATAGACTTATTCTCAACAATTATAGAAAAATCACCTGCATTATTGATTCATCTTCCGGTTTTTGAATCGGAAATTTTAAAGTTTGCATTAATGTCACTTAAATTTCAAGAAACCTTTTTGGTTAAAACAGTGGCTAAATTCTGGACTCTTTTCATCACATTAAAGAGGGGTAAAAGCTTAGACCATGAAAGAGTACAAATTCTCATGAACAATTTAATAATCGATGGTCGTCCTTTATGCTCAAACTTGATTGAAGCTCTATTGAACTCATTTTTAGAGAGCCCCAGATCAAATCTAGATCACTACTACCTGGTTTTCCGGAATTTGATCGGCAAATATCCAGCCTTAGTCAAGAAATCATTGATTGATACTTTAGCTAAGTTGGTACAAAGCAATGAAAAGATTACCCATAGTTCTTCAGAGCAATTCATGAATAAACTAATGATAACCAGGGGGCAAAGACAAGCAAATGACGTGTTGAAAAAGTTTTGGCTAGAGTATAATGGTATTATAGACTACAAATAGCTTTACTTTATACATACATTAGAAATCCAATAAACCTCATCATAACCAAGATATTACATAGCGAAAACTTCAACCCAACAAAGCATCCAATTCCTTACACAAGGCATCGGTTTCTTGGTTGTAGTCAATGACATCAAGACCCACAGCTTGATATCTTATTCTGACAGTATCGTTGTAGTTGTCTTGTCTTGCTCTTACTCTGAAAGAAAACTCCTTAAACAAAATACTAGACGTAGTCTCGGAAAACTTCTTGCTATAACCATCGGCCTCTTCTTGCTGGTATTTTTTCAATTCACCAGCATCAATTCTAAACAATTTTTTAGCCTCTTGATCAAACAAGGTCAACCACAATTGGCCGGTGTTGTCCATAACGGAACAGTTGAAAATATAACGGTAAGTTGGCTCACTGAAGGTCAAGTCACATCTTTCACACTTCCATGCGCCATCACTGAGCTCGATCAATTTTCTGTTACAAGAGTTTACCTGGCCGGCTCTTTGAGTAGATTGGTTTTGAACTTCATTTCCACAAGCTGGGTAGCAGAAGTTGTCGACCTTGGTGAAGCCGATGGTAGCCTTGATAGAGAAATAGTCGGGTTTATCAGACTTTCCTAAGTTTTCTTCTTCGGCCTCAGCAATGGTCTTACGATTAGAAGTTTGGTTGTTCGAACCCTCGGTCTTCAAAGTCTTGAAGTTCTCGTTAACGCCTTGGTGATCGTACCAGCCTTTCAATTGGTAGGATTCGGGGGTTTCGGGGTTGGCGATCATGGTACCAGCTTGGGTCAAAGTCAAGGATCTGCCATTAAACTCTTGAATTTTGCAACCCTTGAAAGCCACGATCGAGCCTTCGGGGATGTTGAAGTCAATGGCGGTGCTGTTCCATAATCCCACATCGATAGAAAAGCCGGTGTCATCGACAATGGAGACGTTTCTTCTGTCAAACGCCTTACCGGTGGACTTGGCAGTGATTTGAAAGGCGGGGTTGACGGTCTTCAAAGCACCAATGACGTCCACAATGGCGTTGGTCTCAAAGTTTTGGATTTGATTCAACTTGACAAAGTTGAAGTTCAAAGTAGGGACATTGGCGGTGTCAAAACACTCGGAGATTTCCGTGTCTCTCTCGAAGGCCAATTCGTAGGGATGAGACAAGTTGTTGAATTGCTTCTTAGCCGTCAGGACTCTGGCCTTGCTGACGTAGTAGACCTTACCTTCCTCCAACATCTTGTAAAGCTTTTCGGCGACATCATTGAAGGCAGTGGCCTTGATCTCGTCCGATTCGTCCAAGAAGTTGACACTGAACAATTTACCCTCACCCTTGGCGTTGGACCACGTTCTGAGGTCTCCTTTGTAGGAGACCCTGGCCTTGATGGTCCATTGGTTCTGGTAAGGAGACAACGACTCGATTGGGGCGATTCTTCCCGGCTTGGCACCGCCCACAGGCGCAGAGCCTGGGGGATATTTGGGCTGCTGTCTGGGCTGGTCTTGGTGCAGCTGCTCAGCAGGGGCAGCAGCAGGGGCAGCAGGGGCAGGAGACTCGGACTTCTTGCTCAAGCCCAAGAAGTCATCCTCAGGGTGTTCGGCGAAGTAGGTGTCCACGTTGATGAAGTCCTTCTGTTGGACCTTTTCGCCTTCGGAGCTCACGAGCTCCACGTCTTTGATCAACACCAAGTGCTTCTGGGTGGAGAACACGGAGTACTGCTTGATGTGGATGATGCAGTAGCGGGTGAAGTTGTTGTTGCTGACATAGGGCATGCATTGCTCGTCCATCAAGCCGTGGGCAATGTACACACCGTCGGTCATCATCACTCTGTACTTCTTCAACTCCTTGTCCAAAAACACCGGTTTGGTGGCGGTGACCTGGACTGTGATTGGGGCCTGCACTTGGCCCTGTCTGGATATGGAGAAGATATCTCTCAAAGCGCCCGTGGAAAGTTGGACCATTGCGATGGATTGTTCAATGAGACTGGAAAGAGGTGTTCAATGATGGAGTAGAAGAAGACGTGATTATCAAGACGCGCCACCAGAAACGCGTTTGTGGCTGTGTGCAGGTCGACAATAATAGAGGCAACAAGATATGGGAGTGATTCTAGATGATTGATATGGGAGTGATTCTAGATGATTTTGTGGCTGGAGTTAGCTACGGTAGGGGACATAATTGTGGATGAATATGAACATGATATGAAAAGCAAAGAGAAAATTTAGAGGGTTGACTCTGTCTATGAAAATGTGTGGATGTTGTGCCAGGAGTGGTTTTGTGTAAATACACTACCACATAGATAGTGCCCATTAGCACAACAGTGTGGATAGTGACAATTAGCACACAGTGTAGATAGTGCACAACAGTGTAGTGCACAACGGCTTAGATAGTGCAATTAACAAACAGTGTAGATAGTGCACAACAGTGTAGATAGTGACAGTAACACGTTGTCATTGCATCACACTGTGTGGCTTCATTGACCTTTCCCTTAAAAACGAAGGTGGATCCTGTCCTCAAAGCTTGGCCTCGATGCCCACGGCATTGAAGAGCTCGTCTCTCTCGTTGACCTTGACGGCGCCGCTCTTCAACAACGCCTTGTGCAAGTCGTCGATCAAGTCGTCGCAGTTCTCGATACCAATGCACAAACGGATCAAGTCTTCGGGAAGGGCCCGTTCCTCTCTGGTTTTCGCATCAATCGAGGCGTGCGACATTTTGCAGGGCATGGAAATGAGGGAATTCACACATCCAAAGGACACGGCAATCCCGAAGATTTCGGTGTTTTCCACGATCTTCTCGGAGATCTTGATGCTGCCGGTCTCGAAACTCAACACCCCGCCGTAGCCGCGGCACATGGAGCTATGCAATTCGTGCTGGGGGTGGGACTTCAAGCCGGGATACCGCACCTTGAAGCCGATGTTCAGGAGGAACTCGGCGATCTTGAGGCAGTTCTGCTGCTGCCTCTCGATCCTGATGGCCAAGGTCCGCAAGCCTCTGCACAAGAGCCACGAGTCGAACGGCGATAAACCGCAGCCAGTGGAGTTTATCACGTAGTACAACTGCTCGGCCAACTTGTCGCACCGTGTGGCGAGCACGCCCGCCATGATGTCGTGGTGGCCGTTGAGGTACTTGGTGGCGGACTCGTACTGGATGTCCACGCCCAAGTCCAACGGCGTCATCAACACCGGCGACATCATGGTGTTGTCGAACACCACGATGATGTCGGGGTTGACGTGGTGCGCGTAGGCGGCGATGGACTTGACGTCCACCACCTTGATTAGGGGGTTGGTGGGCGACTCCAAGAAGATCATGCGCGTGGACGGCGAGATCTTGGACTTGATGAGCTCGGTGTTGGTGGTGTCGTAGTGGCCCAACTTGACGTCGCCCTTGTTGTGCAAGTAGGTCAACAAGCGGTGGGTGCCGCCGTACAAGTCATCTCCGGCAATCACCTCGTCGCCAGGACGCAAGAGCCGGGTGATCACGTCGAGACACCCCATGCCGGAGGTCACGGCGAACGTGTGCTTGGCCTTCATGATCTTGGCCAAGTGGTTTTGCAAATATGTTCTGGTGGGGTTGCCCGATCTCGTGTAGTCGTACTCGCCCATGTTAGATAACGAGGGTTGCTTAAAGGTGGCGGACTGGTACAACGGAGGCACCGATGCATTGTACTGGTCGGACGACTGGGACAACACCAATTCGGTCTCGAGGCTGTAGGATCTTTTGGGTGCCATGGCGAGGAGAAGAGAAAGTGGAAAGAACTTAAAATGTTAGGTGTCGACTTTTTGGGGCATTCGCTCTAGTCTGACTCAATCACTCTAGATGATGCAATTTCCCGTTTTTGTGTCGGGGCAGGGTCACGTGCGGTTGACGTATTACCATCACACACCAGGGGCAAGTAGGCCATGTAACGTTGTACGTTTGACACTTTGTATGTATTTGTTAGTCATCGTATGGTTATTTGTTACATATGTTTATTTGTTAGTCGGAGGTCGTCAATTTCTAGTTATCTCATTCCAGTTATATTCCAGTCATACATTTCTGTTCCCTCATTATCTCTTTTGTCATATTGTCTGCCTCTTTCGCACTGGTGAAAAATCCGTCATCTACACTGTGGTCCTACGATCTAGTGATATGACTTTTATAATGCTTTCCGAAGGTAATGTACAGTTTATAAATCGGATCTGGTGAACTTTCTGATGTCGGTGGGCTCGTCGCCCAACAACACCTTGGCACCGGAGTGTGGCTCACAACTCTCTCTGCCACTGACAGGGCCGATCTGGGTCAACTCCTTGCCGGCCTGCAAGGCCTTCAAGATCTCGACAGTCTTCTCGGGGGTCAAGTCCTCGTGGTAGTCGTCGTTGACGGCCAACATGGGGGCGTTGACACAGGCACCCAAGCACTCGACCTCCTGCAACGTGAACAAGTTGTCCTTGGTGGTCTGGCCGGGCTTGATCTGGAGGTGGTCCTGGACCGCCTTCATGATGCCGTCGGAGCCACACAATTGACATGGCGTGGTGGTACACACCTGGAGGTTGTACTTACCCATTGGCTTTCTATTGAACATGGTGTAGAAGGTGGCCACCTCGTACACTCTCATGGGAGGCATGTCCAACATCTTGGCCACGTAGTTCATGACCGAAATGGAGGTGAAGCCCAACTGGCGCTGGCCCAAGTCCAACAAGGGCATGCATGCACCCTTCTTGTACTGGGGTGGGTATTTGGCTATGATGGATTCGGCTCTCTTGAGGTTTTCCGAGTTGAACTCAAAGGGAATGTCGGGGTTGTCGGCCTTGGTGTTTCTGTGCACAGAGATCATGGAGTAGGCTCTGTTGCCGATTATGCTGGGCCTAGCAATAGATCTGTACAAACTAAGCATGGTGTATGATGGAGGGCCGTTGCTTGGGTAGGTTTGAACTTGGCTTAAATTTTTTCTAACTAGACTGTATGCGAGCTAATAACCAATTGTGCGCACCTGATTGGCTGGAGTTGGTGGAGGCAGAAGTACGAGAGGAGAAGGTCTGGGTGTGTGAAACGAGGTAGGGATGGATGTTTGTGTGTTCTAAGACAGTGGGCTGTGTAAGATAGGGATTCTAGAATTTCTGGCGCTCCTTTTGGCGGTGTCTTGTAGGCTCTGTCTGGGTGTCTTTTGTGTCATCAACCATAGTAAAGTGCACACTAAAGGAGTGCTTTGTGCACTCAGTTGGGAGACCCAGTCTGGCAAGTACTGGCAGTAAGATTAGTGAAAACTATTGGTTGTTATGTACTTGAAAGCGCTAAGTGTGTAGATAGTGCAAAACGGTTACTATGTACATATTTTGGAATCAACTGGGCCATTGTGTGAATTATACAGCATGAGGGAAATACAGAAGGCCCTAGAGAATTTCCGTATCACATCTATAGGACGTCCATTATCACATCTATATTACTTCCATTATCACATCTATAGGACTTCCATTACAGCAGATGTCTGGTATGGGTGTGGTAACTCAACTCGAATTAACTCAATTAGTATTCTTCCTTCTCCAATTCTTATTATCTCACTTATTATAATCAACACTTCCCTTGCACCTATTTCCGCTTTTCAATTACATGTCAAATTTGCAAAAAAATTATTTTTCCATGAACAAACCACAAGGGCTCCAATGCAAAATCCCCAACCGACGTACATAGTAACGTATTGCAGCAGATATGGCACGAACGTTACACACACACATCTGTTTCACCTCCAAAATCCTTCTTCCAAGATGGCTGGCCAAAAAAGACGAAAGGCTCTTCTAGGACATATCCGTTCCGAATTAATAGAAAATCAGCTGCCACCGGCACCAAAAAATTAATTCAAGCACATGTAGCGACATCAGCGTACCGCCTGAAGCTGCAGCACACATATAGCACTTCCACAAGGTATCTGTAGCCCCAAGACCCACCCCTACCATAGTAATCCTCCCTGGCGTGCCTGCACCCAAAGCCTTTACCGTCACGTGAACCAGGGAACCTGGGCAAATTCAGTGTGGTGGTGGTAGGTCGAGACATTCGAAACGACCGTCCCATTGAATCACTTCCTTCCAATTTGTCATTCACTTAACGCATCAACTCCCGTTGTTGTATTGCATGATTCCTGTCTGTCTGACCCTGGCCCCGAATCCGTCTACCTACTCGATCTTCTGCACCGGTTCCCCAAGACATATCGGAATTCCACACCTGGCATAATACCACAATACATCACCAACCACCGACAAAATGGGGAGCAATGAGGACGAAAGAAAACCCCCACTCCAGAGCGCTGCAGGGACGGGCGCTAAACCGACGCCAGGACCCGGCTATCGAGACGTGTTCGAGACCCCTCGATCGCCTTCCCGGACTACCAGAAGGACCGAGCCGCCAAGGGTGGGCGAAGGCATTTCGCTTCCGACGTCATCGCCCAGAAGACGAACCCAGAAGGCCATTTTCAGCGACAGATACATCCCCAACCGAATGGGCATTGATCTCCAGGCTGCCTTCAGTTTGTCCAACCAGGAGGTGTTGCCCGACTTGAGAAGTGTCAAGAACGCAGACAACGAAATCGACATCCGCAAGGAGGAGGAGGCCAATCGCACCTTCTCCACCGTGTTGAAGGCCGAGCTCTTCGGCGACAACGTGCCAATGGCTGCAACCAACCTCACGTCGCAGAACTCCCCGAGCCGCAGCCCTGTCATGAAGACCCCCGGTAGACCCAATAGTGCTGGTAACTTGATCCAAACCGGGAGACCCGCGGCAGCCAGCAGCGCTGCCGTGGCGGGCAGTCCGCCCAGAAGCTCGGCGTCCATACCCGGCCCATCGGCCAATGCCGACCTCGCCTCCGGGGCCACCACCGGCTCGGGAGCGGCCGTCGAGTACGACTCCAGCGTCACAAGCACGCCACGAAGAAAGACCAACCTATTCACCTACCAATCGCCGCAAAAAACCAGACCCATATCGCGAGACTTGCAAAACGAGTTGTATTCCTTATCTCCCGTGCGGCAAGAATCACAGAAATTACTCCTTTCTCCACAGAAGAAACCCAGAAACATACTGAAAGTTCCCTACAGAGTGTTGGACGCCCCCGAGCTCTCCGACGACTTCTATCTCAATTTGGTCGACTGGGGCCAGCAGGACATTCTTGCCGTGGGCTTGGGAGACAGTGTGTACTTGTGGGATGGAGCGACGCAATCGGTCGACAGATTGTGCAATTTGTCCAACAAGGACAAAGTCACCAGCTTAAACTGGATCGGGTCGGGTACTCACTTGGCCATTGGTACGTCCAAGGGTCTTGTCGAGATTTGGGATGCCACCAAGATCAAGTGCGTACGAACAATGTCCGGGCATAGTCTTCGGGTAAGTTCTCTTGCATGGAACGAGCATATTTTGTCCAGTGGGTCCAGAGATCGGACCATCTTGAACCGTGACGTGAGAATCGAGAGTCATTATGTGAATAAGTTTGATACCCACAAGCAGGAGGTTTGTGGATTAAAATGGAACGTTGAAGAAAATAAATTAGCTAGTGGTGGCAACGATAACAAATTGATTATCTGGGACGGATTAAACCCCAAGCCATTGCATCAGTTCACCGATCACATCGCCGCAGTGAAAGCCATCGCGTGGTCTCCACACCAGAGGGGAATATTGGCATCTGGTGGTGGCACGGCCGATAAGACAATCAAGACGTGGAATACTTTGACAGGAAATCTTGTGCACGATGTCAATACCGGCTCGCAGGTGTGCAACTTGATTTGGTCGAAGAATTCCAACGAATTGGTTTCGACTCATGGCTACTCCAGAAATCAAATAATTGTTTGGAAGTATCCATCCATGCAACAAATCGCCCAGTTAACAGGACACACATACAGAGTGTTATACCTTTCAATTTCACCCGATGGAGAGACCATCGTAACAGGCGCGGGAGATGAAACATTACGCTTTTGGAACGTTTTTGAGAAAACTAGACATAGTGATACCCAATCTTCAGTGTTACTTGATGCTTTTCTGCAATTAAGATGAACTCCAGCGTAATCTTATGTATATTAATGCATGCTGATGGTTTTCAATATTATGCCATGTATGATACGAATCTAATTTACAGGGCCAGACTCGCTATAGGAGAAGGCAGTTTTCGTCCATGATCGTTGGTTGTGACGGCGGATAAAACTTGTTGTCGATGCACCACTGTTTGAGGTTTCCCAACATGAAAGAAACCTTGCCAGACTTGTCTTGTTTGAGTAGTTTCATGTACTCCAAAGTGTAAAGAATGTCCTCATTACGGTAACCTGTCAAATTAGAGAGGTCTGAAATGGTGAAGGTCTTCTTCTTTTTGGAATAGTCATAGATGAGCACGGCCAAACGCTTGGACCAGAACCTTAGGTAGCTGAGCTTTCCGTAGGGCGACAACGGAAATTCCGGGCCGCTTTTGAATTGGCCAGGGGTGACTTTGGCCAAGGCGTACAGGAACTCGATGAGGAGCGAGCCTAGGCGTTTTCGTTGGAACGGAGGAAATATGCAGATGCAAGCCAAGTTGTTGTTGTTATCGTATGCAAGAACTTCCTTGGAGAAGAAGCCCATGGGGATGAACGCTTTGTCGTCGTCTTGGTCCTGGCCGTAGACCACATAGAAGTCGTAGTGGTCGATGTTGTAGTACACAGACTTATCGTCGAGGAAGAGCTTGCCGAAGAGACACATGTTCTGGCAGAAGAGAGGGCGCTTGAACCCTCGTATTCCACGGATATAGTAGCCGGAGGCATCGTCTCGGTACAAGAGACGTCCCACTGTGGGGCGAGGCTTGTTGAAGTCACAGAGAGCCCGATGGGCTTGCATCTCTCGCTCCTTGGCGGTGTACTTGAAGCAGTACTCGCATACAAAGAGCTTGTCTAGCCAGTAATTGGAGCCGTCGTCGTCGTGGTTGGTTTGCTGGGTCTTTTTGAGCTTGATGCCCGGGTTGCCGGCCGCCTGGTTGGCCAAGGCATAGCCGAGGTCGACGTGGTGGTGGTCCTGGGGATTGAAGTAGGCGGCATTGCCGTACCACGTATCGAACTGGTAGTTGCCGAACTGGACACAGCGGATGTTGCGACAGTTCAAGACTCCATATAGCTCGTCATTATTGGTGGAAGCGTTCCTCATTCGGCGTCAAACCGATGATGTGAAGAAGGGAAAGAACAGACAGTAGAAGGACAGCCTGGTATAGAGCCAGCTTTTAAACGTGGCTACCTAGTTGGAAGATGTCTTATATAGTGCTACCTATTAGAAGGCCTGCTATAGTTTGTGTAGTATTGGAAGGTGCCTGTTTAGATTGTGGTATTGGAAGGTGCCTGGTACAGATTGTGGTATTGGGTACCTGTTTAGATAGGGCCTGTTTAAAAGGGCCTGATAGCTTTCCTGGAATAGAGCTACCTGTTCAGTAATTGTGGTTACGAGCTATTCAGACACTGGTAACACCGGACAAACCATCGATTCTGCAGTTGGTTGTGTCCACTAACTAATCCGTTGCACTTCTTGAGGTGGGATCTTTGCTGCCAATTATTTATTTGGCCGCACTAGAATATACAACGCGTTCTTTTGTATTACAACTTCCACAACATGCCACCCAAAGGATGGAGAAAGAACGCTGAAGGACAGTATCCCCAGCCCAATAAGTACGTGGACTTGGTGTCGATTGACGACATTCTTTTTCCCAAGAGCACGGTGCAGAAACTCGCCAAAGGCATCATCTCCGAAGACGATGGCTCCTCCAACATGATTATTGCAAAGGACTCGTTGCTAGCGCTTCAGCGGTCGGCCACGGTGTTCGTGTCCCATTTGATGTTCCATTCCCGCCAGGTGGCCAAAGATGCCTCCCGCAAAACCGTCAATGCGCTGGATATCTTCCAGGCGTTGGAGAACACCGACTTCTCGGGGTTTCTTCCTGAGGTGAAGCACAAGTTGGCGGGCTACGAGCACGCGTTGAGCTTGAAGAAGAAGCAGCGGCTAGAGGCCAAGGGCGCCGAAGAGGCCGAAGATCCCGCCACCAAGAAGCTCAAGGACAATGGTTCCGTTGCGGTGGAGAAGCGGGCCGAAAGCGCCAACGGAACGGTGGAAGCAGAGACAGAGGCAGAGGCAGAGGCAGAGGCAGAAGAGGAAGATGCAGAAGTGGTGGAGCCAGTGGAAGAGGACGACGATGAAGAAGTCACCCGGGACGAGTACGAGGAAGTCGAGGTCAACCCCATAGCTGCCACGACGCAGGACGAGCAGGAATTGGAGGGCGTTCAGATGGAGGAGGAGGATGCAGAGGAGAATGACGACAAGGACAGCAGCGATGACGAGGAACAAGAATAGTTAGATGGAGAGGACTAGAATAGTTAGATGGAGAGGACTAGAATAGTTAGATGGAGAGGACTAGAATAGTCCAGATGGAAGAGAACTACTTTCCAACGAGAATAGTTAGATGGAGAGAACTAGAATTGTCCACTTTCCAGCGAGAATAGTCCAGATGGAAGAGAACTAGAATAGTCCACTTACCAACAAGAATAGTCCAGATGGAAGAGAACTAGCATTGTCCACTTATCAACGAGAATAGTCTAGATGGAAGAGAACTAGAATAGTCCGATTACCAACGAGAACAGTCCAGATGGAGGAGCAAGATAGTCCACTTACCAGGACAATCGTCCCGCTTTCCAAACAGTGTATATTAGATGACTTAAATGCAAATTTCATGAGTAGAGAATGATGCCTAGCTAGCTATTTACCAAAACACCGGCTGAAAAAGGGAAAGCCACACAGCGATGCCAAGATCAAATAGACAACCACCGCAAGCCCTCCACCCAACAAGAGGTAGAACTTGGACTTGCTGAGCCACATATTTCGCTTGATCTGGTGGGCCTTCTTCTGGAACATCAGCGACGATGTGGTGAGGCGGTCGGTCTGGTCCACCAAACGGCCGATCTTATCCCCCCTGCTCAAGAGCTTGTTGATGTTGTCCAACATCAACTGGCGCACCTCGTCCACCTCCTCGTTGGCAAGCAAGAGCTGGTTGGGGTTGATGTGCTCGGCGCCGTCGCTGCCAAGCTCCTCCGTGGACCCGTACCGATAGGACGCCTGGTTGGAGTCGAAGTTCAATTCCTCGAACTTGATGATCTGGGTCATGAAGAGCTTGAACTCGCCCAACCGCGTCTTGGCCTGTTCCTGGTGGCTGGGGTCGGAGCTGGTGCCCAACTCCTTCTTGAAGTCGATGTACTTGTCGGCGATCTTCTTGAGAATGGTCAAGTTCATGGTCTTGGACACGTTGTGGTGGGCAATGAGGGCGACGGTGATCAAGTCGCTGCTGCCGTCGTCATTGGAGAACACCTTCTTCATGAAGTACAACAAGAGCCGGGTGTTGGACGCCCGGTTGCCCATGCTGATGGGGATGGAGCCCACGAGCGTCTTGGATGCATTGACGAGACCCAACTCCTGCGATATTATCTCCGAACAGTTCAAGTTGTTGATCAAATGGACGAGCTCGTGGTTCTCATACGTGAAAAGGGTGGTGGAGTTGAGGGTGAGGGTGCAATGTATCACTGCCAAATTAGTAGGGGACGGGGAAAACCGGGTCCAGGGTGGGGCACATACAGTTCTTGTAGAGGTCCGACTGGCTCATGGTGGAAGAAGGCGGCACTGCAACGGGAGGGTGGAGGGGCAAGGCGTAAAACCTGGAGTCGGGCTGGTGAGGCCGTCACGTGACCGCCCACGTCTCATCTCAGAAAATTCCTTTAGATCATTACCTCCAGGCCACATGGGAAAGTACAGAAAGAGATTCAACGAGAAGGCCAGGGCCGGCATGCTTGCCAAGCAGGCCACGCTCAAGCGTGCCCGGAATAGGCAATTCACCCGGCACCTCGAAAACCACGACGAAAACGCCGTCGATACCGCCGAGATCTTCAACCAGCCCAACTCCAACTCCGAAATAATGGAGCCCGTCACCCAGGCCGAAAAGGAGGAGAGAAAGAGAAAGCTCGAGGAGGCGCTTTATACGGAAAACTCCAAGGAAACCAAAATGTCCAAGTCCAAAAAGAAGAGACTCGACAAGTATATCGAGCATCAATTGAAGCGAGAAGAGAAGAAAGCATTATTGGAAAAATTGGCCACCACAAAGGTGGACACTTCGTTATATACTGCCTCGAAGCTCTTGGGTAAGGGTAAGCAGACCAAGAAGGAAGAGATGGTCGAGGCGCTCGAGCTCGAAAGGCAAGGCAGAGGCGATGACAGAACCAAAGAGATTCTTTATGAGGAAAGAGAAGTCAAGGTATGGGACGGGGATTTGAACCAGCCCGAAACAGCACCAAAGTTTCCCAGCAGCGAAGAAGACCTGGATGGGGACGACGAAGAGGAAGAAGCCTTTCCATCAACTACAGGCACATCTGGCTTCATAGATAATAGACCTGCCAAGTTTGGAGGAAGTGGAATGGGGTTTGGCTTCTCCAATATTCCCAAGATAGAAAAGTCTGCTCCCAAAAAGAAATACACCTGGAGATTAAAGGTCGAGAAGGAGGAAAAGAAGAGATTGAAGATAGAAGATGAAAATGATTTCATGTCTTCATCGGAGGACGAGCACAACGAAGAAAATGAAGACAACAGTGAAAGTGAAGAAGATTCGTCACTGGAAATGGAAGATGGCCAAGAAGATGAAGCAGGTATTGAAGAAAATGGCGTGGATAACCTGGCAGAATCTGAAGAAGGGTCCGAGGAGGAAGAAGAATCCGAAGAAGAGTCTGAAGAGGAATCGGACGAAGAGTCCGAGGAGTCCGAGGAGGAAGAACTTCCAAAATTATTACAGAATAAACCCAAGCATTTCAAAGTGGCCGAATCTTTCAAGAGTTGGGCCGAACAACAGGTAAGACAATTGGAGGGACGTCAAGGTGAAGGAGAGATGCCAAAATTAAGTAAGGAATTATTGGAGCAATATTCCGAGCCTCAGATTCACGAGGAAGATATCGACCATTCTTCTGACGAAGAGGGATATATTCCTGTTAACAAGGACTTGCAAAGAGATGCCATTTTCGTTGAGGTAAACCGTGCCGATGAGATCCAAAAACTGAGAATTCAGTTGCCTGTTTATGGCGAAGAGCATAGAATTATGGAAGCTATCAATCATCATGATTGCGTAGTTTTATGTGGTGAGACTGGTTCAGGTAAGACCACCCAAGTTCCTCAGTTCTTGTACGAAGCTGGCTTTGGTAGCCTTAAACATGACTTGTACCCTGGAATGATTGGTGTTACCCAACCTAGAAGAGTTGCTGCCGTGTCCATGGCTGAACGTGTTGGTAACGAATTGGGAGATCATAGCCACCGTGTCGGCTACCAGATCCGGTTTGACACTACAATTAAGAATGAAGGCAAAGAAAACGGAACAGCCCTTAAGTTCATGACTGATGGTGTTCTATTAAGAGAAATGATGACGGATTTATTACTCACAAAGTATTCGTCCATTATTATTGATGAAGCACACGAAAGAAATATTAATACTGACATTTTGATTGGTATGTTGAGTCGAGTCATGAAGTTGAGAAGAAAATATCATACCGAGAACCCAGAGAAGTACAAGCCATTGAAGTTAATTATCATGTCTGCTACATTGAGAGTTTCCGACTTTTCTGAGAACAAGCAATTGTTCAAGACTCCTCCTCCTATCATCAAGGTTGATGCTAGACAATACCCCGTGAGCGTTCACTTCAATAAGAAGACCAATTTCGATTACATGGAAGAAGCATTCAAGAAAGCCTGCAAGATTCACAAGAGATTACCTCCTGGCGGTATCTTGATTTTCTTGACGGGCCAGAATGAGATTACTGCTACTGTGAAGAAGTTGCGTAAAGAATTCCCATTTCCTAACAAGAAAAAGGATAAACCCACTTACGATGATTCTGAGGAAACCATCGTTAGACTTAATAAGCACGCCGACCCCGAGGCCGAAGACGTTGACTTTAGTGTGGAACAAGCACAGCTTGAAGGAATTGATGATTATGAATCTGGTTCAGATGAATCGGAAGAAGAGGGATTCGAAGAAACTTTAGAAGACCATCAGACAGACAAGGATCCCTTATTTGTTTTACCACTTTACTCTCTTTTGCCTACCAAGGAACAGATGAAGGTTTTCCAGAGTCCACCTCCCGGTAGCAGAATTTGCATTGTGGCAACTAATGTTGCTGAAACATCTTTGACCATTCCAGGAATTAGATATGTCGTGGATTGTGGACGTTCCAAAGAGCGTAAGTATAATGAAGAAACCGGAGTTCAGTCTTTTGAGATTGATTGGGTTTCCAAAGCATCGGCAGACCAAAGATCTGGTAGAGCTGGTAGAACTGGGCCGGGTCACTGCTACAGATTATACTCATCTGCAATTTACGAAGAGTATTTCAATCAATTCAGCAAACCAGAAATTTTACGCATGCCTTTTGAGAGTGTGGTTTTGTCTATGAAGAGCATGGGTATCGACCAAGTTTCTAACTTCCCCTTCCCCACTCCTCCAGACAGAATGGCCCTTGTCAAGGCCGAGAAGTTGTTGACGATTTTGGGTGCTTTGGACTCAGAAAAGAAACATATTACTGAGCTTGGAAAGACCATGTCGTTGTTCCCTTTGAGCCCTCGTTTCAGTAAGATCTTAATTATTGGTAACCAACATGGATGTCTTCCTTACATCATTGCCATTGTTTCTGCATTGTCCGTTGGCGATCCATTCATAGGTGAGAGTGAAATTGGTATCAGCAATGCTCCCAAGAAGGACGAGTCAGATGAAGAGAGTGAGGACGAAGATTTGGATGTGGAAGCAAAGAGAAAATTAAGAGTCAGCTTCAACCACGCCAATGCATTGTTCTCCAGATTGGACAAGTCCAGTGATGCGTTGAAATTACTTTCGGCTGTGTGCGCATTTGACCACGTCTCTGCCAAGGATCGTAATAACTTCTTGAAGAACCACTTCTTGAGGGGAAAGATCATGGAGGAGATTCTCAAATTGAGAAAGCAACTCGATTATATTGTCAAGAGCAACTTCAATCCAGACTCGATTGCGTTGACCACCGACCAGCCCATGAAGTTGGGAATTCCAACGAAGCAACAAGTATCGGCCATCAAGCAAATGATCTCTTCTGGTTTTATTGACCAAATTGCCATCAGAACTGATTTGGTTTCCAAGGATGTGGAGGTTCCCAAAAAGACCTCGATCATCAACATTCCATACACTCCATTCGATCCTTTAACCGATTTCAGAGCAGGCGAAGCTGTGTATATTCATCCTGGATCGGTGATCAACTCTTCCGGTGCCTTGCCTGCCTCGTATCTCGTGTACCAATCGTTGAATGTGGGAGCCAACCAGAGGGAAGGACAAGCCCCTAAGGTTAGAATGAAGCCATTGGCTGATATTACCGGGGCACAATTGACAAGCATTTCCAAAAATTCGCCCTTGATCACCTACTCAAAACCATTGAGCTATCCATATGCCCCCAAGAATATCACATCCACCAAGCGGGAATGTTACGTGGTTCCAAGATTTGCTGCAGCCATTGGTTCTGGAGGCGTTGGATGGGACTTGCCTGCCATTAAGGTCACCCAGGTCAAGAAAGCTGGTGTTTGGGTAATTGTATAATATTAATTTCATTAGTACATAGACTAATTGCATTATTCATAGACGAAAAGCGAAGCTGTAATGAGACCTGGAAATGGTATTAATGGTGCAGAAATGGTATTAATGGTGTAGCAATGGCACGTATAGTGTAGAAATGGTATTAATAGTGTAGAAATGCACTAATAGTGCAGCAATGGCACATATAGTCTAGAATTAAAAAAGAGAGTTAGGGATGATTTTTATTTATGGCCAAAGGTAGTCAAATTTAATCTCTAAGTGAAAGACTTTTGATATTCAGAAAATTAAACTTAAAACCATGTTGGATCCATCGATACCTGCAAACTTCAACTAGTCAAGTCTCCAAGTAGACTACTCCAGTATTCACCCCCGGAAGTCACGTGTTTGCACCCATTGCACCACCGGATCCACCCTCGGCGCACCCCATCCCACTATGTTTGTTTTCAAAGAAGAAAACACAACGCTTTTTTATCAATACAAACAACATGCCTCCTGAGCAGAAGGACCGGCTTTCTCATCATGAGGAGGTTCTGGAACTGCTAATTCCTTCGCATGTTCTAGACCATGCCTCACAACGTGTGTTTGTGGTGTCGTTTTTCGTGTTGATCCAGAGTTGGAAGCTCTACGAAGTGCTCCTCTTGAAATCAGACATACCGATAACCGGAGGCTCATTGACCCCTACAAACAACTTCTCCTTCTTATTGAAGTACATTATCATAGATGGCGCGTTCTTCTGGGCGTTGCCGATCCTCAACATCCCATACTTGACCTTCTCGCCATTCCGGACCTTGCTTCTCACCTTGGGCATGAACTCAATTACCTTCTTTTTGGTGAGCAGTAAGACCATCACCTTGTTGACTGGATTCGTCATGCCGATCTGGAAGGCCTTGGCCTCGAGCAAAGAGTTGACCGTGGTTGGCGACAGCATGAATTACGACAAGGTGGTGGACATGGACTCTCATTTCAAAGGTAGATTGACCATCCATTATCTCCCCGATTCCTCGGCCAGATTCAACCCCTTCCACTTCGACAAGTTGTGCTTGTCCAAGAGCGAAAGCCAAGTTTTGGAAATGCCCATTGAGTTCAACACCACAAACCAGTTGGGATTCCTCCAGCTCCAGCACATCACTTCCGACAATAAGGTAAACTACTTGAATTACACATCCCACTCGTTGAAGAAGTTGGCCAAAAAAGACTACTCGCATTTGAGTAAGCACAAGGAGTATGTTCGGGACGAGAGGTCTATTTTCTACGTCGAGATTCCATTAAAGGAAGCCGGATCGTACAAAATCAGCAAAGTCACTGACATCAAAAATGTCAATATTAGAACATACAAATCAGAGTTTGTAATTTCATATTGTCCAAGCTCTTCATTCTCGTATCCTCCAAACTACGACGACTCGCGTAACTACAGGTGCTTGTCCAAACAAAGCAATGACGAACCACTTCAATTTCCGCTCATACATGTATTTGGAGTAACTCCTGCAGTTATCAAATTAAACGTGAACTTGAATGGCAAATACTACAAAACTATTGAAACCACCGTTGGCGATGTCACCACCAAACCATTACTTCAATCCAAGAAGGATTATTCCTTCCTTACCGCCCACAGCTTGTCGCGTAATTCTATTGAGCAAGAAATTTTACACTATCCTTCGATATTGAATAATGCTGGTGAAGGAACTCTTGAATTTCAGTTATTGGAAGTGACAGACCACTTGGGAAACAACAAAAGATATAATGCTGCTTCTACCGATAAGGATGTGAGATTCAATTTTCATTTGAAGAAGTCTCCAACGTTTGGAATTGAAATTGTCGATCCAAAGTCGGAATTGCTCATCAATGGAACTAAGACTATAAAAATATCAGGTAGTGAAATGTTGAAGACTTCTGACTTCCCCATAAGGGCAGAAATACTCTACATTAATAAGGAAAATGAGTTACTCTCACATTCAATTTCCAAGATTTTCAAGAATCAAGACGAAGTTGATCGTGGAATCCAAGTTGACAAGTCAGGAATATACCGTTTGAAGTCCGCAAATAACAGATTTTGCAAATGTGACTTATCAGGCAAAAATGAAGTTACTATTGTCCAAGCCAGGACCCCCGAAGTCGATATTCAGGCTGTACCAATAACGGATAAATGTCTTGGAACAACTGGATATACTTTTAACTTATCATTCACTGGTAAAGCACCTTTTGAAGTACATTACCAAGTCTACGAAAAGAAGAATAACGGGGTCTTAAAGCCCGTTCAGTCAGAGAGGGCCAGAGTAACTCGTACATTGAAAACTTTTGATGACAAGCATACTTTTAAATTTAGTCCTCCAGCTGAAGGAAATTTTGTTATCAAATTCAGCGAACTCAAGGATATTAACTACCATGTTCAATCAGTTAAACTAGATGAAGAGAAGTATACATACCTGACATACTTCAAGCAGATTTCAAAAGTTTCATTTTTTGAAGGCGATGGCAGATTTCATGATACCAAGAGAATTTGTGCGGGTCAATCTGTCGATATTCCACTTTATTTCTCAGGAAACGGTCCCTATAATTTCAACATTGACTTTCTTGATGTTAACACTGGGAAGAAATTGTTGGATACCAAGCAAATCAAGGATGCAATGGAACTTACCATATATTCTCCTGCAGAGTTGAGTGGCAAGAGTTATCATGTGAAAATATCTGAACTTAAGGACAAATTTGCATGTAGTGGTATTTTTGATGAAAGAGAGAGAATGATTGTGCAAAGTCGGTCTGATATTCCAAAAGTTGAAATAAGCTCTTCTGCAAAAGAATTCAAGATCGTTGAAGGAGATTACGTTAACATTCCATTGGATATTACTTCCTCTGTTGGAAAGTCTTCCAATGATATTATCAAGTATAAAGTTGCCAGTTTACATGATCCCAACCAGGTTTCTATAAGAAGCATAAATGCTGCAGGTAATTTGAAAGTCAAGGACGAAGGTGTTTACTCTTTGTATTCTTTTGAAAACAACGGCTGTCCGGGTGTTGTGAACCACGAAGACAGATCGGTGGTTGTCACTTATTACGAAAGACCTAGTCTTGCAGTTTCAAGTGACAATATTATGAAACAACATACAGATGACTCATTTATCCACATCAATTCTATGTGTCAAAATTGTGACAATCCATTGAAATTGAAGTTTACCGGAGTGAGCCCCTTTTCAGTCGACTATTCGATCAAATATCCAAATGGAAGAACCGAGAACAAGGTGTTGCAGGTTGAAGCAGACAAATTTACCATGAAACTTCCAACTTCGCAAAAGGGTAGATATGAGTACTCTTTCAACGCAATCTATGACGGTTTGTACACAAGAATTTTTGTGCAAAAGAAAGCGACTAAGAAGCTTCCAAGCGTAATGTATGATATTCATCCATTACCTAATGCTAGATTCGATTCTAACGAACAATTTTCTCAAGTTTGTGAAACAGTTCTTGGAAATAAAAATTCGTCATCAATTTCCGTTCCACTTCATTTAAAAGGAAATCCACCATATTCGCTTGAAGCTTCCTTAACCCATGAAGCAACAGGTAAATCCAAGAAGATTACGTTTGAGAATTTAAGCGACACTAGAATTCAAATCCACCCCGAGAATTTACAAGGCTTAGGAGAGCACGTATTAACTTTACAAAGGTTGAGTGACTCTAATGGCTGTGTTCGGAATGATTTTTCCGAATTGAATAACTATGTTATTGTTGTGACTGAGATCCCAAGTGTCAAGAAAATTTCAAGCTACAACGTGTGTGTGGGAGATCATGTGGAATACAACTTGATGGGTATTCCTCCATTTAATGTCTTCTACAAGTTTAATGATAAGGTGAGGAAAGCACAACTGTCGTTCTTTTTCAAGAGAATGGCTTCGAAGCCTGGTGTATTGAACATTGAAGGAATTCAGGATTCGTCTGCCAGTACTTGTTATGTTGATTTGAGAGAGTCGACCGACGACTTAAGTGTCATGATCCATGATCTTCCTTCTGTGGTTGTTAACCAGGGTGATTATATTGTTGAGGATATCCACGAGGGAGACCAGACTGAGCTAATGTTCAGATTCATCGGAACCCCACCATTCTCGGTCACATATACCAGAACCACCTTGGTCAGCGGAAAGGACAAGTCCAAGGCCAAGCCCAAGGTTGAAAAGTACACCATTGAAGATATTCACGATTATGAATATTCAGTTTTGGCCAACTTAGAGGGAACTTATGAAGCCATCGAGATTAAGGATGCGTATTGTAAGGCCACCAAAAGTCACTAGAGGTCACCAGGTGTCATTGTATTATAGAGTAATAACGAATAATTAGGACATTTGTAGGTTCAAATTAGTGCTCAATTGAGAATCAATTCTCCTTGAATTGATTGAGTGTTGCAGTATGGAATTGAATCAGTTCTCTTTGATTTGAACAGGTTTCTTTGATTTAATCAGTTTTCTTTAATTTGATCAGTTCTCTTTGATTTGAACAGTTTTCTTTAATTTGGTCAGTTATCTTTAATTTGATCAGTTTTCTTCGATATGATCAGTTCTCTTTGAATCAGTTCTCTTTGAATCAGTTCTCTTTGATATGATCTGTTCTCTTCTCATATTTCCATTAGTTCTCTTTGGATTTACGGCCCACAAGCTCGTTGATGATTTTGCTTGCTTCCGACAAGGAAACCGGGGCGGAGTCGCCCTTCTTCGAGCTAGCAAAGCCGTTGGTGTAGGTTTGGTTGATCAACTCGGCCAACTTGAAGTCCAATGCAGTGATCTGATTGCCCTCATCGTGCGTGGTGAGTTCGATCTTGACCTTGTTGTAGGTAGTGGTAATGGTGGGATGATGTTTCAACGAATGGGCTGGCAAGATAATGGTGTTCAAGAACTTCCACGTTTTAGCGAACGTGCTGAACTTATAATCAGCCACCAAGACCAATTGCTTCGGATCTTGTTCGAGTTGGTTGATCCTCCACCTCAACACGCTACCTGCACTCACATTCAAGCGTTGGACTTGCTCTTCCAAGAGCTTTCCCGTATATACCTGGATGGCCTTCATTGCAAGTATAGTCCATCACAAGAAGCTCTGGCCATTTGTAGACCGCGGTTGTTTGTGCAGGCTGAGATCGAGGTTTATTTGGTAACCAGACAGACATACGGAATACACAAGAACAGCCACGTCAAGCCGTCTATTCGTGGTGCTATTGTCGGAATAAACAAGACCAACCCAGACAATTCCCATTACACAGACCGTTTGCCCCGGAAAGACTATGGTGTGTGCTCTATACATACTATACTGGCCAGATTCTGAAATCGAATTTCCTCACAGTCACTTGTTACTCAACAGAAGATACCGCAATGACATCCCTGGCGACAAGTACTTGATCCATAACTTCGAGGCCAAGTTCAAGCTGCTAGCAGCGGAAGAAAAAACGCCGTTCATGGAGGCGAATGGCGTGAATTACGCGTACATACGTGGTGGTTTTGACATCCTCATAGTGGCCGCTTCCATCCGCAATATCAACGTCATGCTGACCATCGTGTTTTTAAACCAGTTCTACGGCATCATCGAGCACTACTTGCAGGACGACAAGAAGGTCGTCAACCTCGACAAGGACACAATCACCGACAACCTAATGCTCATACTAGACTTGTTGGATGAATGCATGGATTTTGGAGTGGTCCAGGTGACCGACTACAATATCTTGAAGGAGTACATTAAGGTGGAGGTGAATTTGCCCAAGCTCAAGAACGACGCCAACATGTACGATACTGACAGTGATGACGATTCCGATAAATCGAGCACCAAGAAGAAGAAAAAGGTCAAACACCACGACGACGTCAAATCCACGCACAACCAAGCAAACAAGTCCGATGTGAATTCCGACAACTCATTTATCAATAGTTCGGTGGTGAGAACGTATTCTTCCGCCATCAATTGGCGTCCAAAAGGTATTTTTTACGCCAAGAATGAAATATTCATTGACATAATAGAACGGTGTGAATTCCAGTACGATCTCGCCACGGATTCTATCAAGAAGAACGAAATACATGGCATTTGCGAAGTCAAGTGCTATTTATCGGGCATGCCCAACTGCAAAATTGGCTTCAACGAGAGTCATATTTCCAACATTGATAATGAAGATATCAACATCGACAGCGGAACGCCGGATATGCCGGGCAATCAGCTTGTTATAAAAAATGAGGAGGACGATGAAGAAGAAGACCCCGAGGGTGAACTGGCACAACTAACCACAACGCCCAAGAAGACATCTCGTATCCCTATACGGAACATTCAGTTCCATCAATGCATTGAGTTGGGCTCAATTTACAAAGACAATTTGGTAACATTTACACCCCCCGATGACAAGTTTGTTCTCATGTCATATGAAGTAGAACAGGCTAAGCAAAAACACAAGCATCCTTTGGTGATGGTACGGCCAACATACCGTGTGATAAAGGAGTCGAAAAAGCTTCAAATTCTATGTGTCATGAACACCATGTTAAGAAAAAGATTGCATTGCCGTAATTTGGTCATAAGAATTCCTATCGACCCCAACATTTTTAAGCTCGCTAATTCCAGCAGGGAGAATTTGAAGTACAAGACAGAAATGGGAGAAGTCAACTATAAGATCGATAGTTCGGAGCTTTTGTGGAGTATAGACAATATTATTGGCAAGCGGACGGTGAAAATGATGGCAGAGCTCAACTTGGCGGATTTGGACGGCGTCACGCTAAGCAATATCGACAACCAGTTGAATAATAGAGTCAAGACAGACGGAACCGTGAAGTCAAACGAAGAAGATGACGACGAAGACAATGTCATGGATGAGCTTGACAAGTTCTACGCAGTCAATGGGCAGATGACTTCGCTGACTGCCAAAATCCTCAAGAACCTCAAGCAATTACACACATTTCGAGATATCAAGATCACCTTTGCGGTTCCTATGCTCTCGCATTCCGGCCTTAAACTCACGTACTTACGTGTGGAGGAGGAGCAAATGAAGTATACCTGTTTTCCCTGGGTGCGTTATCTTACTGAAGCTACGGAAAAACCACTCAATAACTCCGCTACCGAGTCCAGAACTTGCGACTACCGAATCAGATTATGTTCAGACAACTTTGTGTTGGTATAGAACACCCCTGGCATGTTACATTTCTGGCATACTGCACAGTTACATTCAAATCGCATTCAGCATATAGATCTAAGGTTATCTCGGCTCAAAATGGAATCGGAGCCCTGAAAAATAAACCTGCTTATCTTATCTTTATTTAGTAATTATTACCAGGGTTTATACATGGAAAGTCCGCTTCTGTAGTTGTGTATGTTCAGTTGAGATCAGGATGCCTCCCAAAGCCGCCAACAGAGAGCACTACAAACGGAATGCCAGTGTGGCCAAGCCCAAGGCGACCAAGAGTCGTAACGGCTGCATCACCTGTAAAAAGAGGAGACTCAAATGTGATGAGACCAAGCCCGATTGTCTCAATTGCATCAAAAAGAACATCGAATGTGGCCGATACGCTACGAACTACAAGTGGTTGTCGTACGATAATGACGAAGGTGAACGTCCACTGGATGGAGGCTCTTCTGATGCCTCGTTCCGTAAGCATTTGGAGTTGGCCTCACTTTCCATGACAGGCAAGACCCTCAAAGATATCAACGATGAGCACGAACTAATTTCCAAGGGTCTCAATCCGGGATTAAGGAAGAGGCATAGCATGGCAGATGAGTCCACTTCTGATAAATTGAAGAGAAAGCGAAGATACTCTCTGGAATGTGCTCCAACAAGCACTTCCAAGATGCTCTCTCCAGTACTACAGAGAGCTATGAGTACAAATAGCTGCAATATTGCAAACATTCAGGAGATACGGGCGGAATTTCAAAGCCGATCACCATCTGTATCAGACGTGGGATTGGAAATGGAACTGGTCAATTGGAAGGACTCGTCCAATTCTCAAGTGCCTCTGGAAAACACTTCACTTGAAAAGAATGGGTTAATCAATATAATGGGAGACGTGTCCAGTGAATCCACAGAGATTCTGTTGAGAGACGAAGAATGGAAATTCGATGCCTCCAACCTCACGCCGTCGTTATCAGCGTTGATCAATATTGCATTTAATGCAGAGTATCCCAAACAGGGCCTCCTGGATACAGAAACCAGAACACATAATGAAAAAGAAGCATTTTCGCCGTTGGTTTTGGGAGAATCCAGTGGTGACGGGAGTATGACGCCAATCTTATCCAAAAAGAGTCTGCTGGTGAAGGATTCTTCCATCATAAGCATCAACTCTCCGGTCTTTGTGGGCGATTCAAGCCTGAACAGAAACTTGATGAGAACTTCGAACCAGGAGCAGATCTTGCACTTGTATTCTCTGTACACATGCACCATCATGTCCATCAAAAATGGGGTGAACGAAAATCCATGGAGAAATGTGATTATTCCGCTAGCTTCGAGATACCCCTGCCTCTTCAATTCCATTGCATCAATGACGTTATTCCACCTAGCGGGAAACTCGGAGTTGTGCCACAACAAATCGGACTTCTATGCCAAGGGCTATGGATACATGAAGCAGTGCATCATTGAGTTGGCGACTGGACTATCCAGAAAAGAAGGGAGTGAGGATGCCAGACACTTACCAGCAGACATTGCATTTGCGACGTGCTTGAATTTGGCGGTGGGTGAATCGTGGGATACGCACATTTCCAGCGGAATAGCCCATCTCAAGGGGGCAAAGAGCATGATCCAGAAGGTGTTGGGCCTCTTGCGAGACCAGCAAACCTGTCTCAGTAAGAAACGGAGGGAACTTGCACCCAAAGCGTCCGAAGACCGAGGATATGCTTCGTGGGTGCAAACGCAAAAGCGAGAGCTACAGCGGAAGTTGGTGCTATTGGACGATGTGGAGTGGGATAACATGGTGCAGCGGACGGAGGAAACGGGGAGACGTTCCACCGTGGTGATTCCGCCGAGTCTCCAGTTTCTCTTCAATATCTGGATCTATTTCGAGGTGTTGACGCAAATGACCACCGACGGCAATGCCGACGACAAGGGCATCGACTTGGTGGCCACAATCACCACGATGCTCGAAACGTCGCGGTCGAACAAGGAACCTGCCAAATCACCAGTGGAGTCGGATTCCATTCGTCGCCCTCGAGGCGATTCCTCGCCTAGCTCTAGCAAATCGGACGAGGACGCCATGTGGAGCCATTTGCCTGAGTCCAACTTGTTCGAAGACTTGGACTCCATCAACCACAGCCACGAGTACGTGGACCCGCTCTTGGGGTGTGCCCAGTCGCTCTTTCTGCTTATGGGAAAAGTTGCAACCTTGATTGCGAAAATTCGCCAGTCCGACCCTGACAAGGCCCGCAATACCCTCGGCACCATCACCGGTGCAGCCGAGCTCAAGCAGCGGTTGGTGGACTGGAGGCCCACCATCACGCCGGCCATGCTCAAGCAGGCCAATGCCGGCGGCATGGGCACGCCGTACGTGGACTCCAGCGACACCTGGGACATTGCCTCGTGCATGGCCACGGCCGAGGCATACCGGTATGCCACGTTGCTCTACTTGCACCAGGCGGTCCCCGAAATCCCGTCGCTTCTGTCGCACCAGTTGGCGGAAAAGATCTTCATCTTGCTTGCGTCCATTCCCACGTCGTCCCACCTTCTCGTGGTGCACATCTTCCCGTTGCTTGTGAGCTCGTGCGAGGCCACGCCAGGCGAAGAGCGCGTCTGGTGCCAGACGCGATGGGGACACCTTTCTCGCAAGATGTGGATCGGCAACATCGACCGGGCCTTCGAGGTGGTCCGCGAGGTGTGGCGGCGAAAGGACGAGTACTCCCGCAAGCGACGGAGCCGGAGTGGAGGTGAGTTGCACGACTCTGGGTGCAAAGGCGGCATGGAAAAGGGCAGCAGTGAGCACGACACCAAGTTGCGCAGTCTCTGTGGCCAGATCAGCGGCCTTATGGCGGTGGTCAACAGCGGGCAGGACTCGTGGGTGGACGACATCACGGGGGGCTTGGCGTCGCCGCTCCATTGGCATCTGGTGATGAGAGAATGGGGCTGGGAAGTGCTCCTTGGATAATATATATTACAAACTGATATAATAGAAGAAACGGACAGTTCAATGAACAGATGTAATGAGTCAATCAATGAACAGATGTAATTAATGAGCGATCAATGAACAGTTAGTCAATCAGTAGAGACACATACAGAGACGCTTGTCACTAGGCAGACGTGTCTGTCTCTAGCAGCAATGCGCCTCCTATTTATGTTCCTGTCGGAATAATTGCATCCTACATCATCCTACATCATAGTATTTGTCTCTATTCATTAACTCCAATTGTACTTGACTCCAATTGTAGTCGTCTTCTACTTTAGTTGTGCTTATCTTTTTATTAACCTTAGTTTTACTTGTCTTTATGAGTCCAATTGTACTCGTCTTTTATTCCAATCGTCCTCTCTTTTAGTGACTAATTGTACTTCCTTATTGACTTTGTATCATGTGCGATAACGTTTAGCGGGGACTCGAGCATTCGACAATTACACCCATGTTTTGCTTCCACCAGGCACCACTGCTACGCCAGCCCGTGTTCCAGGCCCTGCTTCGCCGGTCCTGGAAACAGGCCAGATCCGCCCTGACCACCCTCCGGTCTAACCCGTTCTTGACCGCCTCCCAGCTTCCCGAGACCAGCGAGACGTTCCCCAAGCCCCACGTCCTCTCCTTCGATGCCTTCGGCACCTTGTACGTTCCCAAGACGCCGGTGGCGGAACAGTACCACGAGATCGCCTTGGCCCATGGCGTCGACGTGCCGGTCGACACCATAGCCAGCCGGTTTGGCGCCGTCCACGCCGAATTGATGCAGGAGTTCCCCAACTACGGCCGCACCTCGCTGATCTCTTGTGCCGACGACTGGTGGAAGGAGCTCGTGGTGCGCGTGTTGGACCTCCAGCACCACCAGCACCACCTGGCGCTCTGCCAGGCGTTGGTGGACCGCTTTGCGGGCGCCGACGCCTACACGGTGCCAGACGACGTGGTGCCCACGCTCGAGGTGTTGCGCCGCCGTCGCGTCCACATGGTGGTGCTGAGCAACTCGGACCCCAGGGTGTCGTCGGTGTTGGAGAAATTGGGGCTCGCGCAGTACTTTTCCGCCATTCACCTTTCCTACGATCTAGGGGTGGAGAAGCCGGCCAAGGGCTTTTTCGACGCCGTGGCCCGCCGTCTGGGCCAGTCAGTCCCTGACTACGACCACTTGTGGCACGTGGGCGACAGCACCGACCACGACTACGTCGGCGCCATTCGGGCAGGCTGGAATGGCGTTTTGCTCGACAGAGCTCGCGCCAGTGGCTTCTTTGCGCCCAGGGCCCCACCGCCTCCTCCGCTGTACTCGGCGTGCCTGTTGGGGGAGGCGCCCAAGAAGCAGCTGCGGGAGTTGTACATTGTGGCCAACAACCGGGTGGTGATGACGTCCATGAGCCAGCTCTTGACATTGTATGGGATCTAGACAGGATTAGAGGAGCCATAAATTATCTAGAGACAGGATCTAGAGGAACCATAAATTATCGACAGGATATGATGAGGAACCATAAATGACCTAGACGATTAGGACACGATCAAGACTCAGCTGATAACCCAGTTAGGCCCAGCTGTTTCTGAGTTTGACTCTGCTGTTACTTACACTCAGCTGTTACTAAGACCCTATATCTTAGACTACTTATATCTCGCATATTTTTAGAAGCAAAACATAGAATGTTGACGTGTAGTCATGACAGTATGCAGATACTAGTGGATGCAATGCATTGTACTGCTACTGTGTTCTGATGCTCCTATCACTGATATTATTATGACTATGCCATCTGATCTGTTCCTACCTCTGTCATTCTATTTTATCTATCTCTTCCTCTGATTCTCGTCTCATTGCTCTTTAACCTGTCTGCATAATGGACACCTACTGCGACACAACATCCTCCATCTTCTCAAACAGACATATTGTCCTAGAACCATATTGTCCTAGAACCATATTTTCCTAGCAGTAAGGGCCCTGATTCCTCGTGTCCGTGCTTCCTCAAGTCTCTATCTCCCCATCTCCTTCCTTCTCTGTCCCTTCCCAGTAGCGCCGATCCTAGCATAGCCCCTCCTCTTTCCTTCTAAACTTGGCTCTATGCACACCAAACATAAACAGGAGGCACAGTCATTCGTGAGTATTCGCATCAACAGTTCCATTTCACATCCTTACAACTACTCCATCCTTTAGAAAGAGTTTGCTCATGTTGAAAGCAGATCTCATACAGGCCGTCGCCGGCTTGTGGATGGTGGCCACCGCCACCGCCGTGACCTTAGACCTCACGTCCCACGACTCCTTGTGCAACGCTGCCGCCCAAATCGTGCAAGGTGAATGGAACTACTACGAAGGCATTAAGAAGGGAGGAACCGTGGGCATGTTCACGTCTCCCTACTACTGGTGGAATGCCGGTGAAGCCTTCGGTGGAATGTTGGACTTCTACACCTTTTGCCAGCCCACCAACTCCTCGTTGGAACAGTTGATCTATGACGGTATGTACCACCAGGCGGGAGAGAACTTCAACTACATTCCCTCCAACCAGTCCATGGTGGAGGGTAATGACGATCAGGGCGTGTGGGGCTTGACCACCATGCAAGCGGTCGAGAGAAACTTCACCGACCCCAAGGACCACAGTTGGTTGTCGTTGACCCAGGCCATCTACAACACCATGTACTCCAGATGGGACTCCGCCAACTGCGGCGGTGGCTTGAGATGGCAGATTTTCACCTGGAACTCCGGTTACAACTACAAGAACTCCATTTCCAACGGTTGTTTGTTCAACATCGCCGCCCGTCTCGCCAGATACACCGGAAACCACACCTACGTGGACACCGCCGAGCGTGTCTGGGACTGGATGAACGAAGTTGGCTTCATGAGCGACTCCAACGGCACTATGGGCATCATTGATGGTGCTCAGATTGACGGCAACTGTACCGTGATCTCTCCCCAGCACTGGTCCTACACCTACGGTGTGTTCGTCTCCGGCGCTGCCTACTTGTACAACTTCACCGGGGACTCCAAATGGTTGGACAGAACACAATCGCTCGTCGACACCTCCATGAAGATGTTCTTCAACGACTCCATCATGACGGAGATGACGTGTGCCGTTGCCAATCGGTGCAACAACGATCAGAGAACTTTCCGTTCGTTGTTTGCTCGTTTGATCGGATTGACCGGAGTTCTTGCCTCGGAGACCAAGGATGACATTTTGCCCTCCATCGAGAAGAGTGCTGCTGCTGCTGCCCAGTCGTGCTCGGGAGGTTCCGACGGGGTTACCTGTGGTTTGAATTGGGCCGTGAATGGCTGGGACGGTGTCTACGGCTTGGGCGAGCAGATGTCTTCCTTGGAGACCATCCAGGCCTACATGGTGTTGACGCACGAGTCGGGCATTGTGCCTCTTACCAACAAGACTGGAGGAACGTCCAAGAGTGACCCCGAAGCCGGACTCAACTCTAGGGTCCAAACCAACCACAACGTGCTAGACATCAAGGGTAAGGACAAGGCCGGTGCAGGCTTCTTGACTGCCATCTCCTTGCTTATCATCTTGGGAGGCAGTATCTGGATGGTGTTCTAATTCATGTTTTCTCATATATACGTATATACAGCTAGTTTAACCAGCCTCAGATACCGAGGCACGTGACCTATATTCCGTGTGGCCCCAGAGTACGGTGTAGCCATCAACTACAGACACTATATTCTTTTGATACACGACATCTTTGTATTCTTGATATCACAACATCTTTGTATTATACATTATAATTTCTTCCCAATTGCTTTCCTTAACTAGTTTCTCCGTATACTACGCCTATCCTACGATTCGCTCTACTCTCAAAGAGCTCCAATTAGCGGGGACCACATTTATCAATTCCGCACTCTATCTCGGAGCTCTGTTTCCATTACCCGCTGATTAGAATTACATAGCACACTCAACGACATGGTGTTGTTTCAGTCAATCAACAGGTTGGCAAACCCCGCCGTTCTTGCTGGAGGTAGAAGACGGCATTTGTTCATTCCTCCTTCTACACAGCATCCCATCTTCAGCTACGGCAGTGGAGATGACCAGCGGTCGTTTCTCTCCAACATCGAGTCGGGCTCTGTCATAACGGACCAGGAGGACGATGTCAGTGATGTGGCCAGTGTCAGCACATCGCGGTCCTTGCCATCGACGCTCGACTCGGTCCACACCAACGAGGACCAGGAATCGTTCCACAGCTGGTTGTTGGAAACGCATCAGAGAAGGTACCAGACGGAGTCCGACGCCAGTGACGGGTCTGCATCCGTGGGAGACATAGCGTCGGACCGGCACACGTCGATCTCGCTATCCAGCTCGTACAACGAGTGGGAGGACTTCGTCAACTTGAAGACCAACTACGTGATCGAATCGAAGATCCTCTTCAAGTATTCGGTGCCATTGGTGATTACCTTTGTGCTTGAGCACTTCTTCTCCATCGTGTGTCTTCTCGTGGTGGGCCACATTGGCAAGAACGAGTTGGCCGCCGTGTCGTTGGCCACGATGTTCTCCACCATCACCTTTGCCATTTTCGAAGGCATAGCCACGGCCTTGGACACGTTGTGTCCTCAGGCATACGGAGCCAGAAACTACGAATTATTGAGCACTACCGTCCAAAGATGTACCGTCTTTTCGTGGGTGATATTCATTCCATGTGGTGCGTTGTGGTGGTTTGCTCCGCTTTACCTCAAATACATCATAGACAGTGAGGAGGTCTTGGCCTTGACCACGCTTTTCCTCCGGGTGCTTATTCCTGGAGCCCCGGGCTACATCTTCTTCGAAAACGCTAAACGATTCTTGCAGGCCCAAGGTATTTTTGAGGCAGGAACCGGGGTGTTGATTCTCAGTGCTCCTCTCAACATCTTCCTCTCGTGGTTCTTGGTATGGAACGAGAAATTCGGCATGGGATATATCGGCGCCCCTATTGCCACGGTCATCAACTTCTGGATGATGGCCATCTTGTTGATCTTGTACGTTAGATTTATTGACGGGTCCAAATGTTGGTTTGGAATCGACCCCTTGTCCAGCTTGTTCAAGGGCTGGAGAGAATTGTCGTACTTGGCGGTTCCCGGCATTATCATGTTGGAATCCGAATACTTGGCCTACGAGATCATGACCTTATTTGCATCCTATTTCGGCACCACTGCCCTCGCTGCCCAAAGCACGGTGTCCAGCATTGCTTCCTTGACCTACATGGTGCCCTTTGCCGTGAGTATTGCGTCGTCCACCAGAATTGCCAATTTCATCGGTGGCCAGAACATCGAGGCTGCTAAGATGGCCACCTATACTGGACTCTATGGAGCGTTGATTGTGGCTACTTGCAACTGCTTGGTGCTTTTCACATTCAGACATCAGATTGCCGAGCTTTTTACCAGCGACGAGGACGTCATCACCATTATTGTCGAGCTCTTCAATCCGCTTGTCTCCATTATCCAGATATTCGACGGAATAGCATCGGTAGCTGGCGGCATTTTGCGGGCCCAGGGCTCGCAGAAAATAGGCGGAATCATCAACTCGCTTGCCTACTACGCTTTTGCCTTGCCTTTGGCCGTGGTGTTGAGCAAGGCGGCCCATCTTGAGCTCGTGGGGCTCTGGCTCGGCGTGGGCAGTGGAATGATTCTTATCGGAATCAGTGAGACTGTTGTCATTTTATCGAGCGACTGGGACAGCATCATGATGAAGGCCGGACTCCGGAACGAAATACTGGACGACGAGGAATCACTCTAGATTAGAATAATACGATTTAAAAAGTACATATAATGCCATAATGCAAACTTCATAGTGCCAAATTCCAAATGCCAATGTACATAATGTCAATATACATAATGTCAATCTACATAATGTCAATCTACATCAATGCAAACGTACATTAATGCCAATTTACATCGATGCAAACGTACATTAATGTCAATATACATTAATGCCAATATACATAATGTCAATATGCATTAATGTCAATCTACATCAATGCAAACGTCATAGGGCCAAATTCCAAATTCCAATGTACATTTACATTAATGCCATACGGCTGCGATAGTAGTCCAATTATGAAAATACCGCTACAACAGTGGCCCAATCATATAGTACCGCCATTTTTCATGTTAATCATGAAAATACCGCACTATTGCTTCATCTGGTGCAAAAGTCCCGAATTTCGCATCTTTTCCCCATACTAAACCTGGTGTTGCACAAAGCGGAATCTTATCTCATGACGTATCTAGCACTATCTTGTACTTTACTGGCAGCGCATTGGATATCTCGAAGTAGTTAAGGCTTGTGCTGAAACTTGCAAAATCCCTCTATCTGTAGACAGAGGGTGTGCCCTCTATCTGTAGACAGGCACGGCTGGACAGAAAATAATATATAAATGGCCAAGAAACTTGACTTCTGGCTTCACTGCCATGACCAAGTCCTCCACCACCAAAGATAAGACTACGTACGATGTGCATGCGGTGGACAGCTTGGGCTTCGAAGACCGTGGATCGGGACGTTCTTACTCGACACTGACTTCTGATACTGGACACAGGCCCGGTGCCTTGCGCCAGAAGGAGTTGGACGTGGCCCAGTTCGACTTGGAACTAGCTGCTGAAATAGGACATAAGCCGGAATTGCGTCGTAACTTCAGCGTTCTTTCACTCTTGGGGGTTGGGTTTGGCTTGACCAACTCGTGGTTCGGAATCGCCGCCTCCTTGACTACTGGAATCAGTAGTGGCGGGGCCATGATGATTGTGTATGGAATTATCATAGTTGCAGCCATCGCGATGTGCATTGCCATCACTCTTAGTGAGTTGGTCAGTGCCATGCCTCATGCTGGAGGCCAGTATTACTGGACCATGAGACTAGCTCCCAGAAAATACGCTCCATTCGCTTCTTACATGTGTGGAGCCTTTGCCTGGGCCGGGTCTGTCTTCACTAGTGCTTCGGTCACCATCTCTGTGGCCACTGGTGCCGTGGGCATGTATGCATTGGCACATCCTGGGTTTGAGATCCAGAGATGGCAAGTGTTCATCACCTACGAGCTTGCCAATGTCTTCTTGCTTATTTTCAACATCTACGAGAAGCCCTTGCCCGCGTTGTCCAAATCGGCATTGTACGTTTCGTTGGTGTCGTTCGTGGTGATCACTCTCACGGTTCTCATCAAGGCAAGAGGCCACTATCAAACTGCAGAGTTTGTGTTTGTTCAGTTCAACAACAACACCGGGTGGTCCTCCTCGGGAATTGCGTTCATTGTGGGTCTAATCAACCCCAACTGGTCCTTCAGTTGTCTCGATGCCGCAACTCACCTCAGTGAAGAATTGCTTGAGCCCAGAAGACAGATTCCAATTGCCATTATTGGCACCGTGGTCATCGGCTTCATCACTTCGTTTGTCTTTGCCGTGTCCATTTTCTTCTCCATTCGCAACTTGGACGAGGTTTTGGCTTCCACAACGGGTGTTCCCATCATGGATATCTTTTACCAGGTGTTAGGCTCGAGAGCCGGGGCTATCGTTCTTGAATGCATGGTGTTTGTGACTGCAATTTTCTGCAACATCGCCTCCCATACGTGGCAAGCACGGTTATGCTGGTCCTTTGCCAGAGATAACGGATTGCCCGGTTCGAGATACTGGTCCAAAATCAACAAAAGAACTGGACAGCCCGTCAATGCCCATCTTATGTCTTGTTTCTGGTGTGGAGTAATTGGATGCATTTACATGGGCTCCACTACAGCATACAATGCCATGGTGATTGGGTGCATCATATTTTTGCTGCTTTCTTACAGTGTTCCCGTTATCTTCTTATTGATTAAGGGCAGAGATAACATCAAGCATGGACCTTTTTGGATGGGCAAAATTGGGTTGTTTTCAAATCTTGTCACCTTGGCATGGACCTTGTTCAGTTTGGTGTTTTATAGTCTTCCACCGGTCATGCCGGTAACAGCAGGAAATATGAACTACGTGTGTGTCGTTATCGGTGTTTTTGGGGCCTATTGTGTGATTTACTGGTATGCAAGGGGTTCGAAACTCTATACCACCATTCACGATAGACAACAGCAAATAGATCTGCTCACGGTGCAGCTTTCAAAACAGATCCAAAGATTGGAATCTGCGGTTGGCGTAGTAGAATTAAAGGAATAGTGGTCAATACATAGTTTCAGTTCTTCATAATACAATGAGTCGTTAATTCAAATATAATCTAAAGGGGTTTAAAATTAGGTAGCGAATTAAAATCTAATCATTATCATAAATCATGTATGCATCTTGGCCTGCTAAGATGCTAAATGATCCTCGGTGGTGAATAGGTCGAGGAGACATCTCACTTTGGCGTCAAAGGGGCCCATTTTCTCATTGCTGTCTATGTCCTCCTTGTCGATTTTAATCAATTCGTTGAGTATGTCTTCCGAGAGGGAGTAGACTGTGCCTCCCGAAACGTAGAATGGGTGCAAGAAAAGCTTGTTGGACAATTCATCTGATATTTCGGACCAGCTTCGGGAGGTCACGGCAAGTTTTCGGAACAGAAACGACTTGACGGAGAGATCGTGGATCTTGCCCTCGGCTTTGGAGCTTCGGAAGCTGTAGGAGATGCCTGGTTTGGAGAGCGTTGAATATAAGCTCTTTTCCAATGGGGACTTGGTTGCGAAATTGAAATAGTGCGAGCAGCTGTAGCTGGGAGGAGGTAGGTTGAGACGAACGGTGGTTTCATCTACGTAATGCAAGAAGAACTCTTCCTGGAAGTATGTGAGGAGCTCCATTGTGCTAGAGGTCAATCGAGGGGGTAGGAGGTGCGCGATCAGGGAATTAAGGGTATTCTTAGAACCGGTTCCATCGTGGAAGAACATTTCGAATATGGTGCGATACACCTCGTAGGACTCTGTTTTGACCTTGAAGACTCGACGGAAGTCGAGAATCACGGGGGAGCATGTGGTGTAGTTCAAGCAGTCGAATTTGGAGGTGTCGAGGTTCTTGATGAGAAATTCCTCCATGGAGCCGGCGATGCTGAAAGGAAGAGCGAAGAGGAATTCGATTGTGACGGTGTGGTAGCCTCGGAGTCGGTACCGGAGACATTCTATCACGATTTCGCCAGAAGGGTAGAAGTCCTGGTATGACGTGGTGCCGAACAACATGCTCGGATTGCGGACGTAGTCGTAGTCGTCGTCTGCGGCGACATCGACAAGGGTCAAGGCAAAACAGAACGGATTGTGCACGTACAAGCCGTTGGAGAGCTCGTTGAGGTGTTGGACCCAAGGTCCGAACTTGACGACGATTTCGTCCAAGCGGAACGTCTGGCGTTGGTAGAAGCGGGGGTTGAAGTTTCGGCAAAGATTGAGGTAGGACTCGGTGCTATGGATTGGGGACGTGGCAATTGCTGGCAATTGGGGTGGATACACAGACTGCCGCATCAACCCCAGATTCGCATCCAGGGTCAAGGACATCAATCTGATTCGAGTCTGCGCCATGATAGGGAAAACACTGCTGCCAGAGTCTATTTATAAGGAAGCGACGTACCCGCTACGATCGGCACGGCAGATACGCCATCATCCCGTTCTTCTTGTTGGGCAAGCATCGTCTTCGCAATAGCCAGGCAAGGTGCTACTGACTGAGGCTTCCGCTATGTCCGAATTGGGGAGATACTGGGGTCCCGATGGGCATCTAACCCTCCACTGCAAGGCACCCGAGATAAGGCAATTGTCCAGCTCCCGTTGGCGCCCGATCCCGCCTCGTATCACCTGCCAATTTGCTGTTTGGAGTCGCCACAAGGCGACTCCTGGAGCAACCGTGTGGTGGGTGCTTTTGGCACAACTGCGGATTCCGAAACATGGGGAACTCTGGGGTGCAGACAGGTGTCAATCGGTGCATTTACGAGTTGGGGTCAAGATGGGGAAGATGACGCCAGTCGGCGTAAAATGCCGGCGTTGGGTATTGTTGTGGATGTCCGTGTGGCCAATATGCCGTAGGGCGTTGGGCCCAAAATTCGAAACCCGACGTTGGAGGTTGGTGGTGATTCTCTCCCTGCAACCCCACCAGAACCCAGGGTAATTTAAACCTGAGAGAAAGAGGTCATACATTGGATACAATTAAGGTTGATTCCTGTTGCTAAATAGCTAGTAATTAGATTGGGACTATTGCATACTGCCGCTAATTTGAACCATTTGAGGACCTATTGCTCACTCCGCTAATTAGGGCCAATTGATTAATATGCTCACTCCTCTAATTAGGGCCAATTGGTCCTCTTGTTCACTGTTGCTGGTAAAGTTGATTGAACCTATTGCACATTAACTAATTTAGGATGATTGAACCTATGCACATTGGCTCTAACTTGATTGCACCTTAACTAATTTGGGATGATTGATCCTATAGCATATTGGCTAGTAATTCAGATTGATTTATCCTATTGCTCACTGCTCCTAATTAAGGTTGGATGGGACTATTACTCATTAGCTCTAATTTGGGATGATTGATCACATTGGCTCTAATTTGGGATGATTGATCCTATTGCTCTTTAGCTAATTCGGTCTGAATATGACCTTTCATTCTCATCTAGCTCGACTCGGAGAGTATTATCATTGGCTCTATTAGGCCATTGTGGCGGCTACACAATCTCTCTACATTAGTATTTATACCTCGTTTTCAATGATAGTCCTGTTCTACTGCGGCTGCCCCTAAAGGGTCTCGTTCAAGAGCCGCGCTATTCTATAGATACAGAAGTACTGGTCGGAATCGACATTCTCAAGTGTCCAATTGTGCTGGATAGCCGGGAAAATCAACGAGTTTTCAAAGAAGAAAGTTGAGTCGTGGACTCCCCATGGCTCCACGTAGACCTCGACGTTGGCCAGTCCTGTCTCCTTTCTCACGTACGAGTGTTTTTCCGCATCAAACCGGTTCTTGGAGGCCCCGTACTTGTACTTGGAGTAGAGAGGCACGTCCAAAGCAGCCTCACACCACTTCAAAATGTCGTCCCTAAAGACCTCGTCTTCTCCGGCAATGACGAAGACGTCATGGCCGGCGTCCTTCAACGAAGGAATACCTTCCCAGTCCGAAGCCTTGTAGGGCACATTTCCAGGAGACACATTGATGTCATTGAGTGGCACCCTGAAAATGTCCTCGGGCATGTGAACGAACGGTTGGAACTTGAGGTAGTCGTGCTGGCTATTGTCGTAGAATGAAGCTCCAGGGGTAAATTGGTAGTCGTCGGGGTGGATCTTGACCCAAGGACTGACAAGAATCAACTTGGAAGGGAATGGCACCTTGGCGTCCCTCAGGTCCTTCTGTTGCTTCAGCGCCTTCAATCTAAGACAGTAGGTGATGGCCAAATTGCCTCCGGCAGAATCACCCATGAGCAAGATGTTGGAACACGATTGCGAGAGGTGACGGTAAACATACTCCATTTCGTCCAATTGGGTGGGGAACTTGCGGCCATAGGAGGCCAAGCTGTAGTCCATCATCAAGATGGAAAGACGCTTCCGCTTGTCATGTTTCACCAATTGACGAATGGCCAAGAGCGACTCAACCTGTGGTGGAGAAGCGGCAATGAAGTAGCCTCCGCCGTGGAGATAGACCAAAACAGGATCGGAGCTCTTTCTGTCAGGATATTCGTGGATCCAGATGGAATGGCTATCAAATCGTTGGCCGTAGTTGTTCAAGCTGCTAGTGAGACTGGGGAGTCTCCTGTGGACCACCCTGTTGAGCAACGTTTCCTTGTTGATAAAAGACACAACCCAGGCATCCGAGGGCTGCAATCCCATGATCCATTGATACACAGTAAATTTGAGAGTACTGATCAAGGAGTTGCTGTACTTTCTACTAGCCCCTCCGAACAAGAAGTACCTCACTACTGCGAACACCAACGTGGGCCACAACTTGAGGATATGGATAATCGACCTGGTTGAGATCATATTTGGGAAAGAAAAGTGACGCTAATTGATTCTTGAGCTTTTCGTGTGTCCACATTGTGTCCCCTCCTTAGTACGTGGGGTTCCACATTCTTTTTCCTGTGAAAGTGTTCCGTATAGTGGGGAGGGTGGCACAAAGTGCTTAATTATTTAGACCCAAATGCCGAAGGTTCCAAAATATGCATTGTATCACGAAGTAGCAATCAAGATAGACCTGAAACATACAGAATAGGGGTCCATGTATGTACGTCGCGGGTTCTGTGGCTCTCTGATCAGTCTGCCTGTAGATCTGCTTGAAAGAAATGCAGTGCAGCAATGTGTCAAGATAATCTTCTCAACATCTAAAAATCTAAAAATCTAGAAAAAAATGAAAAATGGAAAGATTGTCTATGACATAATAGACCCAATCTCAATATTGAACTAAATTAATTTTTTTAATATATATATCCGTAAACATAACTGCATTTATCTTAGGACCTGGAGAGTGATTTTCGACAATATATGCTTCTAATATTCGTCATAGAAATTCTCACAGTTGTTAAAGTAATATAGCACTAATGCTATTGCTCCTGAGCACTTTATTATATCCAACCTCAATTACCCCGAAAGCATAATTTTTGCCCCAAATACTAGAACAATAGCTCACTTCATATTTTCCCAAGGCTTGCACTTTTCCTAAGCATATACCACCATTCAATGGCTGTACACCTTTCCCCAGTGACCTTTGTGTCACATGACCAGTCCAAGTGAAAAAAGATTATCAACACCCTTGAAGATTGTTTGGCGCGTAACTTGTACACTTGTCGCGAGCATCGCTTTCAATACATCAGCATGACAGTCGAAAGTAAGTTCAGAGATCTCAACAGACCTAGAAAGGCGCATACAAAAGCCTCCAACAAGCCACTAACAACAGACCGGTTTGAGTCTACCCTTCCCGACTTGTTTACTGTCTTCGAACACACTGACAAAGAATCCAAGGTGTTGTCATCGGAGACCGTGCCCGTCGAATTCTTTGAGCAGGACCATACAAGCATCTTAGAGTCGTACCAATCCTTCGTACAATCCAATAAACCAGGTAAGTTGACCAGCATTAGCGATAGGTACAAGCAAGGCTCGTATTCCAACTCACCCTACAAGCTTTTCCATGACATCAAGGTATCTTCGGCAGTTTCAATAGAAAACCATGCACAGGGATCTGCCAAATACAACAACATCGATTTCTTCTACAAGTTCACCACCGAGCTTCTCTTGAGAGAAGTGAGTAGACTTCAGTTGACGGTTTTATCTCACAATGAAGAACCTACAGAGTTGGAAAACCAGTTAAAGATCGACTTCACCAAGATTTCTTCGAGCTACACTTTGGCTAACGGGGAGATTATAACCTACATCTCCCGAACCGAGGAACCAGAACCCCAAGTTTCCCCAAATGCAAACATCTACACTAATCCTGCTCATATCCAACCACCTAAGCAGAACAGTGTACCACTCTTCTCTTCCTTGGTTGGTAAGTCGGATGTGGATATGAAGCCTACCTTGGTCGCCGATCCTTATACTGTTTCCAAGGTTATTCCAAATTCGATTTCCCTGGCACGAGGCCATCAGACGTTCGAGACTTTGTCTCCAGCTATCCCCAAATTCACAGCTGCTCCTGACAACGGGCAAACAGAAATCTTGCATGATTTCTTCCATCCATTATGGTACACAATCCCAGTCCCAACTTGGTTGAACTATAAGGCCGATTTCATCAAGCCCCCAACTGCCTTGCCAATTCAATCAGTCTTGGCTGCCCCCACTCCCGTGTCTACAAATAACGAAAAGGGCACTACAGTTGTGCCAAAGTTGGCAGTGTTGCAACAAAGAGGTAGTGGTTCGGAGCCTTCCACAACTGTCGCTACTTTAGTGCGAGGTCCAGGCGATGGCTACAGATCTTTTGCTCCCTGTGTTGACCTGAAGGATGCTATTGTGACAGAAGCTTTCAAGGGAAAAGTTTGGCTTCAACATTTAGGATACGCTGAGATTGAGAAATTGAAAAAGAATTTCCAAGAAAAAGCAGCTTCTGTCGTTGCTGAAAAAGAGGACATCAAAGTGGAAGAAGAGAAGAAGAATGATGAAACTAAAAAGTCAGAGATAAACGAAAGAGAATCACACGTTGCAGAAACGGATGAGATCAACATCAACAATTTGGTTGAGTGGGACCCAGAACAAGAGGAGGTCTTGAATTTCTTGAAGGAAGAAAAGGCTGCAATCACTAAGTCTCCCGTCGACTTGCAAAGATTGATTTCAACTAATTTGCTCAAATTGAATAAGTTACGTCAAAGCAGATTTCTTGATGCCGACGGAAAGAGTATGTCAACACCATCTAGTCAAGAAAGAACAGTATACCACAAAGTTCAAAAATTGATAACACTTGCCATCAAATTATACAAGATTCAACCAAGTGCATTCCCATTTCAATTTTCAAAGAATTTGCCTGTTTTGACTGCCGAATTCTCTGGTGTGTTGCCAGGTATTGCCCAGAGCAAGCTCCAACCAATGATCGCTTCCAATGTTAATAGAAGATTGCCCAGTATCAGAGGTCCCTACAAAAAGAAGAACCGCTTCTAAATCCAATCAAACTCTCTAATGTACTCTATTATGTATTTTAATCTAAAAACTAAATATCAGCTCCATTTGCAAATGCATAAATCAAGTAGATATTCAAAAAGGTAATCAATATCCACGTTGTGATACTTGCAGTTCTCAAGAAAGTTCCATTCTCAAAAGTGAACTTTCTTACCCGTACTTCTCTGGTGCTGTCATCTGATTGCTCTGTCTGGGTCAAGAGACTAGTGTCTTCACTGGTTGTAGTTGTAGTGTCATAAACTGTCATGTACTCTTTTCTACTGGTAAACCAAATCAATGGGGCACTGACAATAGGCAAGATAAAGCTCAAAACCACTTGGGACGAATTCATGATTTTGGATACACCTTCTCTTCCCAAGATACTAATAACAATAAGCACAGGAATAATGGCGATAGTTCTGGTGATGACCCGACGAATCCAGGGTTGAATAGTCCAGTTAATGAAACCCTCACTGATAATTTGTCCAGCCATTGTGCAAACAATTCCAGCACTTTGTCCAGAAAATAACATAGATAATGCAAAGACCAATCCAGCAGCTGGCGAGATATAGTAGGATAACATCTGGTAAATTGACAATAAATCTGCGTCAGCAGCGTCTGGCTTGCCAAATAAAGTAGAACCGGCAACTATCAAAATTGCAGAGTTGACAAATACTGCCACGAGAAAAAGTGACAAGATTAACTCAACGTACGAATAGTTAAGGCAGTATTTGATAGCTTGAAATGACGGTCTGTATTTGTGTCTCAAACTAGAACCATCCGAGATGCTTTGAAATTTGTGGAGGGTAGCAACCATGTTGGAATCGCTATTCTCGTCATCTTGGTCATCGAATTCAGAAATGTTTCCAATTCTGATGTCGTAGTCCTTCAATCTGGGCTGCACTAAGGCAGATCCCAAGAACAATGAATGGGGCATGACTGTGCTTCCAACGATACCACAAGACAAGAACAACGCATTTTGTTCGCGGAAGATGCTTCTGTTTATGGGCAAGAAGCCCTCAATAATGTTTTTCAATGAGCCCGGAGGGAATTCACATTTGAATAACTCGAGCACGAAACATACACAGGTGCAGAAGACCAACACTGAGACCAAGATTTCAAAGATCTTAGTCTGTTTCAAGCTTCCATCCTTGTGATACGCCAACAATATGATTAAAACATCGAGCACTGTTATCAAAACACCGTAAATTAATGGAATTCCAAATAAAATCTCCAATGAAATTGCGGTTCCCACCACCTCGGCCAAGTCGGTAGCAATGATAGCCACCTCGGCACAGATGTAGAGTGTCAAATTCAACTGGTAAGGCAAATGCAACCGGCACATTTCAGCCAAGTCGAGACCTGTGATGGTACCGAGTTTGACACATAACGCTTGTAGAACTACCGCAAAGATGTTGGACATGAAGATAACGAAACAGAGCTTGTATTCATATTGGGCCCCGGAGGAAACGGACGTCAGGTAGTTTCCAGGGTCCATGTAACTGACACTTACCACCAAGCCTGGGCCGATAAACGCAGCATATTTCCTTAACACCTTGGAGGCTGCCAGTACATAAGGATGACTGGTGATGGTTGATATCATGACACGAAGGTTTGAGCAGAGTTGGTAACAACGGATTATATGGGGATTTTGCTCAGGTCTCCTTGAACTAAAAATAGTTGGTGTAGGAGGAAGCACTCGCAGGTGTTGAGTGATTTTATGTTGAACCGATAATTCCAACTTGAATCCGTTGAGGCAGCAGAGCCAATTGTGGAGCTATAATGGATTTCACGTGACTGGCCAGGTCCTGCACTTAGATTATCTGGAGCAATATATGTCCTGCCAGCAGGGGCTTTAAGGAAGCAAAGGGAAAGGGAAATGAACATTAGGATATCAGGTAGAATTGAATAAAGTGCTACAGAATTGGGGCACTACATTAAAGTACTGCTCTATTGGTTCTAATTCCTTTGGTGCAATATATCATCCAGTGAGATTCTTCGTAGTTGGTTACTTACCTGACAAACGGTTAAAAAATATCTAATAAAATGGTTGGAAACAGACCACACAGGATACCTCGAGGAGAGCTTTTTTTGCGCTTCAAATACATGTCGTGCTCCGTATTCATCTCCTTTCAAGTACCCATTTTGCTCATAGTGGTTATACCGGTACGCGCACGACCACAATACCCTGTTACTGATATTGAGCAAATCAGATGTTCATCATTGTGGCATGTTATCTAAACGACTCGGAACCCAACTACCCAGAGTCGGGACGACCGTTCTCCGAAACAGCTTGCCGCTACACAAAAGGTCACTTACCATTGATGGCAGGCCGCCTGTTAATAACCAACAAAGTGACAGTGTCAGAACCTCGACCAAACCAATTTCGTCGCTGGTGCCAAATCCAGAAGCCTTGGTCTCCTACCTAGAAAAATACACCAAATGGTTTCCCAAGGATAAATACAACAACACACAAATCGAAGAGTACAAGAATCTCGTTCGGAACCCCAAGCCCTCCATTAAAGTTGCAGTGGTTTATGCCGATGCTAAAGCCCGCGATACTTCAAAATTGATAGAAAGCATTTTGGCAGACCCATTGTCTCAAAACAACGAGAAGTGGTTCGGTCCTGTACAGTCTAGATCCAGGGAGACGGTGAATGAATTTAAATTCTCCCAAAACTCTGCTGATTTCAAGAGCGATTCGGGAAATGTACATCATGTGGCATCACCAATACTAAGTTCCGAAATTAGGCCGTCATTTGCAAACTCATTGAATCAAGAAAGAGGAACCAAAGAAGTCAGCATTGATTTGTACGAGGTATCCGATATCAGCCAATTGAAATTAGAGGAATTTCTTTACATCATAAATGTTTCGACCGATGTCGAAACCATACTATCGAAAATATACCCCAAGGAAGTTCAGGCGAAGGTATTGTTCAACATAGTCGACAACATTGAGTTCTCACCAATTTCGTCGGAAAGCACACCCGTAACATTTGATAGCAACAATGTTCGTTCTCACACAATCAAGATAAATTCCAATCTTGTGTACGATGGAATCCAGCTGTTCTTGGAGCATGACACGAAAGCAACTACAGAGTACGTCAACTCAATTCAGCACAGTAATATTTTAGAGTTTTTCAAGGGAATTACTTGGTACCTGAAGGCGGACACATTGAAACAATGGCTATTGACAGGAATTCAAACTAGAATTCTGAATTCTGTTTTTCATTCAGCTCAAATGGACGAAGTCTCTCAAAAGATCAACGAAGATGTTTCAAAATTCAGTGTTCTTGCTCACACCGAGCTTCAGGACCACTTGATCCCTGAAACGAACAGATTCTTTAAGAAGAACCTAAGATGGTGGAAACTATACTACAAAAATGACAACGTGGAGTACCATCTCAAGGACTTTTTCAACAAGTCGTTTATGAACAAATCGATCGAAAAACACAGTTATTTGCGTGGACAAATTGTCGCCGAGTTGCAACACCAAAAGTTTGCACCATACAAGGAGGAGCAAGTGGACACCAATCCCATTTTACAATTAAAAAACGAATTGATCAATGAAAAAATACCAAATGAAATTCAACCACATGTATATAAGATTTTGGGATTTGCATTTACTGTTTATCAATTGCCAATATCTATCATTTCGTTCTTGTCATATCAATATTTCGATTTCTCATCGAATGCAGCTATTGCTCTAGGCTTGTTGGGATGGGTGGTTGGCTTTAACCATGTTTCAAAGTCATGGGCCCACGTAACATCCAAATGGTGTGAACTGCTCTATGAGCAGGTCAGATTATGCATTGGCAAGGATTGCATTGAAAATGGCTTGATGAAGGAAATCACCGTGCGTACGGGCGAAGAGGTCGCATTGAACGAAGTGAAGAAGGAGATATTACAAGAAATAAGTAATTGTAAGGTATAAGGTAATATACACGGATTAAATAGGTAGATGCAAGTGGGGGTGAAGGAAGTATCCTTAGCACCTAGAGTGATGGGGGAGATTGAGGTTGAGCTTCTTTCTTAGACTTCAACTGTTGTTCCAACTTCTCGAACTCCTTCAAGGCGATTTCTTCTTCGGGGTCTAAAATTTGTTGCACCTCTTGCACCTCTTCTATGTAATGCTTCAACATGGACTCGATACCATTCTTAAGAGTGTCCTCGCTTGCCGAACAAGATTTGCATGCACCCTGTAACTTCAAAAACACGGTACCAGTCTCTTCATCAAAACCCTTAAAATCGATATCTCCTCCATCGTCCTGAATGGCGGGTCTAATTCTGGTTTCGATCAATTCTTTGATCATGGAGACGATCTCAGTGTCTATCTCGTCTGATTGTGACTCTTTCTGGCTTTCTTCGATCAACTCACGGGTAATGACGGGCTCAGACTTGGCAGTCAAGAACTCGTCCATCAACTCCACCACTTCGGGTCTCAAGTTGGCCCAGTTGATGTGATCCTGCTTGTTGACAGTTAAGAAGTCATGGCCCAACATAACCGATCTGACTCCAGGGATTTTGAACAACTTCAACGCCAAGGGTGAGTGGATGGCTTGTAAGGATGAGGTGAACTCGAAGGTCTTATTTGCAAGAGGGGAGATCTGGCATTCGGCAGAAATGAACTTGAGGGCATTGGGGTTAGGCGTAGGTAACGTCTTGAACGATAAGAGTCTACGTGAAATGTGAGACATCATTGGTACCTTGGAAAACATGGTAGTATTAGAATGAAGTTCAACTTGAAGAACGTGAAAGGATTAAGAATAATGTCTGCTTACTAAGGACTTCGGGGATCGGAACCGAGCTATCTGGGATAAGATGCAGTAGTGCGATGCTGACTTTTAGTTGGTTGCTATTGGATGAGAATATTGGATGAGAAAGGGAACTACTGTACAGGTTGTGGGGTCAGATTAACCCAAGACGTTCTCTAGAAAAGTGATATCAGCAGCATGGAAGACTTCGTTACGAGCATAAATGTGTTTATTGTAAAGCAGAGCTCGATGGTGGTTGTTTCTACTTTAATCTATAATTTTTTCAACGCTTGAGAAGAATCATAAAATTGGCATGTCTAGATTTCTGCATATTCGATGAATAAAAATTACACTTAAGGCGTTAGAAGGGTTTTACACTTGAGAACACGTTAGAGGTATAAGCGACATAACTCAAGTTTCAAGAGTGGAATGTAAATACGAGTTATGTTGATCTACATTAGTCGCAAATCTTTTTTTGGCTGCGAAAGAAGCAGTAGTAATTTAATTATCAAAGTAGACTTTTATTGAAGTATGCTTCAAGTTAGGGAATTATCGTTAAAGGCAATCGTCATTGGACTCACGAATACGCCACATTATAAGTTCGTGAAGGTATTTTAAAAATTTTAAACAGATGCAAGCACACCAACAAGGGCGAGCATAAGGAAGGGGTGGCTGATTGCAGCCAATCTGCCAGCCCCACTTTCTTCTCTCTTCTTGATGGATAACACCTTGGCATCTTCATCTATGGGGTTAGGTTTGAGTGCCATTGGGGCGTTGGTCAAGCCAGTGTTGGTGAAATTCACTGGGCCTTGGCCCACGTTGGCAAAAGCACCCGTCGTAGATCCATCCCAACAGTAGTTCTTGAAACATTGCTTGCACTGGTCAGATTGTTGGATATCACGTCTCTCCTCCTCTCTTCTAATGACAGCACAAGCAACGCAGCTTCTCCATTGGGCGTCGATAGTGCCGTTCATTTGAGTGCTCAAATCGAGACCGTTCTGGATCATGGCCTTTTTGTCTGCATCACTGTAGGAAAGCTGGTAGGTGGAGGTGTTGGAGTAGTATTCAAATGGTCTGTTGGCCATGTACACCACAATTGGAGGAACCTTGCCGTCCTTCTCGAGATCGGACATGTTCTTGGCGTCACATCCAAAGAAAACAGGTCTGGCCGTCAAGTTCTGGGCGAGCATAACTTCTTTGGTTGGGATATGAGGGAAAATAGTGGTCTTTCCTTGGTCCATGAATTGTCTTTCGTAAGTAGACAAAATGGAGCCCCCATCAGGGTATCCGTTGTCTCTCTCGTTGCCATTGTCAAAGGCAAAGACAATGTCCACGGGTCTGATGGTGTTCAGGACAGATGACAAGGGAATAGTCTCTCCGCCCAAACCACCATCCATGAGGTAAAGGGTGTCAGATTCGGTGATGTTGGTGGAGCTAGCATATTGGGACTTGTAGAATGGGTTGGGGGTGTAGTTAGCAATGTCCTCGTCGTGTTTGCTCAACTTGTTCAAGAAGCTCTTGAGGATGGGCTTGAGGATCCAGTTCAAGGAGTTGCAGTCGTCACACACCAAGGTGTTCAAAAACTCGTTGAACAAGGAACTGGAGGTACCCACGACAAAACCAGCGTTGTCGTAACCAGCAGTACAGTTGCCAGTGGGTTTTCCGTTGGTGACGTTGGTGCCCACGTATTTCAAGTCGGTGAAGGTGTTCAACGAGCGGTCGAACGAGCCCATTTCGTAGGGGTTGAACTCGACCACGGTCGAGTTGATGCCGTAGGTCAAGGTGCCGGGCCTTCTGCCCACAGCCACCAAGAGAGGGAAGGGCATGTCGTGCAGGGCAAACACGGGCTCGTCTCTCAAGTCGGACCAGGTGGTTCCAGCACCATGGCCGTTTTCGGCAGGGAACAACTGGTACGACAAGCCTCTGCCCCAGTAGTCGGTCAAGGTCTCGGCGTAGCCGGCGCTGGCCTTCAGGTCGATGTCGTAGCCAATGGAGGTGCTGCTAGTGTCCCACCAGTTCAAGTGGCTCAAGGCGCCCTTGATGTTGCCGAGGGCAACATCGAGGTACAAGCTCCAGGTGCCGGTGGTGTTGACCAACTGGCGGGTGGCGGTCAAGTTCCACAAGTCCTGGGTGTCCTTGAGGACCAAGTCTTGGACGCTGGTGAAGTTGTTGAAGGCGAGAGATCCCAACATCCAGGCGCCTCCGGAAAGGGCACTGATGTAGTTTGCACTTTGCAAGAGACCGCCAAGGCCCTTGCCGTTGGAGCCAAAGTCGGTCCGGTCGTCGAGACCGGCCAATTGGCCGGCACCAGAGAACATGGCACGGTAACCGCCACCAGAGAAGGCCAAGGCCACAGAAATGTTGGAGTCGTCGGAGACGAACTTGTCGGCGTCAAAGCTCAGCAAGTTCGATTGTGCAAGGAAGGACTTCAATGCCACGTTGGTTTTCTTTTGTCTTTGGGCCATCCATTGTGCTTCTTGGTCAGAAACAGAGTCTGCCTCACGGAGAAAGTTCACATCAGACAGGGGACACTGCACGGGACCAGGGGCATAGCCGCCAGTGGGAGACTTGGCGGCTGCCAACGAGAGAAAGAAGGCGAGGTATAGAGAGACCGCGGAAAGCATCGGGGTGCAAAAATGGGCGACTGGGGCAGAAAGGCAGGACTTTATATGGCGTGGCTCGAAGTGGCAATGGGAAAAGTCGTCCCCCCCTACGTTCCAAAGCACCTAAGCACCGTTCCGCCTATCGGCATACAGCACAGTAGGCTCGGGGTCAGACACGGCAGGCTTCGGGATCCGGGTGGTTCTGCATGGCATGCACAGAGTGCAGTTTGTGCGGCCGGTTTAGGAAATTGGGCTAAAAAAAGGGTTCCAGAATTGCCGTTTGGGGCAATGAAAAGAAGCTGCAGCATCAGGCCAAAGCATGAGCTGAGATGGGGATCCCGAGCCAACAGGCCCAGGATGTTGGGTTATGACGTGGGCGTTGAGATTCCGGTGTTTGCCGTTCTAGCTTAAGCCTGGGCGTTGGATGGCCGGGTTAGGGGCATCGGGCGACTAGTGCAGATGCTCCTAAGAAGTCCCCGGTGGAGTCTTTCTGCTGGAGCCAGAATGCCTCCATGCAGCCCCATGCATGACTCCACGGCTCCCCACATGCTGCACACTTCGGCAATAGACCGAAAAGACAGAAAGGTGCACATTGTTCACAGTATCTGGCCCCAGACGAAGGCCCCAGGCAAATGGAGCCGTGTCGTCCATTTCCAAGATCTGTTGGGTAGGAGACATCAGACAATTTCGGTGTCTGGCCGGAGATACGAGGCGCGAGAAGAAGGGAGGAAACAGAAACGAGGTGCGCTTCCACTTCGCTTTGTGACGGAACCGACAGCACAATATCCACGTATTATTGGAGTGTTCCCAATAACGTCTGGATGTGTATTGTATCGGACGGATTCTTTGCTTATTGTGGTTGGAGATCTAATGCTTTAGTATAGAATGATCCTGCTTATTGTAGCAGCGGATCTCGCAGACAATAGGGACACTGGACTGACACTGACAGGTGGACACAAACCTCAGGCCAAGAATTCTGGAAGTACACCTATTACGATTTTGCAGTCGCAAATTCTGGCGTTGCATCCAACATGACCGAAGATGATGGAATATGGTCTTCAAGTCTTTGCAATCAGCAGGAATTATTCAGCGGAAATTGAAGCACCGCTTGAAAACGGGCCACTACATGATACACCCAATTTGTACATTTTCTCCCTCTCCATACTGGTATACCTGTCTCTTGCTGCACACTCTTTTTATCATTCTTGATTAGAGTCTTTGGATCTTCTCTCTATTTGGATCTTCTCTCTATTTGGATCTACTCGTTCTATTTAGACTTCCCCATTTGGTCTTCGCAAAGTACCATCTGCTTTATCCATCGCTTATGTAAGCGCACCATCTATTCTTCACCACACTATGGACCATGGCGTCCAATCCCCCTACGGACAAGGACGGAACTGCTAATCCCTACATACCGAAATACATCACCTCGGTTCCCTTCTATTTGGCCGATGCTTCAAATGACGAGAAAAGCTACCTTGCCCACCAGAGGAAGAACGCTGATGTCGTCATAGACTACAGCGAGTCCAAACCTGGAGAAGGCATCAAAGACGACTTTGACCACAAGGGCGGCATTAAAGTCAAGCGCAATGAAGACTATGCTTCGAAAAGAGACCGTTGGTATGGGTATGGAAACGAAGAATGGGAGAAAGTTCTCACCAATTGGGAGCAGTTGCACATGAAGCGACGCAAGCAAGAAGAGCAAAACAGCACCGAAGGCTACGACTCAGACGACACCGATTATGAGCTCGAATTGATAGAGTTGGGCTTGGATCGCAAGGACCTTCGCACCAGTGTAAAGGAAGACCCAATGGAAAAGACCATTCGAGACCGTCTGGACGTTCCGTCGTACATCTATAACATTACCAGTCTTCCAGGAAACAAGATACGAGTGGACTACGACCCTAAATCGAGGGTCACAAAGGATTTGGCCCAGGGTTTTGTCAACGACGCCAACGAGTTTGTGAAACAGTCGTCGGGCCAAGGTGCCCACCTCAAGGAATTACAACAATTCGCTTGGGAGAAGGATAGATCTCACCACAAAGAGCTCGAAAGGAGAGAAATAGGCACAGGTGCTGAGATTCCAGAGACAAATCTAGACTTCAGTTTGGAGGCCAGTCCCACCTTGATGATGCTTAAGGCCAAACAGCACAAGGAAGAGCTTTCTCGAAAATCAATTGAGAGAAAGAAAGTACTTGAAGATCGTTATGGTTCACAAGAAACTTCAGCTACCCCCAAACCACAAGAAATACAAAGGAAGCCCGAAGGAAGCAATTCCGCGGACAAGAATGGACTAAAGAGGTCAAGCTATCCAGAAGATCAATTTGATATGAATCATACTTCGATTTGGGGAAGTTACTACGTTGACGGTAAATGGGGATACAAGTGTTGTAGCCAAACCACTCGTAATTCTTACTGTCTGAAGGAAAAGAATAAAGAATGACAACAGATAAATACGTGTTGATGTGTAAATATAAAAATAGGCCACATGATTCGATATTTAGGTTATAGGATGAATCAATCTCCTCTATAAAATTCCATACTTCAATTAAGGTTCTCTTCCCTTAGAGTGGAAGCTTTAATTTATCTCCACATGTGGGACCTAATAAGACCCACAATTTCTCTGCCAAAACACTACACGTAATCGCTTGAAATGTCATTAAAATCTTAAATAGTGAATATATTCGAGAACTGAACTTGTGGCAATCACTTGATTAAACCTTTTCCACATCGTATTTCTGGAAGGAGTTGCTGGAAGCCGAGGAAACCTCAATTCCACTATGTACAACATGGCCCTGCAATTGCTCATCAAAATCTTCGACATCAGGTTCTTCTTCAAACCAACCCTTTTGCAAGGTTCCAACCTGTGGAACACCTTCAATCGGACTCACACGACACAATAATGCATAGAGCATAGATGACGAAATGAATCCCATGAAGAAATTGAGTCTGTACACTTCGGTGGCCCCAATTGGGACCTTGTGAGTGCCAGTAGCACCCACAAATCCAACTATGTTAGGTAAGATGCCACAAATGTAAGCAACGTATGCCCTCCAGTTGCATCCAATGACGTTATACTTGTACACGGACTTGAAGCTGGGGTCTTCTGGGGCAAATAAGGAGTACAAATGGGTCAACTTGAGATAGCCCCTTCTGACGTAGAAGTAGTCACAAGCAACGACACCGGCAACGGAAGAAAGGAACACCGAGTAGGCCGACAAGTAGGTGGTGAATTTGGAGGAGGTCGCAGTAAGTTTCCAAGGACAAATGCAAAGTGCGAGGAGGGCACAGATGTATCCACCTCTTCTAATATTCAAGAATCTGGGCAAAATAGCCGTAACATCGGTTCCGAAAGAAAGCGAGTTAGCGGAAATGTTGGTTCCCAACTGGGCCAAGGCAAAGGCGAAACCAATGAAGAACACACCGGCTCTGTTTCCGGGGGTATAGTCGTCCAAGAAACGGCCCAAGACGTCCAATGGCGACCAGTAAGCCACGCCATAAATGGACTGGGCTGCGGACGTCACCAAAATACCAACCAAGGAGGTGATGGAGAAGCAGAGGGGAATACTCACGGTGTAGATCACATACTTCATACTGAAGGAAGGGGTCTTGGCAAAACGAGAAATGTCCGGAGCATTGACAATTAAAGTTGCAAAATTAGCAAGTGCGTTCATGGTGGACTCGACAAAGGCCCACGCAAGATCACTGCCATGGACCTGGGACTTGGCATGGATCACGGGACCGGCACCCTTGGCCTTGACCAAGGCCCAGATCATGAAGCCAAAGCCGGCAATAGGCGCCACGTACGCCTTGACGGTGAAGAGGTGTCTGATCTTGTGAGGAGGGAACCAGATGAAGGGCAAGGAGAACAACCAGAAAAGAAAGAAACACAAGAACTTGAATGTGGTCAAGTCGGGGTCATGGATGTGGTTGGGCATGGTTTTGTCGAGGTTCTTGCCGAAAATGGCCCTCAACATCACCTCGAAACATGGACCGGCCACGGAACACTGCACGGCGTACCAGACACACGACATCACCACTCTGTTGATGACGGGCCACAACGCACCATAGATACCGAAGGACGACCGCGCCGCCACGGGGAACGAGATGTGGTACACCATTCCGATACGGGCACCGATGCTGACGAAGATACCACACAAGAAGTACCCGAGCCACACGGAGAGCCAGGTCTGCCACCACGTCATTCCACCGGCTTGGATGCCTGTTGCGGCAATCTGCCAAGTATTGATGTTGAACGAGTCGGCAATCCAGAAGAACACGAAACTGTACCACGACCACGTACGGCGGGCTATTTCCACGGGCCTCAAGTCATAGTTGTAGAGGTACATCTGGGCGGTGGAGAGATTGCCTGGTCTTTCGATTTCCACAAACCGGACCATCTTTTGCCACAAGCTGAGCTTGGTGGTGTTGGAGTCACTATGCTCCGACGACATGGAGCCACTGTCGGCCTCGGCCACAATGCTGACCAGGGTGCTGGCGGGCTTGACTGAGGATTTGAACATTGGATATTGCAGTTCGGACAAGCAGGAATTTCACATTTATATAACTACTTGGACTGCTACAGCCTTCCTCGATGGCCACTGTTTCTGTGCAACAATCTAATCTACCCTGACACGGCGTTGCTCCTAATCCTAGGGGCCGATAGAGGTTTTGCTAGTGGGGTCGCCGCAATAGGCCGAAACTCCTGCACCTCGAGGTAACCTTGGGGTGGTCGAGCTCTCAATCTCCGTTTGCATGGGGCACAAAGAGGTGGTATTATAAATAGCGATGACGGGCATACACAGGAAGCAACGATAGAAGAGGGGGGAATTGCCGTCATGTTTAGACATAGCAAAGCCTGGAGAACATTTCGACGAGTTCGATGTTCGAGCAGGGCTGAGATACATTCTTAAGACTAGCCAAGATACAGAACAAGTTAATCAACGTGAATAGACCTTTGCTCTTATCTTTCGTATGTTATCTCAAATTGGACACCACCAATTGACACATCTTATCCGTTGTTCCTGCAGGAAGGGCGGAAAAGGAAGGCGAGGGCCTCCCGAATAGGAAGAATGGGAGGAATTTGATCTGGGGCGGACCAATGAAAAGCGAGAATGCCAGAAAAACTGCAATTCGTGAGACAATCAATGATAATTGGAGATAAAGAGATAGTAGTATTGTAGGGCCAGATCAAGATGCATTCTTCTACCCCAGAATGTAATTTGGTCATGTCTACAAGAATGTGATTTGGAAAAATACCGCAGATTCGTTCGTTGCTAATTATTGGTCCGTAAATGGGCAACCATGAATATATCTGGAAGATATGTTCTGGACATGACTTGCTTGTGGCATTTAAAAAGTTTTCAAAAAATGCGCAAACCCGGAATCGAACCGGGGGCCCAACGATGGCAACGTTGGATTTTACCACTAAACCATTTGCGCTGGCGAAGCTCCGCGACGGGGAATTGAACCCCGGTCTACCGCGCGACAAGCGGTAATTCTAGCCACTAAACTATCGCGGATTTTCTGATGTCAAATGTGATGATAGTATCAAAGAGAATACGAATGGATATACATGGAATGGATATACATAGAATGGATATACAACTAGTGATTCGAATGGATACAACTAGTGATTGGAATGGAAATACAGAAGCATCCGCTTTCTCGTGCAATAATGTCCACCACTTTCATCCAGACCCTTTGTCTACTACCACCTCATTACATTACTCCTATTACCGACAATCCTATGTCTTGGCCATTCTCTTGCTTTTCAGGTCCTTGTGTGCACCTGCACTTCCAGAATGTATTTTTTAGGCTTGTCCCCTCAAGTTGTCCTGCCAAAATAATCGATGCCATAATAGAGCCTTTATCCTGTGCGGCGTCGTAGTAGATGAGATCCTCCCTACCACGAGATGAAAGCTGGGGAGTATCAACAACCTGGATTAGGTACTTTGACCTTCAATATGAATCGCCAGATGTCGATTCACTTCTATTTAAAGCAGCGTCTCCGCCTCCTTGGGTGCAAACAGCCTAGACTCTCGATACAAGCTCCCAACCCCCGCTAGTCCGGGACAAGCGAATCTGCCGTCTATAAACTGCACATACTAATCACTACTAATGCTGACTATTCACTGCACATACCAGTATGCACGTACGGGATGGAACCGCATTGGCTGATACACATGGAGTGAACATTCCACCAGTTGCGAATACTACAGCATGAGCACCAGCACTGCGACAGCATTACCAACACCATGTCAGCAGATTACATGGTGTTTACACCATGTCATCAGATTATACTGTGCCATCCCCTAGACACTACCACCAGACCATGCTTCATCTCCATGTGAACCTTGCTCGCTGCCTTCCGCGATTGTTCCGATGCTTCCTCAGCAACTTCCAGTGCGTCCATCCACGCGCATGCAATGCCGGTAAATCCACCCGTCGATGTGCATCGTTGTCTCCTGGATCAATATTATTGTTACCACCGCTCTACGCTCCATTCATTTCCCGGACATATCGGACCCTTTGTGTCTTGTTTCGCCATCTTTTGTCATAGGAACCTTGTCAAGAACCAGCGTCCTGCACCTGCCAGGCCTCCAGCCAGTCTGGCTGTGATCTACCGGTGCTGCTGTGGACAAACAATAGCCAGATCGGTGCCTGACATTGTAGCGACCCTCGACCTCCCCACCCCTCCCCTCTACCGTCTCTATACACGCTTGAAACAACCGTGCTGCCTCTCGTTTCGTGTGACAACGCCTCCACATGTACCTACGCATCCATACTTCTATGTATGCACTGTGTATGTGCCTGGGGTAGTAGACCCTAGCTGTGCCTGCACACAGCCCCGGGCTCCACCGTTAAAAGGGCATGGTGTTCCACATTCTCCACCTCCGCCTCCCATCTGCTCTGTCTTCTAGTCCTGTTCTCCTTTTCGTTCCTGTTCCGGAGGAGTCCGTCTTTTCCACCGCTACTACGAACGATTGGCCCACCCAAGGGTGCATTCCCCTTTCCGTCCCTCATCCTTCCCCCTAAACGCACGGTGCAACCGCCATGTCCTTCTACAGCCAACAGTCCACCTACACTCAAACTTTGCCCCAACCAAGAGTCCAGCATGCCCCTGAAATCAAACCCAAGCCGTCCACCCATTCGGTCATCTCGGAAACGGGCTTGGCCATGCCCAGCCCTGAACAGCTTATCACATATGTGTTTCCCGACTTCAATGCCGCCGGCTACTTCCAGAAGGACTTCGTCGACTCCAACGAGTTCTTCATCATGGAGGAGGCCCAGGTGGCGGGGTTTGATCTCTACATCGTCGAACAGTGGGTCAACAGCCGCAAAATCGGCACCGTCGTGGCCACCTACACCGGCGACTTGGGCTCCACCATCTCCGTCATCAAATTCACCATCATCAAGAAACAATCCAAGTTTTATCCGTTCAGGCTTCAGGAATACTTGAACGAATTGATGACCAACAACGCCCGCATCAAGCGCATGGACGACCGGCTGTCCAGCCACCGCTACAACGGCTCTCACGGCAATTTGACCGCCATCACGTCTTTGACCCCCTCGTCTCCCCCCTCCGATAATTCCGTGTCCAAAGTGTCCAACGGCCAGCCGGAGGAAGTCTGCTTTGTCACAAATCTCGCCTCCTTACAGTCCCACTTGAACTTGATCCCCATCTCCCAAGGTGACTCCAGAGTGATACGACACGATTTCATCATTAACTCCAACCTCAAGAAACTCCAATGCTGTGGAAGATCGTTGTCTCTATCCACTCAGAAAATTTCCGACGCCAACGAAGACAAATTCAGACACATGTACAAGATAGACAACGATAACGTTCCCATCAAGTTCGCGTTGCGAGAGTTGATCAACATCATCCAGACGTGCTTGTTCTACTTCGATTTGTTGGACGCAAAGTACTGTGACGGCTTGTTGTGTGACAAGACCGAAGAAGCTATTTTAAATTGGTGGAACTTGATCGGTTTGCCCCATTTTAATGTCAAACCAAACTCCAAAAATGGTATTCTCAACTCGAGAAGTGTTGCAGCAATCCTAAGCTTGACCATGAGTGTAAAGCTACGCTTGCACATAATCGGAGGGTGCGACGTTCCCAAAGACCCGTTCGATTTCGAAAACTTCATGCTTTCAATCGGTCAATTCCAAAAACAATACAAATTAGAGAAGAGGAGAAAATTGGATCTAGAGACTTTGAACAAACTTTTCTCTGTCACAAATACTAGATTGTTGCCAGATAAATACAAAAATTATTCCAGCAATACCAATGTTGAAACATTTGATGATCCCGACAACCCGCCATATTCACCCAACGCGCTCTACCCCGGCATACAAAGGAGGAACAAGAGTTACTACGGTCTAGAACTTAAAAAGTTCACTAATGTTGTTAAGAATACCGTGCAAGATATTCAAGCGGCATCTAGAGATAACGACACCAATTCTGGAAAGTCGTCTGGACGGATTAGAAACAAAATTGCCAAGCTCGCCGATAACGTGAGTCCAATCGATGTGGAAACATTGGATTTAGAACTTTTTGTGAAGCATTATATTACAGGTAAAACGTTAACGAGACTCTTCTATGGATTGGGTGATTCTTTAAGCAACCCCAAGCATGACGTCGATTCCAAGAAGGGAGACCGCGAATATGGGCACAATGAATATTCTAAAAGCATAAAATCGCATGGCCACCATCATCATCGTCACCGCCAATTTTCAGAAAACAACCTAGCAAAACAATACAAGTTTGTTAGTCTTAAGGACAACATTACATCCACTCAAAAGTCAATGATTTCAAGCGGTTCATCTGGAGATCTTTCAAGATATTCTAGAGGATTGAATAAGATGAAGATCGGTTTGCTGAATAGGAAAATCTTAGGAGCAAACGGAAAGCGCACTGGTAGTGAGTCTAGTATTCACGATGCATTTCCTCCAATTGACCAAGGCAGCAAAGGTCCACATGGTTCTAATTCCCAGGAGATGATGTTAAATTCCTCACTTCTCGATCATACATTGCAGATTCCCGCTGAGATCACTCCAGCTGATTGTAAAAGTGAGATATCGAGTAACTCTAGATGCAGCAAAAACAAGATCACACCTTTTGAAAAATTCGAAAAGCGTTTGAATAGAAGAAATTCATACCCAAATTTGATACCACTTGAAGCCAATCTCAATGGACTTGAATTCTCGAAGAAAGACCGTGGCATTGTGCAGCTGGAAGTATTGAAGCCAATGAGGTACCGGAGTTCGAGTTTCTCAAAATTGGATAGTCATTACTATGAACCTGAACAAGACAATCCAGTTTCCATTGAGAAATTTTGCACGGAATATATCACTGGAGTTGACAAGCTTATCAAATACGAGAATTTGCTCAACTACTATGACTCTGATGTAAAGTATCAGAATTCATATCCTCCGGATTCTGTTTCTGGTGATCTTATTACCAATACCAAGATTAAGAAGAAGTATAATAGCTTGAATTTGGAACTCGTGAAATTGAGAAACATCTACCAACAGATACACTCGTCCAAGGCCAAGATTGTGGATGAGGATTTAATGAGTGATCTCAAATTCAATATCGAAGACTTAAAGAGCACCATTGATAGATTGGTCTACGAGACGAGAATTGTGGTCAAAAGAATCAACGAATTGGACGAAAGTTGCAAGGTGTTGGATGTGAAGTTAAATGAGCAATCTAAGGTCCAATTGAATGATTTGATCGACCATTTGATTGCCCTGAGAAAATTCAACGAGGTGTTCAAGAATAAGTCTGAAAGGCAAGAGGTGTTGAGAAAGCTCATTGGCGATAAGGATCCCGCGGAAAGCGGTGCCAAGGTGCAAGCGAGTAACCAAAACAACTTGTTGAAGGTGATTCTTACATTTCTCTACGATATGGTGTTGTTCACATTCCAGCTATTCAAGTTTGACGGCACCAAGATGAACTTGGACCGTATCAGACAGACCTGGGGCAAGCTCGACCCCAACCGCAAAATCATCAACCGTGCGTATTCTTACGTGGGCCGTGAGCCCTCCCGAAGCAGTGTGACGTCCATTGAGATGGTGGACTAATACACAATATAGACTAGGATGCGTCCTTAGACTAGGGTGCATCATAGACTAGGGTGCATCATAGACTAGGATGCATCATAGACTAGGGTACATTCTCATAAACTGATACAATTTCATACACTGCATTCGTTAGATGGTACAATTACACTGCATTCGTTAGATGGTACAAATACACTACATTCGTTAGAAGGTACAATTATACTGCATTCGTTAGATGGTACATTTACACCGCATTCGCTACTCCATGGTGATTCATTATATTTTCATTATCATTGAGGATTCCACTATAGCACCTTTACCCATGGTGATTCACTATAGCACCTTCACCCATGGTGATTCACTATATCATCATTACTATTGATGATTCCACTATAGCACTATGGTGATTCATTATAGCAATAGCACGTTCACTATTTCATTGTTACCTATGGTGGATCGCCATTGCTCTCACTATATCATTTACCTCTGGTATTCATACTATCGTTACGGTGCATTCATTACTTCCATTACTCATAAACTCTATACGAGGACCTCCCTTTTCCTTGCCAGCATCTCATTTAATACCTTAATTAACGCATTCACTTCATTTCGATACTTGGTAGACTGGATCACGTCGTAGTCCTTGAGGGCGGCCACCAGGAACTGGGTCAAGATAGACACCACTGTGGCAGACGTCTGGTCCAACTTCTGCGACGACTCCACAAGCTTGGCCTCTGTGGGCTCCAAGCAATGGCTCATGTAGTACCGGAAGCTGTGTGCACTTTGCAACTCCTCTTCCTGGCGCATGGAGTCCTTGGATTCCCAGAACTCCTTGACCGTGGCCACTATGTCCTCGTTCTGGAGGATCAAGTCCTGGAGCTTTTCCGTCACATAGCTCTGTCGCTGTAGGTCCATGACCAATGCAAGTCGCTGCTGTTCAAGCTGGTAGATGATGCGGTCCTCGGCGTCCACCGTATCCGCCATTGCCGGCACAGGTGCCTCGACACTAAGGGCAGTGAAATCAGCAGGTGTAACGAGCGTCTTTGCAATGCCTTCAAGACGCGAGATCTGGTCGCCTGAATCCCGCAATTGGACACTGACCGACTGGACCAACGCGCTGATGGCCTGAAGCTCGTCAAAAGACCTCTCCATGGTGACTGGCAGAAGAAAGCGGAGGTGTTGTGGTGGGTCCTTGTTTCCTGTGCTGGCCCCTGGGTGTGTCACGTGCGCGTTTTTGACAACAAAGTTTACACGTCTCGTTCGACTCTGTCTCTCACTCTCTTTTGCCACGATACACCTCCAGTCTTCTCTCCATCCAATCGGATCTACTCTTCTTCTGATATTTGAAACGCTAAGATGGTGGCTATTGGTAACGCGCATGACGACTTGATCCACGACGCCGTGTTGGACTACTACGGCAAGCGCTTGGCCACAAGCTCGTCCGACAAAACCATCAAGATCTTCGAGATCGAGGGCACGGAAAACTACAAGCTCCTCACCACATTGACCGGCCACGAGGGCCCTGTCTGGCAGGTCGCCTGGGCCCACCCCAAGTTCGGGTCCATCTTGGCCTCCTGCTCCTACGACGGCAAGGCGTTCATCTGGAAGGAACAGCCGGAAACGCAGCAGTGGTCGATCATTGCCGAGCACACCGTGCACCAGGCCAGCGTCAACTCGGTCAGCTGGGCGCCCCACGAGTTGGGCGCCGTGTTGTTGGTGGCGTCGTCCGACGGCAAGGTGTCGGTGGTGGACTTCAACGAGGACGGCACCACGTCGCATGTCATATTCGACGCCCACGCCATAGGCATCAATTCGGCGTCGTGGGCGCCCTTGATCAACTCCAACTCCAAGGACGCCTCGGTGTTGAAGCAGCAGCGCCGCTTCGTCACCTGCGGCTCCGACAACTTGGCCAAGATCTGGAAGTTCGACGCCGCCACCAACTCCTACGTGGAGGAGGCCAAGTTGGAGGGCCACACCGACTGGGTGCGTGACGTCGCCTGGTCGCCCTCGGTGTTGAACCGCTCCTACATCGCCACCGCGTCCCAGGACCGCACCGTCTTGATCTGGAGTCAGGACAACACCGGCACCTGGACCAAGCAGTTGTTGACGGAGGAGAAGTTCCCCGACGTGTGCTGGAGATGCTCGTGGTCCTTGTCTGGAAACATCTTGGCTGTTTCCGGCGGCGACAACAAGGTTAGCTTATGGAAGGAAAACTTACAAGGAAAATGGGAATCTGCTGGTGAGGTTGATCAATAAATCACTTCCTTGGCCAGTTGCCCAAGGAATCATAGAGCCGGGTGAAAGACACCAATTCATTTCTACATTTTATGATTAATGTCGTCAATAAAAGCAACTTTATATACTATGACTCTCTCTGTCTCTCTGTCTGTCTCTACAACTCGTTAATGGTGGCCTCGATGATCTTCTGGACGTCCTTGGACGCCTCGTTGGCCGCCTCCAACACCTCGTCGTGACTGGCCATGCCGTGGTCCAAGGGCACGGGGTTCTTGTCGAACCCGCTGGGGGGCTTGTCGGCCACACCGGCGTTGGTGATCAATGACAAGGCCAACACCCTCAAGCCGGAATGGCGCGCAACAATGACCTCGGGCACGGTGGACATGCCCACGGCGTCTCCGCCCATGGCCCGGATCATTCTGACCTCGGCCCTGCTCTCGAAGGTGGGGCCGGCCACGAAGGTGTAGGTACCCTCGTAGATCTTTCTCGTGATGCCGAGGTCCTCTCTGGCCTTGGTCAAGAACAACTTTCTCAAGTCAAGATCGTAGGCGTCGGAGAGCGGCTGGAACCGGGGGCCGAACTCTTCCAAGTTGGGGCCCCGCAATGGGTGCCAGCCTGCAAGGCCAGGCATGTTGATGTGGTCGTCAATGAGCATCAAGTCGCCGGGCACGAGGTCGGCGCGGGTTCCTCCGGCGGCATTCGTGACCACCACCACCTGGGCGTCCAACTTCTTGGCCAAGCGGACAGGGAAGGTGGTGTCCTGGAAGGTGTAGCCCTCGTAGAAATGCAATCTGCCCACCATGCACATGACGGGGACTTTGTTGGCGCCAATGAGGCCGAAGATCAATTTACCAGCGTGGCCGGGCACGGTGGACACCTTGAAGCCGGGGATGTCCTTGTACTCGATCTCGACCTTGGGGTCCGCGTGCAAGATGTTGGCGATACCGCCCAAGCCCGAGCCGCAGATGATCATGACACGGGGCTTGGCCAACTCGGGGGTGGCCTTCAAGATGGAGTGGACCTTGGCCGAGGCCTCGTCCAACAAGGCGGAGTACTGTTCAGGAGAAAAAGACATGATGGTAGATGGATGAAAGTTGATTTGGAAAGAGATGGCGTCAAGTAGGCCCATCTTGGCGGCTTATGTCAGCGAGACGGGTGCTTAGGCGCAGTGCACAAAGCGCTAAGTGGGGGGAGGTCCTCCTCACTTATAATTGCACAAAGAAAATGCCCCACAAGAAACCACCGTAAATGGACGTAAATGGCGTTGCAATTGAAGTATGGATTTTTAGAATGGATCCATAGAGCAAAACAATTTATTCAAGGTGCATTATCCAGTCTAACATCCACACTGCATATCACACCAATTCACACTGCAATTGTCCAGTCTAGCATCCACATTGCAATTGTCCAGTCTAGCATCCACACTGCAATTGTCCACTCAATAATTGTCTATAGTATCTCCCAGGTCAGAACCGTCCGGTCCAAGTTGATGCCAATGCGTAGGTTGGCCCCAGGCCTCTCCACCACCCCTTTGGAGCACATCTCCTCGTAGTACAACTCGTAGACCGGCTGGTACCGGTCCACAAAGGCCGCGACCTGCGCCTCGGACATGCCCGAGCCCGTACGGCGGATCAAGTCGGCCTCCTGCTGGAGTCGCCAGGTGTAGACGTTTTGCACCGAGGGAGTGTGGAGAAACACGAAGCGGTCGAAGTGTGCCCAGATCTGGGCGTATTGCTGCAATGCCGCGTTGATATACTCGACGTGATAGAGCCGGTGGCGGATGAGGGTGCCATGCGACGCAAAGTACTTGAAGCGGAGTTGGTTGGCGTCCAATGGCGCGAAGCCGTTGAACCACCCTTCGAAGATCACCACGTCGATGGGCCGGGTGAACGTCTGCCATTGTGCCGTGACAACGCGGTCGCCCTCACCGCAAAAGAGCGACTTGTCGTAGCGAGGGATGCAGATGGGCAGGTCCACCCTTCCTGCCACTCTAGTCCGTTTGATCCGCTCAAAGAGCTCGAGCCCTAGGCCCACGTCGTGGGTGCCAGGAAGCCCCCGGCCCTGGATCAAGCGGTTGTCGTCCAAGTCCTGCCGGGCCTTATGGGTCAATGCCGCCTGGTCCGCGTGCGTGAGGTAGAGGTCGTCCATCAGGAACTGGACAATGGTGAGGTCGGCGTGCTGCTTCTGCAACTGCTGGTGCACCTTGTTCGAGAGGTACGACTTGCCCGAACCTTGGGGGCCACTGACCCCGAGGATCAACGGCGCCTGACCTGCTGCAAAGTTATGGGCGCGAATGGCCTTGGCAAAGAAGTCGAACGTGAGGGAGACCGTAGTCATGGTGGTGTTGGGATTGGCCGGTTGCTGCAAGTATAGGGGGATGATATTGGGCACCCCACGACAATGATAGTCAGGGATACAGTCAAGGAGTAGATGGAGAAGCAGTGAAGGAGAAGAAGTGAAGAGGAAATAGGCACTATCGGGGACATATTATTAGTATGGCCCGCCTGGTCAATGTAGAGGTTTTATGGAATTTTCTCTTTTCCATGTCTACTTTTTTTGTTACCATGTATTCATATATACTATTAAATGGCTATACTATTAAATGGCTTTGGCTTCCTTCAACTTGGAGATCAACTCGTCCACAGACTCCACCTTGATGCCGGCCTTTCTCGAAGGAGGCTCTGCCACCTTCAACACCTCCAACCGAGGAGCGATATCCACCTCCAAGTCCGCCGCCTTCAACTTCTCCAATGGTTTCTTCTTGGCCTTCATCACATTGGGCAACGACGCATATCTGGGCTCGTTAAGACGCAAGTCCGTGGTGATGATCATGGGCAACTTGGCACGCAAGGTGTCGGCCCCTCCGTCGATTTCTCTCGTCACAGTCACGCTGTCGCCGTCAATCTCCACCTTGGAGGCATTGGTGGCCTGGGGCCAGTCCAACAAGCCGGCCAACATCTGGCCCGTTTGGTTGGCATCGTCGTCAATGGCCTGTTTTCCGAGTATAACCAAGTTGGACTCGTTCTTCTCCACCAACTTCTTCAACATCTTCGCAACACTCAATGGCTCCACTTCCTGGTCTCCCACGTCCACAAGAGTACTGGTGTCCGCACCCTTGGCAAGAGCAACCCTCAACACGTCCTGCGCCTTGGTCGGACCTATGGAAACGGCATGGATACTCTCCACAAGACCCTTGTGAGCCTCCCTGATACGGAGAGACTCCTCTAATGCAATGTCACAGAACGGGTTGATGCTGAACTTGACACCCTTGGTTTCAACACCCGTGAGCGTCTTGTTGATTCTAGGACGAATGGCAGCATCTATCACCCTCTTGACAGGAACTAGGATTTTTAACTTGGTAGACATTGTGATCGTGGTGTACTGGTGAAAAGTGTCCCATGAAAATTCCGGAACCGGAGAACGTATCACATCACGTGCGCTTGCACTTACATAAAGCATTATATAATACATCACTCTATATACTAGTTGAAGTTGAGGGTGCTATTCCTCGACCGGGCCTTCATTTTCTCGATCCGTGCCTTCAATTGCGACGTCACCTCGGCAGCCCGCTTCCAGCTGTCATCATTCGAGTCCACTTCAAAGGTTTCCCTGGTTATGGCCAATTTGGGCGATTTTTGCGGACTGAATCTGTTAAATGTACTGTTAGCCTTGGGATGGAATGCGTTCTCTTTGAAGGTATCGCTATCGATCGACAATCTATTCACACGAGAGCTCAATTCCCCTGAAGTAACCCTAGTTCTAGGTTCGGGCGATTTGAATTCGTTATTATTGTTCGACTGGAACGGAGACCCGTTGTTGTTATTATTGTAAAGTCCACTGGGTGTAAATGATTGCGGTACTTGTGCTTGGTTCTGCTGAAGTTTCATGAGCTCAATAGTTTGCTCTAGATCTCTATTTTTGAGCTTGGTGCTTTCGAGGTCACTGTTCAATCGATGAATCTGTGTTTCTTTCTGTTTGGCCATGAGCAATGCATTCGTGAGATCTTTTTGAATGAGATCATTTTGTGATCTGACTTGAACTAACTCTTGTGTCAAGGAAATAAGTTCTTCTTTCAATTGAAGCTGGGTTTTACTGTCCCGCTGCTTCTGAGTTTCCCATTGCTTTCTTTCCTCTCTCAAGGCGTTGAGCTCTTCTAATTCAGCAGATGTAAGGGACACTTCATCTCTAGGTTTGGGTATATTATTAGATGGTGCTGGAATCGAAGGTGCGTGTGAAGATGCCAAAGACCTTCCAGTCAAGCCTCTACCAAATGCAGATACTTTTGGTGCCTCGTCAACACGCTTTGCGGGTGAAGTTGCACCACGTTTTGCAGGAATGGATGAAGACGTCACCTGTGCCTTAGGCTTTCTTGCAGGAACTATACTGGCGCGTTTATCTGTCTGCGTAGAACTTGGTGTAGGCGCCTTGGAACCAGATTTGCAATTTACCTTCACGGATTCAAAAAATGCTATAACCTTTGCTTTCCTGTTATCGTCAATCTTTTCGAGGAATGAATTTATTTCTCTCTCGCCTGTGATTTTCATCAATGTACCTATCATTTCTGTGGATGCTTGTCTAACTGGCTCTAAGGATTCGCTGAGTAACTTTACACCAGCTTCCATTATGATATCAATTTCAGACCGAGTAGGAGGGATTGTTGTAGCGGCCAAGCAGCGTTGTAAGTAGTTAATAGATGCAATTTTAACTTGAGGTGTTTTATGTTTCATTCCTGTCATTATTTCTTCTAAAACATCACCCAAGTTAGATGCTTTGAAGATAGCATCAAGACAATTTGATAATGCGAGTGCCACTGATGCCTTCTTCTCCTTGGTTCTTTCAATCATGGGGCCCAAGATCAAGGTTTGGTATTTATGGAACAGTTTACCGATACCTTTGACGATAAATTCCGTACAGTTGGCAGCTAACTGAACAACTTGGATATTGGCATCCTTCATACACTTGGAAAATATTCTGATCAAATGAGTATAGTCGTCGTTAACCAACTTTATGGTCTTCTCGAGAATTGCAAGAACTTCTTCCAACACTTCCTTCCTGTCTTTCCATTTAGCCGAGCCAATTCTGGCATCTAAATCAGCAGGAAGTTTGCTCAAGATTTCGACTGGATCAACAAAATCGGTGGGATCGAAAAAGGGCGTGCCTTCTGAAGTTGCTTCTGCATCTTGCATTTCCACGTCGTCATTTTGATTCGAAGCATTCTGGAATTCCTTAAGTTTATCCACCTCCAATTGTTGTGCCCGTGTAAGGCGCTTCTGCTCTGGCTTGACACCTTGGACAGCCTCGAAAGCCTTTGTCAAATCCTTCTGCTGAACCGGCTTCAAGGAAGGAAACAATACTTGTTCGAGGCCAGCACCCATCCACTTATACATCTCCACGGTCAACTTTGTGGTTTCTGCTCTGACGTTTCTGTCTGCATGGCCGAAGAGTTTCACCAAGCTTGGAATGATCCCCTTGGGCAGAATGACTATACATCCAAAATTCTCCACAATAGCATACAAAGCAGAGACGCAGCCTGCCACCAACTTGGGCAAGCGGTTGCCTAACGACGGGAGTATGTCTTCAATTATCGAATCTGGCAGCGAGGAGATCTCAATCATGGACAAGAGGATTTCGATGGCGTACTCTTTGGTCTTGGCTCTAGACGAGGACAAACCCTTCTCGCATACTGAGGTGATGATCCCGGTACCTTTGAGCTTGTTCACGGTTCCAGGACTGCCTCCATAGCGAAGGTAATTGGCAATGGTATGCAATGCTGTCTCTTGAGCGACCACGTTGGAATCGGTAGCAAACTTCTTAACGAGTTCGGGTTTCTGGTTCAATGCATTGAAGCAATCGTCCTGCTCGCTTCGAGAGCTCTCGAATTGCTTGGAAAGCTCCTCGTAGGCGCCTAACCGAACCTTCCACACACTATGGACGAGCCGTTCGTCTAAAGGGAGCGACGAAAGCTCTGAATCGTCTGACATGTTGATGAAGAAAGAGTGATGTTTTGTAAACAAATGAGAACACCATAATAGAGTGCATATAGGCTAGGCACAGATTCATGTGAACACTTTGGCTTGATACGATAAAACTGCAAAGAATGGACTGGCGAAGAGATTGGACGGATTGTATCGTTGTGGTAATGAATTCTTTTGCCCTTAAACTATTTCATTGTTGTAAATATGGTTTTTTACTTGATATCTTGATCTCTTTTGACATCGCACTAGTATTCTACAGTGGTAATGATACATGATGCAGGTGGATTAGTATATACTAACGTCGGAATCAACTGACGCGGTTGCATAACGCTACGTCCTGACCCTTGTGGGCTATCGTAGGAATTTCAGTTGGATGATGTGGAGGCACGCCGGTTGGTTTACTCTATGTTCTTGGTGAAGCTGGCTCTGATCTCATCAAGAGGCTTCAACTTCAAGTTCCACTCCTTCTCCCCAGGTCTGTCAACGTAGTACTTCTCAAGGTTGACACCGTGGTATGGATGACGTGCTAAGTTGAACCATGGCAAGATGGCCATGGTGGTGAATGAGAATTGGGAGTTTCTGTTAGCAATGTCCTTCAATCTGTCGTCCAAAACAGACTCGTTCTCGTAGTATGGTAATTTGCCTTCGGACAACAACTTTTTTATCTCGTATCTGTCCTTCTGGACTTCTCTCGCGTTTTCGGACCAGCCTAAGAATCTCTTGGAGGATCTGACGTAGGCAAGGTAGAAACCACCAACAAAACCCAACAAAGTGGCAGTTCTCAAGGCGCCGCTTGGGATTCTGCCAGGGGCCTTGAAAGCACCTTCGGCTGGCTCCAATCTTTCCCATGCGTGCAAGGCCAAAGGAAAGCCTGCGGTGGAAGCGGCCCAAACACCGTAGTCGGAACCTCTGAAATATGACACCACTCTGGTGATGTGGGGGTCCACGTCAATGACCTCGTGGTCAGAGAGAGGAGGCTCTGCTCTCACTGGTTGATTACTGTTGGTGTAAGACATTTTAGTGATAGGTGTTGACCATCTCAATTTTGGCTATTTTCAATTCTCAATCGTTGATTGGAGTGAAAAGTCGTGCGTGGCGACTTTTGTCCACGTGACAGGAGAGAGAGGTAGACAGGTGTAACTGACCGTGGGGTGTAATCCGTACGTATTCTGGTCAATCAAGCAGGATAACATAGTGTGCATTTGTTTGGAAGAATTGGGAATAATTTTCGAGGGACTTAGACAGTAAAATCGTCAATAGTTGATACGTAGCAAGCATCAAATATGCCCATATGCCAAAGTGTATGGAAACACCTAAACAGGTTCACATTCTTCATGCATGCAATCGAGTATAATATATAATGGATAACTTACCAAACTCATATGTACATATATGCATATATACTTATATACATATACACATACCCATATATACATACATACATTATTAATAGTATCGTTTAGCTATTTATTTGCAACACCTGAGACATGCGCACTATACACTCTTCAATTTGCCTCCATAACTACACCAATGCCGATAAGGTTAGAGGGAGACTCTCCATCATTTGGGAGATCTCATCCAGAACACCATCCAGTGGTACGACTCTTTAACGCAGTCAGGATCCACAATGTCCCTGCAATCAACTACATCATCATCGGGGTGCTCGGCTTCTTTCTCCTCAAGCTCACCACACGCTACACTGGACTCTACATGAAGAGCTCCTTGATCACCATCATCATCACCAACTTGGTTCTCTATGGCATATCCGAAACGTTGGCACAGACACTCACCAGCTATCGGGCCGATCAGCCGTGGATTTCCTTCAGAATCCGTGACGATTCCATGGATCTCTCCTTCAATTCGAACGATGTGCTTGGGACCACCGATCTCAATTCGCTCGAATCGTACGCAAGCGAAGAATATGATGAAAGCGAGCTCGCAAATGGAGTCACCGATGATGCCGGCATTGAACGGTTTATCGATTATGTCGAGGATTATGATTCTGAACTTCCTAGCGAACAAAACTTCACCCCGGCTCCGTCCATCCCCCTTACATTCTTCAAGTTCAACAGATTGGCAGGTTTCATGTGCTGGGGGTTCATTCTTGCATTTGTCCAATGCTGGTGGTACAAGTTCCTCCAGATCTACTCGAAAGATCCTAAATTCATTGAGGTGTTGAGAAAGGTGTTGACAGACCAGTTGTGCTACTCTCCTGTGTCGCTCTTCTTCTTCTTTACTTACGGTACCATGGTTCTTGACAGCGGAACGTGGGACGACACCAAGTCCAAGTTGAGCAAGATCTACCTCAAGACTTTGATGATCAACTACAGTGTCTGGTTCCCCGTTCAGTTCTTCAATTTCTTGATCGTTCCTCGCAATTTTCAAGTTCCCTTCAGCTCCTCCATTTCCGTGTTATGGAATTGCTTCTTGTCCATGCGTAACTCCTCGAATTGACTTAGCATATACAATTAAGGCTAAATATACATTCCTGAATTAGAAAACCCGTTGAATTTTCTCACAGCTCCGCTCACCATCTGCACATACGTTTCTCTTAGACTCAATTCTGGGAAGAGTATCTCGGCGATCGAGTAAGCAGCGTCGACAATAGCGTCGTTGTCGGAAATTTCGAATCCTGGCTGGCCCTCGGAATTCAAAACTAGAACTAGGGCATGTGTGTCATCCACCTGTGCTAATTTCGACACAAGCGAGGCCGAAATTCCTGTTATCGCATGTGGAGGCTGTAACAAGGGAATTGACTCGAATAACGAGGGATATTCCGACTCCTCGTGCAATACAAGCTTGTTGATACTCTGGTTGTTGTTCAATCCACATGGGGCTATGTTTATCCAAGACTTCTTGGGTTTTAATGCTTTAATTAATACGGAGCTGACAATATTGTAGGCGATGGTGTTGACAAAATGAGGCACCACCACAGAGATAAACGAGCCGTGCTTGGTGATCTCGAGTTTTTCGTTGGGATATTTGTCTTCAAAGACCTTATCGAGTACCGCTTGATACAATTGTTCATCTTCGTCGTATTCTTCATTGGACTTTGCCACATTTGGCTTGGTATACTGTATCGAGATAGTACCCACCCTATTTCCCTTGGAGAACGAATCATTGAGGATTTTCACGGTCTTGGGAATAATTAATGCATAGTCAAAGTCTTGATCTTTCAAGTCAATTTGTACATCTGGAATGGGTGCTGGAGTGGCTTCTTCCTCGTCAAGTATATGACGAGGAGCACGAATGTTCAACGGTTTGATCTTTTGTTAGTAAAGGGCGTAATTGGGTTTGGTTTGGAGGGGCCAGACATCCCTGGTTGAGTGTACTCACCAACATCTAAGTGTGTGGAGTGGCAATGGTAGTGAAACTAACTGAAGTGTTGACTATGTGTCACGTGACCAGAGCTTGGGCATTTTTGCCACCACCAACGAATGCCACCGGCTATTGATTCAGTCCAGGACATGACAGGGGAGATGAAGCTCCTTCTGCTTCAGACACAGCCAAGCAACAGCTTTCAGAGCCAAAGCATCGCCAATATCCACGGCAATCAGTGGTCCTCTGTGCAGGACATCAGGCTACTACCAAGTCGTTTTGCGATCTTGAAATGAGCTCATTCAGCCAATGTTTAGACCCGGACTTTTAAGTGTGGCAAGGGCCTCAAGAGGCCTCGTGAGAAGCTACCACTCAGTGGACCATCCTGCGTCCAACATCATAGTGAATTCTAATGCTATTGAGTCCAAGATTTTGAGCAAAGCACTTGACTTTGTTCCCAAGTTCGGTTTTGAAGCCGTGTGCATAACACAAGCAGTACGGGAGTTGGGATACGGAGATTCATTGGAATCTGCTATTTCGATCAACACTGTTGGAACGCCCGAGTTCCAGCTTGTGTATCACTGGCTCAGGGTGCAAAGACAGAAGCTTGAAGACCATGTGAACGACCCTGCAAGTGAGTTGCACCAGATCAGAGATGAATATGACAGAGTCAGCTATTTGGTGAACAAGCGATTGGAATATAACGAACCCATCGTGGGCAAGCTTGGAAAGGGCTTGGGCCAGTTGATCCTTCCATACAATATCAACAAAGGCATGGATGAATTGAACAACTTGAGTGATGACATTTCATACTACGCAGGGGACAGGTCCAACGATTTTGCATGGTACTCCAAGCGATTGAGCTTGTCTACAGTGTACGTCAGCTCGGAATTGTTCATGTTGCAAGACACCAGTGCAGGATACGCCAGAACCAAGGAGTTTGTCAACGACAAGGTTGCCGCTGTCAGAGACATGGGGGATGCTTATACAAATGTCGAGCAATGGGGCTTGTTCAACGCCATCAGTTTGGTGAACTTGATCAAGTCTCAATTAATCAGAGGATAGCTCTGGGTCGCTTTCAGAAAGTATTCCGTGTATATCATAGAGGCAAATTATTCATACGCCGTGCCAATTGTAGCCTATGGGCATTATACCGTAAAATCATTCATTGTGTTCCATAAATGTCTACCCTACTTACCTTGAACTAGTTGTGCTCTGACTGACAATAATTTGTCTCTGGTCTGTTCTATTTTCTTCTCCTCCTCGGTCACCTTGGCCTCGACTCTCTTGATTTCATCTTCGATGAACTCAATTCTTTTGTCAACGTTCATTTTAGCCTCAGAGAAGTCTTGTGGCAATAATATAGGGCCGGTTAATTTGTAAATCTTGGAGTTGTCGTCCAACTTGTCGAATTCGGCCAATACTATCTTGTTTTCTTGATATTGGGTCTCAAGTTTGGATCTGGCGGTGATTAAATCATTGAGGTTGTTTTGCTGGTTACTGAACTCCAAAGAGATCTTCTCAAACTGTTGTTTGGCGTCGGCCATCGGAGTATACTAGTGATTTTTCAGCATAAAACTTGATCATATTGACTGGTACTTGTGCAGGAAATCGATAACTGGAAAATGCACGACCCCATACCCAAGCATCGAACTTACTGTTTGATACAAGGTATGAAGTAAGCTTGAGTTAGATATACTACATATGTTTTGGCTGAGAATACAGTATTCTTTTTATTGATGTAAAATGTGCTCAATTAATTTTTTCGTAACATATACTCAGTTTCTTTGCTAATTCTTTCAGGAAGAAGTACATTATATCATACTAGTCTCTATCAACAGTAGATTACGTCAGGTTTTGATAATTGCTACTCAATGAATTATATATACTAATTTTACTTCTCTTTTTACGCTGCTACTATTTTATGTATGCTCATAGTAGTTGTGGTAAGAGTGACAATCTTCGAATTATTAATAAAGAAATATGACTACTTCATTATAGAATTGTATCTTGTGTAAAGTACCCCTCCATGGAGAAGAATTTAGATTATTCACTATCCATTAGTTTTTATCATGATAAAAATACGAGTTATCATTATCTGCATATTTCGCATCAATTTCAGTGAATTTACCAGAGCTAAACGTTCCATTACAATAGAACATATGCCTGATTTCTTTAAAATACGATAAATAATTGTGTTTGATATTAAGAAGGCGAAATATAGAGATAGCAAAGATGCAGAAGTTTCATTCATATTTCCTAGTAGCCAATTGGTTCAAATTAAAAGAGTAGAGCATAGTTTCCCGTGGTTGCCTATTGTAAAGATTAACAAAATTAGGGGTAATTCGGACTGACATAGATTCGGGGTTCCAATAAACTATTGGCTCCATGTCAATAATCCGACTATTGGCTCCACGTCAATTCGGAATCCTCAAAAAAATAGGGATTAGGCAACCCATATTCAGACATGAGCAACCTCTCTCTTTTGGTCCCACACTGAAGTTTCCAGACTCCATTATGTGGGGAAAATGTCGGCATCTTCCTCGTTGATGATGATTTCAGTAACATGGACCTTGTATCTTCGATTGGTGGCATCTCCGCCATACCCACTCATTTCTTCATCATACTCATCGTATTCGTTGACTACTGCCTCTTCCACTTCCATGTCTGCTGCGTCGTCGTCAGCATCGTCCCCGTCCTCTTCTTCTTCCTCGCCTTCCTCTGGTGGGGTGTCTCGTTGCTTTTGTTCTTCTGCTAATGGCTTGTCCTGTGCGTGCAGATCGGGGTCATCCTCGTCATCTATTATGGCGTTATCCAGACTGCTATTGGAGTCGAGAAATGCAGGCCGTGGGAAATGGTAGGAGGTGTGACGGCGTTGGGAATGAGCGCATTCGTTGCTCAAGGAAATGTGGTTACCGGCTATGGATCTGGAATTGGACCTCGAGCGGGACTTGGAATAGCTCTTGGCTCGGCTCTTCCTCTCGTTGGCCAAGGATCTCAGCTGCTGGTAGGGCGAGGCAAAGAGATCTTGGTTGAAAATGAACCCCTGACACTCCTTGAGTGAGATTATGTTGTAACTGGCACTGTCGGAGAAGTAGCTGGGCGAGTCGTAAACGGAGAAGTTTTCGTTCTCGATCATCAGGGGAGACAAGAACGAGTTTCGACGCACCCAGGGCGACGATGGTGAAGCAAATGAGGAGCTTCTGCGCTTGTCGTGAAGGGTATCGGCTGTGGGGGAAACGGTTTTGGGGGTGGAAGAAGCGTACTGAAGCTGGGATGAAGCCGGCACTGATTTGCGCCTTGGCTTGGGCTTCGCTGTTTGGGCCATGTCCATATCCAATACACGTCCAACAAGCACCCGAAGTAATAAATAGTGGTAGTAGAAGAAGAAAGTAGTAGTTACTCACTAGAGTCCATATCTAGGTACTAAGGGGTCATGTGACGATTAGGGAGCCAGGAGTGACTCTACTGGGGTTAGCGGTAGGGGCACGACCGCCAATATCACAGTCCCAGTAGGGTGTGGAACTGGACCTGGAAACTGGGCTACGTGTGTACGGTTGGGGAAAGGCGTGCAGTGGCCTCTTTGGGTGCTTTTCAGGAGTTCGCTCATAACATTTCCTTATTATACTTTATACAAGAGCTTTCATATCTTCGTAATTATGCATAGGTGCCCATCTCTGGCTGGACACTGCGGGTCTTCTGGGCACTGGCAGGAGCAGTCTATTGGCTAGCAACATGCGCCTCCTTGTACCAGATCCCCCCTCTTTCCTTGAGCCGGTTCATGACGAACTTCAAGCCCTCTCTAGTGTTGGAAATGTTGGAGGAGAATCTCTTGAGACTCCACTGCTCGATTCTCTGCTTGAAGCCCATGAGGTTGGAGGAGAACTTGACCTTGGCCTCCACCTTGGTGCTCTGCTCGTCCGTGGACGTGTACTTCAAGTACTCTTCCACCTTGATGAACTTGCGGTGGTCCACGTTGGAGGTGTAGGAGAAGAGGGTCTTGGTTTTGGGGTTGACCACCACCTTTTCGATAATCCACGAGTCGAGGTTGTTGCCCAAGAGCGGCTTGATGAACCCGGGCAACCGTCCTGTTTTGACCACCACTCGGGTGAGTCTGAGACACCCGTCTTCGTCCACGGTCTGCTCCAAGGTATCGGTGCTCAACACGTGCTTGGCGTAGGGGTTGGGGTAGCGATTGAAGTAGGCCAAGCTGACGGTCTGGAAGTCATGATTGAAGAGGTGTGTATTCTCGAAGAACAAGACCATGGCGACAAGGATGGGTAGAGGCTGTTGGTGATGGCACTGGAAATTTTCACTCCACTAATCGCAGGACCTTGGTAATCAGTCGTGTGCGGTCCACGGAAAATATCGGGCTTGACTATGATGGAGAATATACCGAGCCAATGCCGAGCATGTCATGTGCCCGAAATGGTCCGGCTAGTCCGTGCTTGATTCTGCACCGACTAGTCCGATAAGATATGGAGTTTGTGTTGCATCGCTGGGCTTCGAAGGCATGTCAAATCGAGCAAATGCAGAATTGGACGTTCGCACATGATAGCCCGTAACTGCAGCTGCAATTGCAGTGCAAGTTGAACTCCAATTGTAACTGAAGAACGCGACGGAACAACGCGAACCGATTGTGTGAACTATTGACTCTGACCACATGTAGGTGCTATAGCGGGATTGATACAATAAGGGATTGACTACAATAAGAGATTGACTAGTCCAACGTATTGAACAGCCCAAACTGCAACGATAGGAATTCTACCCTATTGTCCAATCTGCAACGATAGACAAATCTACTTTCTTGTCTACTCCAACAACAGGCAAGTCCAGCTCTTTTCATTTTAGACCAAACTGCAACCCCATGCCTCTCTTCGTATCAGCTCCTGAAGGGTGTCTGTGTCTAGCTTCGCAAGCACATCGCTAGTAACACCCGGTGTTGGACCATCCAAAACTATCGTCACAAGCCTCGATCGATACTTTTCATCTGCAGTTCAACAATGCTCCTCTCGAACATTGTAGATGCTTAGAACCTTCATGCACCGACCACGAACGATTTTAAGAGGCTCCGCCTATGAAACAGTCTAGTTAATAGATGCTCCTTCCATAGGTTCCACCGCTATGTTCCACAGTCTGGGTTGCACCAAACATACTGTACGCTAGAAGGTGCCTTTTTGTAGGATGCGTGGGGGCACTACGTCATATCGACGGTTAAGAGCTACCACCTCGTCCACCGATAGACACCGTTCCAGATAGTTAGATAGTTCCAGATAACTGGTGTTGGGCGGTTTTCTTTCTCCGCAATCGGCGTGGGTCGGGAATTCAAGGGGCAGAACCTCAGGTGATGCCAAAAGTCTGCTACGCCGTGGCCCTCCTGCCGTTGGTGACCTATTCACCAGTGCCTCGGTGGGGCATTCGACGACGAGGAAAAGATTGAACAATTGCCTGATTTTCGGCCCGGTATTCGCATGCGGCCTTCGCATTGGTGGTGCAGTGTGGAGCTTTGGCAGCGACGGCGAGAAAATCAGCGAATGCAACAGGCCCAAACAGGCAGAGGCCACGGAGTTGGGCCCATTCTGGAGGCAGAGCCTACGCCATAAGCCAATTCTCTGACCCCGACGTGGGGTTACCCCACAGCTTCATGCGATCTTGGGCTTGTGGAATAAGCCCAGGACCAGGACCACAACCACAGATAATACTTCGTGGGGAGGGGCACAGTCGGGCACCCAACCGGACGGGATGGCGTAGCGATCCCGATACCGGGGGGCATCTCACTCCGAGCAGGTCTGACGGTGCACTTAACTGGAGCGATGAAAATTTTTCTGCCCAGGCCTCGCGCCAGGACCCTCACTGGTGCCTGCAGCACCCCCTCCGGTCTGTGCATATTAACGGTGAAGCATGGAGGACATGGAGAAGCACCCGCCATGGAGTGGGGCTATTGCAACATCAGATGACAGGAGTGGCACTGGGACGAAGGTCGCTTGCGACCAGAACTGGCGACAGTACCCCACCCCCACGGTTAAGCGCTTGGCAGTTGCACCAGGATCATCTCCGTAGGAGCTACACCGCCCAGTATTTCCTTGTTTGTGCGCGGAGCCCCTGCACAATACCCGTCATTCTTGGGGGATTCTGCACGTTGCTGCCGAGTTCTGCAGGCATCTCGCGTAGTTTTTCCTGCTCCAGCAGTTGCTGCAAGAACTGCGAAAACAAAAGCAACCACCTGAAAACAACTCATCATCTCCGTAAAGGCTCCGGACTTGCCCTTGTACATGGAGGCAGGTGTGGAGTAGGGTTGGGGGCGCTGCCCCTGGCCCAGGATGTCGGACGAGACTTTCCTTGGGCACCAATGACGTGCTTTGTAGCGCTATCGTGCCCAGCGATGTACTCCACGATACGTCTGAGTCGTGTAGCGGTGATTTCATATATAAGTTGGTCCATCAGGAGTTTTTTGTAAATTTTGCTTCATTACTGTTTGTGAACAACTCGGGTCTTTCACCATGGAGTTTTATACTAGTCGTGACCAGAAGTTTAGAAACGATTCCCTGGACCCCACGGTCCTGGACTTGGCGCCCTTCTACACCGAGCCGGCGTCCATGTCCAAGTGGGAACACTTCAAGGACGGCTTCAGAAGAGCTGTCCCCACCGAGAAGGACGAAAACGTCAGAGACAAGGCCATCAGCAAGAGGCACTTGCGGCTCATGGCCTTGAGTACCGGCTTGGGTACCGGTCTTTTGGTCGCTGCTGGCCAGAAGCTTCACACCGCAGGCCCTGCCGGAGTGTTGATAGCATACTTCATCGTGGGTTACGTCATGTTGGTGCCCACCATCAACTCCGTCAGTGAGCTCAGTATTGCATACCCTGGTCTTCCCGGTGGTTTCCAGTCCTACCCCACTCGTTTCATCGATGAAAGTTGGGGCTTCGCCTTGGGCTGGAACTACGCCATCCAGTGGATGACGGTGATTTGGTTGGAGTTAGTCACCGCCAGTATGACCATCAAGTTCTGGAACACCTCCATCAACCCCGACGCCTTCGTCACCATCTTTTTGTTCGTGGTCATTGCCATCAACTTCATGGGTGCCCGAGGCTACGCCGAGGCCGAATTCGTCATGAACTCCTTCAAGGTGTTGATGTTGGCAGGCTTCGTCATCTTCGGCTTGGTTATTGACTTGGGCGGAGGCCCCCAAGGCTTTGTTGGTGGCAGATACTACCACAACCCCGGTGCCATCACCAGTTTCAAGGGTGTGGTGTCTGTGTTTGTGACCGGTGCATTCTCTCTTGGAGGCTCCGAGTTCATCTCTCTTTCTGCTGCCGAAACCGGTGGCAATGTCCGTGCTGCCATCAAGAGTGCTTCCAAATTGATCTTCTTCAGAGTCACCATTCTTTTCATGGGCTCCTTGTGTATGGTGGGTTTATTGGTGCCTTACAACTCGCCCAAGTTGATGGGTTCTGGCAGTGCCCAGACCCACTCTTCGCCTTATGTCATTGCTGCAGAAATGCACGGTGTCAAGGTCCTCCCTCACATCATCAACGCTGTCATTCTTATCTCGGTCACCTCGGTGGCCACTGCTGCCATGTACAGTAGTCCACGTCTCATTCAGTCCTTGGCAGAACAAGGTCTTGGACCCAAATGGTTGGACTACATTGACAAGAGAGGAAGACCCTTGAGAGCATGGCTCTTGATTGTGTTGTCTTCGTTCTTCTCGTACATTGCCACCTACGACAAGCAAGAAACCGTGTTCAACTGGTTGTTGTCCATTTCTGCCCTTAGTTTCATCTTCACCTGGTTGGCCATCGGTGTGTCCCATCTCAGATTCAGAGCCGCCTTGAAATACCACGACATTCCATTGAGCTCCTTGGCCTACGTGTCCCCAACCGGTACCATTGGTTCGTGCTTGACTATCATCATCAATTCCCTCATTTTGATCGGCCAGTTCTGGGTCGCCTTGTTCCCCATCGGTGGCGACGGTGCCAGTGCAGAAAGCTTCTTTGAAAACTACTTGGGAATGCCTTTCCTTCTTGTCTGTTACGTGGGCCACAAGGTGTGGACCAGAAACTGGAAGTTGTGGATCAAGATAGAAGATATAGACATCAACAGAGGTAGAGTGATCTACGACAAAGAGATCTTGGAGTTCGAGAACTTCGAGGTCGAAGAAAGATACAGAAAGGCCCCCTGGTGGAAAAAGGTTCTTATTTTCTGCTTTGACTAAGCATTTACTTCTTTAGCATCACTCATCGATTAGAACTATATATTCAACCTCAAAATATTTTGAAACGATAACGCACACGATATTTAACCACATCTTTGTAGGAATTGGCCTGCGTGTTTGAGACAGGTCACCTCCTCTGCAAATCAGGGGAGGAGTAGCTAATCCCCTGTAATTTCAATACCACTAGTTCCTTATCGCTATGACTGATACCTTCCCTGAAACCCACTCTCTCGAGGTCGTGAAAAGACAGCTTCAAATCTTACTGCAAAACCACGGCTTGGAGTACATGTTGGTGACGCGTGCTTGGAATCAAGGCGGTGAAAGGGGATTCCAATTTGATTACTCGTCGTTGTTTTCTTCCCACCATCAACTCCAGATCGAGGCAGTATTACACGAGTCACAATTGGGTGATTTGTCTGTCGTCAAACCGGCGCTTTGTCACAGGTACTTGGTGGAATTGTCGCGAAACGATGCTGAAGATATTTGCAATCACTACCACGACCTATTTGATTGCATCAGCCAGAAAGTATGCAAGGAAATAGCCAAGCGTTGGGTCAAGACCTTGGAGCCTAAGAAGCAGAAGCTCTTTCCATACAGAGACCACAACCAATCCAAGCCTCTGTGGTGGCCTTCACAAATAGACCATGTGGAGCCTGATCATTTGGACAAGGTAAGCCGAATCGAGCTCCTCATCCATATCTTGCGCCATTCACTGGTTCCCATTCGGGCCTTGAAGCTGCTGACCTTCCACCTCAGTTTCGAGAGTGTCGCCGTGCAAAGGCTCTTGAACGAGGTGTACTACTTTGGATTTTGGGACCGAGCTTTTCACCTCCGGCGTGCTGAAGAGAATATCGTCAATGTGCAGCTTTTATACAAGGAGAAAATATTCGTACCTGGAAGCAACCTCCAACGGTCCGATTTTGAGATAAGGGTACGTCGAGCCAGTGATTTGTGTGAAATTCTTCTAAATTCATTTACCTTCGATGTGCTCGAAGGAACTCCTGTTCTCGCCCAGATTGCAAGAAAGCGGTGTCTTCAACGAATTAAGATGACCGGGGAAAATTATTTGCACTCTGATAAACGTATTAAGAGACCAATGCCGTTGTTTTTGGCCTCGTCTACTAAAGTTGACGAAATTCATGGTTCGACAACGCAATGCAATGAAAAGGATGCTTTCAAGAAACCATTATCTTTAAATGCCAACGTTCGTGAAAAAGCATCGTTTCAGCGTTCAAATACGAATAAACAACAGTATGTGCTTCCCCAGTTGGGTGAATTCCTGGGAATAAATGGTACTATTATCAATTCAAGAGATCCACGAAACAAACCCAGCGGTCCATTCTGGAACACTGAATCTCACCGAGAACACGCCAAAAGGGTCAAGTTGGAAATAAAGGATGAGCCCTATGTCTATATGAACTTCGAACTCTTTCTGCCCGTGGACTTTGGCTACATGGGCCTCGAAAGCTCCAAGGATATGGGGTTATTGGAACACGCCAATTTCACCTACTAGCTCATCTTGTTCTTTTCTAATTCTGCTCTGCTCCACGTCGAACACAAGTTTTGGTTCGAAGTACTTAGTCTTTAATTCGGTGGTCTTCTCCTATCTGTACTGCATGACTTCCCTTTGTAATCTATGTTCCTCTGTAATCGATGTTCCTCTGTAATCTACGCTCCCTGGATTGCCTTTGTAAACAGAATAACTATATACTTGTACCAGAAATTGCAAAATTTGGAAATTTCACAGAAATTCTAGCTTTCACTTTTGCTCTCATAAACTTCAATCAAGAATTAGTACTCTAATGACAGAACCTACCAGAGAATCCAACACAAGCGATTTAAGCACTCCTATTCAGTTCCGCCAGTACATAAAGGAATATGCCATGGTGAGGTCTGCAAGTGAAGCTGCGAAATCCAATCGTATTTATCAGTCTGTGTCTTCAACATTGAGACCATGTGCAATTTTCTTCAGAAATACACAACCGTTCAAGCTTGTTTTGGATAGTGGTGATCGTCTTGGGGTGTTAGGATTGAACCAATTAAATAACCAGTTTCCTACATTGAATCAGGTCGAGTTGGCTGATGTTAAGGCCACATTACTACAACCAGTAACAGGCGTTGCCAATGTGACCCATTTGGCAGCCGAAGCTGCAAAATTGGGAATCATTATGGGGCTTATTGAACCTACTCAGATATTTGCAGAAGATATGAAGTTCAAGACCCAGGCAATGCTAACAAACGCAGAAGGAAAGTGTGTACTTACCTCGCCCTTTGATCCACTTGTGAAACCTTTGAATGAAACATTGGATCATGCAGTTGAGGTCTATTTGCCTCAAACCAAACGAGAGAAACCAGAGGGGCACTCCAGTGAGCTATCGAGGTTACGCAAGGTTATCTTGAATGTTGTTTGTCGTGTTGAGAATTCTGCTGAAACGACAGACCCTCAACAACAACCAAATTCACTCATGATGACGGAATTAGCTAGCAATTGACTTGAATCTTGGCGAAAGTCCTAACTTTGGCGTTGGAACAACCCCGTCATTGCAAAAGTACACTCTCCAGTTTTCAGTATATATTAACATGCAATATAAAGTATAATAGTTTACAATCGTACCCTTAGTAAGCTACGTTTTCCAGATACTCAATCGATTAGTCCTTGGACTTCTTCTTCTTCTTCTTTGGAGACTCGTCATCGTCGGCCTTACGCTTCTTTTCTTTCTTCTCCTTCTTCTCCTTCTTCTCCTTCTTCTCCTTCTTTTCCTTCTTTTCCTTCTTCTCCTTCTTGTCTTCCTTGACCTCTTCGGCGACATCATCCTCGGCAATGTCACCGGCCATCTCCAAAGCGGCCTTGATGGCGTCGGAGTTCTTCATAGGAGCAGCACCAGTTTCGTAGAAGTTCAATCTGTCCTCGACCTGCTTCTTCAAAACGTTACCGAAAGCAGTTCCGGGCTCGTCAGAGTAGTTGTCGATTCTAGAAGCTATGGAACACTTGTTAGCCAAGTATCTGGAGATTCTACCCTTGTTCTTGGCGGCAGCCTTACCGATGAAAGTGGAGTGGTAGATCAAACCGTACTTTGGAGTGTTACCCTTGGTCTTCAAGGCTCTGAACAAGGCCTTCTCGGCACCCAAAATCTGGACGGTGGAAGCAGCTTGCTTGGACAAGTTGGTCAAAGAACCGGCGTGAGAGATCAATCTAGCACCAACAACCTCACCAATCAAGGTGGACAAGTTGGGGGCAACGGTGTGCATCTTGTCGGTCAAGTATCCGAACAACTTGGCACGCTCCTCGGTGGTGTTGACGACAATCTCAGCGAAGTTGGTGACCATGTCCATGTCTTGCTCACTGATGTCTTGACCCATGGAGATTTTAGCGTTATCTATAACTCTTTGAGCGAGACCCGAGTCTTCGTTGAGAATGGCAGCAATGTCATGCAAGGATTCGTCGGAGACCGAGGCCTTGTCCTTGATGTTCAAGGCCAACTTGGCGTAGGCCGAGTTGTCGGGGACAATCTTGGCCAACTCTGGGAAGTGCCATCCGTACCACTCCTTGACTCTCATGGAGTAGGTGTTGATGTCCTTGTCCAACTGGTCCAACAAGGCGATGGCTTGAATAATGTGGTTGTCGTTCTTTTGGACGGAAAACTTAACCTTGGCTCTGGAGAAGGCGTGGCCCAAACCCAACTGGGCTCTCTCGATGTCGCCGTCTTGCAATTCCTTGAACAATTTGGCGCCGTGGACTCTGATGCCTCTCAAGAAGTCCTGGGCAATCTCTCCCGAGATACAGTCGACGTATGGGAAGATCTCCTTAATCGATGGACCCAAGTTCTTGTCGGAAACACCCAAGCTGATCTTCTTCTTGGACGAGGACTTGGGCAAGTTCAACTCCAAGATGGACTTCAAGTAGTCGGAGACCAAGCCTTCAGAGATGTCGTTGGCGTTCTCCAAGGCCTGGGCCGCGCCCTTGAAGGGGGCAAACGACACCAATTCGACCATTTTGGAGAACTTGGACAAGTCGTTAGCCGCCTCCTGGACCTCGCTCATTCTGGAGGCAATGTCATCTTGTTGAATCAACACCTTGAAAATAGCATATCCGGTAGCTTCTTCGAAAAGAAGGTAATCCAAACCACCCATCTTGTCTTGTGTGTGTAGTGAATGAATGTTACCTAGGAACTTCCTACTGCACTGTTAGAAAAATTCTCCCTCATCTCCTCTCCAAAATTTTCCACTGGGCTTTGTGGCACGAAGAGGCACGTGACCTGGGGTTACAGAGATGAGGATGAGAGTGGAAGTAGGAGGGTAATGAGGAGGACAGTGGAGGTAGAAGGCAGGGTAGAGTAGTGGGATGATTTTGGAATGATTATGGAATGTTGATATTTAATTGTAGTAAGTGCATGGATGGAGGGATTGGGGTAGATACAGTATTTGGGAGTGGTGAGTGCACTGGATAGATACAGTACTTGGAGTGTTTAGTGCAGTGCATTATGGTGAGTGCAGTACATACTGTCGTGAGTTCTGTAATTGTAGTGCCAAATAATAGCAGGCACATGGATAGGGCAAGACCTGTAACCTGCCATATCCAGGATTAGTTGGCATGATAAAAAGGGGAGAATATAGAGGGAGACCTCCATTTTAACCAGAGACGGTCATTGGAAAGGTAAACTAGTAGTAGCTTTCGTGCCAGTGGTAATATTATTATATACATCAAAGATACAACTGTACTAGATGGATATATATCAAAGATACAACTGCACTAGATGGATATAAGTCCAGTCTAATGTTTGGGTTTTCTAATACGCTTCCCTTTCATGTTGATTTTGTACATCAATTACAGTTGTTCTGAGGTACTAGATGGATATATTATTATATACATCAAAGATTACAACTGTACTAGATGGTTATAATTACAGTTTAATGCTTCCCATTCATGTTGATTTTGTACATAAATTACAGTTGTTCTGACGACTAGATGGATATAAAGATATTAATTATTTTCCTGTCTTGAGTTGATATGTACCAATTTACAGTTGTTATTAGGTGCTGGAAGGAATGCCAGTCTAGTGTATAAATATATTATGCAAAATTAATTTCCCAGCCAAGATCTTTCAAGACATTGTGCCAGTCCACGAGTTTATCTCCGTGGGGATTTTGTTCCCACACCTTTTCCACTAGGAACTTCGATCTCTCGATGTTCCATGGGCCGTACAACTCCATCAAGTCGCTCATTCGCTTGATCAACACTTCGCGGTCCCGTTGGGTCACACAATGAATGCCCGAGATAAAGAGAGGGAACACTAGCGATGCCTGCACCGGAGTGCCCAAGAGAACGTCGATGCACTTGATCAAGTCGGTGTTGATGACCTGCATTTCCAACATTGAAGGATTGCACTTGAGGACCGCCTGCTTCAAGAAGAGCTTGGCACTGAGCTGGAAGGCCTCAAAAAGCGTGAGCTGCCACTCAAGCTCCGAGTCGGTGATTTCCTCCAAGTCTTGGGGGTCTGGCTTTGCCTCGTCAATCAACACCTCGAGCTTCTTGGCCCGTTCGATGATACTTAGAAGCATTTTGTTGATTTTGCCGTGTTCACTGACTTCCGATTCGCCATCGCTGGTATAATCGGTGTCAAGGGAAAAGGTTGGAGATTCATCCACCACCTTGGCATCCAATTCTATGATTCCCTCATTGTAAAACCGCTCGAGGATCTTCTTGCTCTCAAAAATCAACGTGCTGATGTCTCCGATAATACTGTACAATTTCTTGGAGACACCCAAAAGTGGGTTGAGGTTTCCTCTGGAGTATCCTGCCAGGTCTTTGAAGATGAGCTCGTAGCTTTTCAAGGGAAAATAAGTACCTCTTTCGGTGGAGGAGCTGGCCAACAAGTCGTGATAGGCGAAATTGGAGATCAACCAATGCTCTTCTTTCAGACTGTTGAAGGCCAAAATGCCTCCGTTGGCGTAGAGAATTTTCCACCCCCATTTCAAAAAGATCGACCAATTCTTGACATCTCCCTGACAGATTTCGGCACCGCAGAGAATCAATAGGGTTGCCAACTTAACGATGGTAGTCTGGCGGTCTCCCGGTTTCTTGGGGCTTCCTTTGGTGGAGCTGATTTCCGATAATGTTTTCATGAGATGGTCCAATGCCATGTTGACAAAGTTGGTGCCCACGTCCTTCCATTTTCCACCCAAATGGAAGGCGGCCCAGGCGAGAATGCCGTAGAGCACGCCCTTGTCCTTGTGGGCCAAGGGCAAAAACACCTTTTGGTACGAGTTGGACTCGTTTTGCGACGATGGAGCAATGCAGATTTTGTTGGAAAGAGTTTCCACGTAATAATTGTACAAGTAGGAGTTTGCCGGGGTGGAGAGTTCGGGCAAATATGACGGGGGTGGTGGGGGGAGGGGGGTCATCATCTGGTTCAAGTTGAACATGAAGTCGTCGGAGCCCAACGGGCTCAAGTGGTGCAAGTACTCGTTGAGCTGGGGACTCTGGGGAAGATTGAACAATTGACTGAACTCCATGATTTGGGCCTCCATCAGTGGGTTTGCAGTGGACAGGGAAAGCACCAAGCCGGTGGATTCAGACGGCGAATGCTTATCATGCGACACGATCTTATCTTTGGGGACTTCTTCGTCGTCATTGGAGGTGGTGGTGGCTTGATGGTCAAAGATGGGGTGGCCCGTGAACGTCAAGTATCCAGAGGGAGACATTGGCGAACGTGCTGGGTCGAAATGCATGGGGGAGGAGCCCAGGGTCTGGCTGGCACTTTCGGCAAGCAAGTCGAGGTTGTTCTTGGAGGCAGCAAGGTCATCTGCAGAAGTGAGAGCAAGAAGCTGAGACATGGGGGGCTTGGAGGGGGAGAAGACCAGGGGTTCGATGGAGGAGCGCAAGTTGGAGCTGCTGTAGCGGAAGGCACTCAAGGGTTCAGAAGGACTGGGGTGGTCGAGTTTGGGGGGAACGGCACTGGGGTATTGGGGAAGGTCCACAGAAACTGGGTCCATTGAATGTGATGAATGTGATGAGTGTGAAGACTGTGCTAGCTGTCCTTTCTGTTCTAGCTGACCTGTCTGTGATGAGTGTCCTTTCTGTTCTAGCTGACCTGTCTGTGATGAGTGTCCTTTCTGTCCATTCTGTCCATTCTGTCCATTCTGTCCTTTCTGCTCCGACTGTGACTCTCTTGCTGGTTCTATCTTGATGATGCTCTGGTGCTGGGCGGCCGGCGACGGAAGAGGGTGGGAGACGTCGGGCACCGAAGCACGCTTGGACTTGCGCTTGCGGAGCTTCTGGTTGCGCTCGTCGTTTTCCGTCTTGACCTTGAGCTCCTTGATTTCCGCCTCCGACATGTTGTCGTGATCGATCCAGATACACTCCTTGTTCAAGCGGGAGCACGAGGAGCAGCTGGGACGGGCCTCGTCGCATTTCTTCTTGCGGATCTTGCAGGTGAGGCAGCCGTTTCGGGAGCGCTTGGTGGACTTTGCCCTGAAGAAGTCGCTGGAGCGGTTGATGACTTTGAAGGACTGGTTGGAGACAGAAGCAGACACCGCCAGTGGCACGGTGGCGGAGGAGGCGGTGGACGGAGTGGCATCACTGGGAGGAGGAGACGCTGACTGGCAGTGCTGTTTCTTGGGGGCGGCATCTGGAGGCTGGGGAGAGGGCGCCCGTTTCTTGGAGTTGAAGGTGACGAGCATGGATGAAGGATGGTCGAATAGATGTGAAGAGATGTGGTAGATGGTGTGGTTGGTGCTAGATGGTGCTAGATGGAACCAGATGGTAGTAGATGGTAGTAGATGGTAGTAGATAATAGTAGTAGATGATGGTGCCAGATGGTAGTAGATGATGGTGCTAGTTGGCAGTAGATGGTAGTTGTAGTTGAGTTACTAGTGAAGTCCCTTCTCAGTGTATCTCCAGATCAATCCGATCAGATGCGCCGGCCTCCAATATGTAATACGAAGAGGTACGAAATTGGCCAAATTGGCCAGGGTAGCAAATGTGGGGTGAGGAAGTAGCCAGTGGTAGTGATGGTCCCAATTGGCATACTACCGCTCCGGTCCACCGTCGGAGGTTGCATTGGTGGGGCACACAATGGACCCACGCCAGCGCCGGAGTGCACACAGGCCGGTGCGGGTGGAGGTGGACGAGGAAAATCGTCACTGTTCCGGGAGGAAACGGGCGGAGGTGGAGGGGGCGGAGGGGTAACCGTTGGGGCCCACCGCGGCAAGCGCACGGCGGCGATGCAGGGAGCCCCTCACAATAGGCAGGTGGCACTGCAACGGCCAATAGGGGAGGGGGAAGCGACCGGAGTAGCGATCGGCGAAGCGAGAGGAGGCTGGTGGTGCAGGAGAGTGCATGGAGTGCATGGTGCATGGAGTAGTGCAAATGCCGGCAAGGTGCAGGTGGAGGACTGAAGGGATATATGGTCTGTGCAGTACATTTTCGGTGGGAGCAGTATGGAGTTTATTGCCTTGGTTGTGTGCAGGTATGTCTCTATGTGCAGGTATATCATCTCTCTGTATGTATCCTCTTACATATTATCTCTCTGCAGGTATACTATCTCTGCAGGCATACCCTTGGCTCGTAACGGAGCCGTATTCTTCCGGCACACTCCCGCGCAACCAACCACAGGCTTCCATGGCCTTCCACGGAAAGTGCAGGTTGCGCCGGCCTCACGCTTTGCAGGTTGCTTAGTGTAGTGTGTCACCTCACCCTCCGCTCTGGAGCGTTTTCTGCTACCACCTTGTGAGCTCTCGCTTTCTCTCTCTAGTTGATTTAGATTGACCAGCCTCGCACACATAATCCATCCCCATGTCTTTGAAACGTATTAACAAGGAGTTGACAGACTTAGGAAGGTACGTATCCCCCCTGTGGTCCCCCACAGACCCCAGTGGTCCAGTCGGTGGAGTCGCCACACACAGCACAACGACAAGTGGATGAACACGACAAGGTGAATCATGGACAGTGAAGCACACCAACGTCGCCATCTGGACCCGACCCTTTCGGTCGTTCCGTTCCCCGTCTGGTGCCGTCTCCCTTCACCTGGCACCGTCCCTCTGGATGCTCCGTCTGGCACTCGCTTCTGCCCCTGGCTTTCGCACCTCGCACCTCGCACCTCGTCCACCCGCTTCCTCGCCACCCTCCATAGCTCCATACTAACGCCCCAGAGATCCACCCTCCTCCTGCTCCGCTGGCCCCGTCGGAGACGACTTATACCACTGGCAAGCATCCATCATGGGTCCCCCCGACTCGCCCTACGCCGGAGGAGTGTTCTTCTTATCCATCCACTTCCCTACAGACTACCCATTCAAGCCTCCCAAGATTGCCTTCACCACCAAGATCTACCACCCCAATATCAACGGTAACGGTAACATCTGTCTAGACATCTTGAAGGACCAATGGTCGCCCGCCTTGACCATCTCGAAGGTGTTGTTATCCATCTGCTCTCTCTTGACCGATGCCAACCCCGACGATCCTTTGGTGCCTGAGATCGCTCACATCTACAAGCAAGACAGAGCCAAGTACGAGGCCACCGCCAAGGAATGGACCAAGAAGTACGCCATCTAAGTCGCTGCCCGGAGTAAAAGTTGCCGCATAGATCAACTGGCTAGACTTGTTCCAGTTGTTATATAAGTTTTTCTCTCCTGCTCGGTCTAGTACTTAATGGATATCCGTCTGTAGGCATACAGTTGTAGGAAGTAGGTCCATGTTAAGAGTGAAGGGAAAAGCAGTACAAGAACTGAAGACTGCCATTATCAAGTTACCTGATCATAGCAACACTATTCATGACAACTGTCTGTGTCCACTGGCTCGAGAAATGTCTGAAATGTGCGGAGTTGTTGAAACTGTCGCGACTGAGACCTACCACCAAATAGCCTCCATCTATTCACATTCTCTCTATCCTGACACTTTTACCAACACTATCAGTACACTCTTCATTCTCGCCAACCTCTCTCTATATACATTCTACTCTTACCCTTCCCTCCGCTTCTTCTCCTTCAAAGTCCTCCCTCTCTCTTTCTCTCTTTCTCTGCTCGTACCTTACACCTTTAGTGGAGACTCGGTGCACAAAATTGAGGAAAAAAACCCACCCTCTACGAAGACTTGCAACGCCAGAAACCTTGGGGCTAACTTAGAAGGAATCAATCCTCACTTTAGTCATTCCATACCCAGTCGTGGTCCAGATTTCACCCCGCAACCCTCGACCCGCTTTCGGCAGCATTGGCTAGGCTCTTTTGTCATCCTACCACTCTGTTTTCTGGTACTGTCCAAATACACAAGGCAAGCGACCCCGGTGAAACCATCCCCAAAAGGCCCAAACTATCGGGATACACCTCCATCTGGTTGAGCCAATCACCTTTGTTCTTCTTGTGGAGTTTTGTTTGCGCCGGCCTGCTCCCTGACGCAACAGACCTAGCCGTCCAAGGTGCAAATCGAGACCATCCGTCACAATGGAGAGACTATCGGCATTCGAATTGAACAATTCACACAAGCTCTTTGAATTGGCGAAGAAATTGAAGGAAAACAAGTTCTTCGAAGCCTTTCTCAATGAGTCCCAGTTCAAGATACTAAAACACATCCTCGAATTGAACCAATTCGATATCTGGCACAATTTCCTCGAAGGAAACTGCTCCATCATATTCATCGACGATACAGAATCCGATGCTTCGGCCGTGAAAGTGAAAACGGAGTCCGATGTGGAAATGAGAGGCCCCGATGCCAACAAGGGCGATGAAGCCGATGCGAGTGAAAAATCCGACCTGGACGACGAAACCAGCAAGAAAAGCACCACTCCCGGCGATCAAGTTAATAAAAAACTTGAAAAGGGGGATGAAAAAATACTGGACGATTCAAAGCGAGGTCTGAGCGAAGGTGAGCCCGTCATTCATGAACAAGAGACTGAGATTATGTTTGAAGAGGGCCCCAGAATGATAAAAATGCTTGCATTGCATATCCGCTACCTTTTATGGGAAAAGGCCATAGATTTCTACTACAGTTCTAAGAGCTTGGATGAATCGCTCAATACAATTGACGCGGTCTCGGATGATTATGAATTAATTGACTCTCTAGACAAGGATCAAGATCTTGAAGAATCTAAGGAAAATGCAGAGAAAGAGACATCCAAACCAGCTGTAAGAGAAGAAGAAGATGATTATGATGATGACGACGACGATGACGATGAAGAAGAAAAGGAGGAATCTAAAACCGATTCTAAGCAATTGGAAAATAAATCTGATTCTTCTGCCCAAAACCTTACTTTTAATGAACTGAATCAGCTTATGTTAGAGGTCCCTCTTTCTCTCATAAAACAAGCAATTCCCATAACCCAAGAAGATTCTGCTGAAATGTCTGAATCGGTTTCCCAAGCCACCGATGCCCTGGAAACTCCCAACTTAGGAAACGAATCTTTCAGAGATAAAACACCAGCAAGTAATCCTTCCACAATTCAAAATGAGGATCATGATGCCTTGATCAAAGAGTTCAATAAAGTCTACCATAATTTCGAATATGACCGCGAAACTTTGATTAAGAGAAGAAAGTTGGAGCAATCAGATATGCAATTAGAAAATTCAAAAAATGGAAGAGATTCGGACTCTCGACAACTTGGTTCGTCGGGAGATGAAAACGGTCAATTGGCCACTTCTAACATGAGCATCAACTTGGGGGCAGCAAGTACATCCTTACAACATTTGTTAAATTCTATCCAGCAAAATAGAGATACAGTGCCTTTGAATGATCACGAGTTACGAACTCTTTTCATGGATGTTCGGAAAAATAGAGGAAAATGGGCAAATGATGACCGTGTAGGTCAAGAAGAATTGTACGATGCCTGTGAAAAGGTGGTCGTCGAGTTAAGAGGCTATACTGAACACTCCACTCCATTCTTAAATAAAGTTTCCAAGAGAGAAGCGCCTAACTATGGATTAATCATCAAAAAACCAATGGACTTGAATACTGTTATGAAAAAATTGAAGAGTTTGGCATACCATTCCAAGCAAGAATTTCTTGATGACGTTATGCTTATCTGGTCGAATTGTTTGACTTACAATGCCGATCCAAAGCATTTCATTCGTGCTCATGCCTTAGCTATGCAAAAGAAAACGGCCAAGTTGGCCCCAACCATACCAAATATCACCATAAAGAATAGAGCAGAAATCGAAATTGATGATGAAGATGCAGATGGAAGACCAGGCACACCATTACTGGGGGGAGGTAAAAAGGCCGTTAAAAAGGGAAGGAAAAGAACAAGGCTGGACCAAGTCAAAACAGAAACCGACCCTAACTCGCCAAATAGCTCCGCGGTTTCTGCAATTGCTTCACCTGAAGTAAGGAAAGAGTCATCTCAAACCCCGGCTGTTGAGAATGGCAATGTTTCACTCGACGAAGAGGACGACGAAGAGGATGAAACTGAGCATTTGAATGGTGAGAATGGTGGCGAGAATCATAACATGCAAGAAGAGGATGATGAGCTTGATCCAGAGTTGCAAGCATGGAGGTCTCTCACAGCCAAGTCTAGAGCAACATATTGTGCTCAGCGTTCAGAATTATTTGATTCAGAAAACCATCTCAGACCAAATGCTAGGGCCATAATCAGGAAACCTGCTGAAATGCAAAACTTCAATGAATATTTATCGAATAAGGAAGTGGTATCGAAGTCCAAAAGCTTGTTAGAGAATGACGAACCATATCTTTTAGAATATGATATTACTGGTGGAGTGCCTGGTTTTAAGTACAAAGGAGTTGATAAAGAAGAAGAAGAAAGGAGGGAAGAAAAGTTGGTTGATATTTATTTGCAGCAGGTTAATGGAGATGCTTCAAAAATTAAGTCTGGGTTTGTACTTCCTACAGATTCAGGATTGAACAAGGTTTATTTCGAAAACATCACTGAAATGCAGGAGATCAAGAAAATCTGTTTTAAGATTTCATTGATTCGTCAAATGCAAACACAACAATTCGTACATCATACACAAATGAAGCAACCAGAAATTGAAATGTTGCAAGAAGTAGATGTTGACTCAACATCCAAATTGCCAAATCACGATGCGGATGAGCACCCAATCCAATTTGCGGTCTTGAGAAGAAATGTTGCCAAAATTGCTATGCAAACGGGATTTGAATCGACCCAACCAATAGCGATCAACACATTGACTCAGATTGCCGAAAGATACATGGCAAATTTAGCAAAGTCAATGAAACTACACACTGAATCTACTTCTTCCAATACTTTGACCAGTAAAGAGGTACTTTTGTTATCCTTATTGGAAAATGGAGTAGATAAGCCAGATGATTTATACACATACGTCCAAGAACGTATTATCAAACAGCAGGATAAATTGAAGGACTTGAGACTGAAATTGTCAAACTTTTTGAAGGAATTGTTGAGACCAGGCTTGGAAAACTTTAATGAACGAAGCTTCGAGGACAATAGTGAGCAGTTTATGACTGGTGATTTTTCCAATGACCTTGGTGATGACTTTTTTGGATTCAAGCAATTGGGATTGGACAAAGAATTTAATATGTTGAGTACATCCATCCCAATTTATTTATTACACTCCAGACTCCACAACTCGTACAGCAGCACTGGTGCGACGAACAAGGGAAACAAGTATGAGGACTTGAATGATTTCACTCCTGGTAATCTTTATGCCAGCAGTGTTGGCCAACAGATCGGCTTGCTTGTTCCTTTCTATTCCAAGCTTTGTGAAAAGTCTAAGGCGCATCACATCAAGATGCAGAAGAAGAAAGGTGAGTCTACGGAGTTGCCACCAAATGATTCGTTGCTCTTAATCGAAGACGATGAACTTCCACAGAAGCAGAGAAATATTAGACCAAGATTACCCCCTACAGGAAAGATCACGAGCGTCAAAAAGAAGATTGTCTCAAGTGGATTTTTCTTGCCTGATGAACGGGAAGATGAAGAAAACGGCTCTTTGAATCCTGCCAGTGCTATTAAATTGGAGGAATCTAAGCCAAAAACATTGAATAAAAGCCCCAAGAAGGCGCAAGTAAAATTAGAATCATGACAGTGCTGTGCACTTTCAATGCAATATCTTGGTTTGACTGTATTTTCGCTGCAAGTACAAATATATCTCAGAATACTGTAAAAACAGTCCCAACTGTAGCAACACCTTCACTGGTATAGGGCACGTGACCTAATATCCCACGTTTAGTTTTTGAGAACGGGCACCAACACCAAATTACCTAGACCCTTTCCTAAGATACTTCAAGTTACTGATTTCAATGTGGTATACCCAGTATGAGTAAAGAGAAATCCAAAGATCATGTGCACAATATTAAAATCTCAAAGTTGACCAAAGATGGTTTAAATAAAAGGGACATATACGGGCGCTCCATATTACATGTGCTCATCTTGACAAACAAACCTGATGACTTGAAAGAACTTTTGAACAACTCGAACTCAAAATGCTTACTTACCGTTTGTGACTATGAAAATGGTTGGAATTGTATGCATTATGCGATTTTCTACAAGAGAATATCGTGTTTTCGGACTTTACTACAATTCTTGGGATGCAATGGCACCAAACAAAATATGTATTTGGGGAACAATCCCACCTTGCTTGAACTATTCAAGACCAAGGATCGTTGTGGAGCAACTCCGTTGCAATTGCTAGACAATGATTTCAAAGATTTGATATGGATTCCTCAATACATCAATGAGAAAAATGAGTACCATATTTCCTATAGATTCAAAACCTCCAAGGAAACGAACGGAGAGCTGTCGATCAAAAGACCGTCGATAAAATCACCTCAAATACCATGGAATCCTAACAGAGGCTGCAGTGATATATACATGTTTGGTTCCAATAGCAGCAACCAGCTTGGCTTTGGTGATTCAACAGATAGATCCGTCCCTTCAAAATTATCAAATTGCTCTTTCAAGTTACCCACTACCAATGTTTTAGCACTGGATGAACACAAGCGACCCAGGTACAAACAAGTTGCAATCTCAAAGTATCATTCTCTTGTCCTTACAAGTTCTGGGTCGCTCTTCTCTTGCGGTAAGGGATCTAGGGGCCGTCTTGGACATTCAAATCTCAATGATTTATTCAAATTCCAACATATTGATATCAAAAGCTCAATTAAAATGATCGCTGTTCACAACAATTATTCCCTTGCAGTTACAACTACCAACGACGTGTTAAGTTGGGGATTGAATAATTTCAATCAATTAGGCTATGACCTGTCTAACAAAACAAACACCCGTGGGTTTTCAGAAAAGTTTGAGCAGACTCCATCTATTTTAGCAGGTGATTTGAGGAAAAATAGCTCAGAAATCAAGGGTATTGCCACTTCCAAAATTCATGGAGTCGTTTTTACAGAGACCGAATTATTCTTTTGGGGTCTCAATATTGGCCAAATGGGATTTCTTTCAGAATCTATACAAGTGGAATTCAAAGTGCTGGATACTATATATAAAGGTGCTATCCAACCGACACCTAAATCAATTTCATTGAGAGATAATATCAAATTGGTTGACACTTGTGAAACGAGTACATTTGTGGTCACAGAAAAGAATGATATCCATGTTTATTATCAAAATTACCACTACAAACTACCAAAAATTCCAGTTAAGGGCTCAAGTGACAAGCATTTTGACTTATTTAAGCCAACTAGACTTACCAAAGCTTTACTGATTCAAAAGATTGTATGCAAGAGTCCAAAATTTTGCATATTACTCCTTGACAATGGTAACGTAATGAGCTTTTCATTTAATCCAACTGATTACAAGAATACAAGATACAATTATGTTTGGAAGGCTTACGATCATGATATGGTTGTTACTGATATAGATGCTTCCTTTGATGGTTCAATTGTGCTTTGCACTAGAAATGGCTCATTGTTTGTGAACTCTAGTCAATCGAAACAGAGGAAGAGTTCAATGTCTGACATTTCTTTGACGACCCCCATGTCGAAGAATAAATTCAGGAAAATAGATAACATGAACAAAATAGTGCAAGTCTCCTGTGACACAAGCTTCAGTTCATTTGGATTCCTCAGAGATGATATTGACTTACTTCCAATAAAATTGCAAAAGAATGATTTCATGGCTGATCTTGCTTATTTAAGCCCTTTAAATGATTCTCACTTGTACAGAAAGCAAGAGCAGTTACTTGAGGTCGACCATAGCTATAAGTCATACGTTACTAATTTCTTCTACCCAGATATAATTCCCAATGAAGATCACGAAGATGACATGCCTGACGAAACAGCTACTCCAGTCAGAGATCTACTCCAAGAAAATTATAATAATAAATTCAACCCGATTTCAAACCCAAAACCAAATATTTCCAAAGAATACGACTTAATTTGCAAAGCCATCCAAGATCATTCAATTACGTGCCAACATCCTTTGACTTTCAAAGAAAAGTTCATCAATGTATTTCTAGATGATAGTCGGGGATATGACTGCACTGTCAAGTTTGCAGACTTTCCAGAAATTTCCATTGGCTGTCATAAGTTAGTTCTCATGCTTCGGTCTAAAAGTATGCAGAAGATTTTGGTTGATACTTCCACTGATGATATGCTTATTTCTGGTAATTTTCAAGCAGTTTATGATTCAAAATCAAGCACATTCTTAGTGAAGAGTTCTTTCAATCCTATTTCGATGATACTTTTCATCAATTATTTATATTGCAATGAGGTATTCGAATTAGATGATGAAATTCTCACTCTGTTGGATAATCCAAATACAGATGTTTCGAAATTCAGAAGAAAGGTTCAGCTTGAGATTGAAAATTTGAAATACGCCTTTCAAGTATTTGACATGAAAATTGGAAAGGTGAGCAGTCTAACAGATACATACGCCAAATTGTTCGAAAGTGGAACTGGGGACATTCTGGTAAAATTGCAAGACGGAGTACTTAAGTGTCATTCCTTTATTCTTCGAGCAAGATCTGCATACTTTGAAACATTGTTGTCTGAAAGGTGGGATGTTGATGACTCACAGTATCTAGACTTTAGTGATATTAAGATTTCTACCTTCAAGGCAATAATGAAATACATCTATGGAGCACCAAAGGATGAGATTTTGAATTTTGAATTACTGTTTGATGAAAGTGAAGAATACATTAATGAAATATTAGAATTGGTGGCAGTGGCAGATGAACTTTTGTTGTTTCAGTTGAAGGGAATCTGTCAAACTGTATTGTGTGATATGACAAGTTTGGATAATGTCTTGATTCTATTCGAGTACTCAGACTTTTTGGCTGCGCAAGCGTTATTTATGAACAGTTGCTGGTATATCTACAATAATCTAGAAATATTATTGTTTGATCCTTCTTTTCTTGAACTCTCCTTGGAAATGATGCAAAAATTAGAATCCCAAATTGTCTATTTTCAGCAATGCAAATCTGTGGACTTTGCAGATGACTTGGGAAAGTTGAACACGAATAAGCTTACAACTTGGTTTGAATCGGACTCAGAGCGCCTTGTAAAGATGTACTTGGAACTGATTCTGGATTATAATGAAATCTTCATGAGTGATAGGAAGGGGTTTGCAAGCTTTGAATTACTAGTTGATTCTAAGTACGAACAAAGCAAGGAAGCAAAAGAAGGGAAGAAGAAAAGAGACAGAAAGAGTTCCAGGAAAAGTTCGACCATTAATAACGATATTCTTGATTTCAGAAACAGCATTAAGGTTCTGCAGGAATTCGTAGTGGACACTTCGGTGATTGACGAGAAAACTGATGAAGATGGATTTGAGGTTGTGCAAAAAGGAAATAGAAGAAAGTCAAAAACTACTGAATCTTCGATTTCAAATATGCCCTGGAGCAACTCGGGATCTGCTACGTCTTCGACTAGCTCCTTGGTCCAGTCTAAACCAACAGTAAAGTCACAGGCACTAGCTGAATCTAGTTCGATAAATTTGCAAATGAAGCCAAGTATAAGTTCAGGTCCATTCCCTTCATTAAATGAATCGAGGAGGGCAGAACAGGCTCCCTCCACAAATAACGGATTGAGTCCATTTTCCAACTGGGCAACCAAGTCTTCAGCAACCCCAATTTTTGGTGACAAGTCGATCGCACCAAGTCGATCGTCATTTGAATCGAATACAGACTGGACCAAAAAAGGGAACGGAAGTTCCAAAATCAAAATAGGGCCAATTATCAAACTTTCACAAAAGGAACGAAAGAAGAAATTGGCCATAGGACAGGAGGTTCAAGCCCAATCTCCAAGTCCGGTAGTTGAGGTCAGTGTCAATCCTTGGGCGACTGAGACGAGTGTATCCAGCTCAAGTGAGTCTGTTACCAATCTACCCAGACTTGGAGATTCCAAGAGTACCACCGTCAAAGTACAGAAGAGGAACACTTCACCTCCAACTCTGGCAGGCATGCAAGCGGTCAATGCTATTAGAACGCCATCGCTCACGGAGATTATGATTGAAGAGTCTTTACGTGTGGAAAGGACTAAACAACAAGAGGCCGATCGCAAAACACTAGCAGAAATTCAGAAGGAACAGGAATTTGCAAAATGGTGGGAAGAAGAAACATTGAGAGTTCAGAGGCAGTTGGGGTTGCTTCCTGAAAGCAATCAGCAAAACGGAAAGCGGGACAATAAAAAGAAGGGTTCAGGCAAAAACGGTGGAGGGAAAAATAGCACTAAATTGAGCAGAGATAACGAATCAACTTTACGTCAGAAGAAGAACTCTGGTTTACCGGGAACGGACAAAAATGGAGCCAATCCCAAAAGCAAAAGCAAACAGAGCACAAAGAGCGGGTCGAAAGGACCTAACACGCTACCTCAAACATAGAAATATCATATCATAAAATGAAGTCACGAAATATTAAAGCATAGAAGAGCTTGTAGGTATGTCCAATGTAGCCCTGGTCGCATTTTTGTTTTCTGCCGAGATAAGGCTGGAATGGGATAAACTTTATAAATTCACAGGAAAGTCAAACCTTATTAGTGAATAGTTTGAAATCGGTCTGAGATAAGGCATTGTGGGTAGAAAAGGTACACAATAAGCCGTGAGAAATGATCACAGTGGGTAACTTGGTACCACAATACCTGACTACAGTACGTGGGGAAATCAATCACCACAACAAAGGAATACCGTTAATGGTCAATAATGGTCAGGGGTACGATGAGAACGTAGCCTCGAAAGGTCTTGGCATTAAATGCAGAGATCACTAGACGAAGAGTAGAAGGAGATCACTAGACGAAGAGTAACTGAAGGAGATCACTAGACGAAGACATACAGCACCGATTGGGAATGGTTAAGCAGTGCTTTAAGTAGTTGCACGCTCAATCAGATTGGAGCCTATGTAGATGCAGATCGAAGGCATGTCATGTAAACACTAAGGCTCTTTGTCAACAAGCATTGATTGACTGCAGATAGAACGGATGTAAGGGTATTGTTTGAGACACTGCGTGGATATAAGAGACCAATTTAGCGAGGCACGATTTGCGGTTATGGACCTGGACTTGTTGACAAGCTATAGAGTATAATACACAATCGAGGAGGGGACAATGCAGCACAATGTGACTCGCGCTACACAGGATGGAGGATTAGTCATTTTTTCAGTAGTCATTTATTCAGTATTAGAGCGAAGGGGCCTTATAGTGGGTGGTGGTTGGGGGGTGTGTGGGGACATTTCTTGACATGACATGCCCGTGCATGTGTTCCCCTTGCGTCAACATCCAATTTCCTTCCTGCAATTCACAACAAACGTTTCTATTGGCCCAAGAACCCCGAGATATCTGCCGATCGTCCTAGAACAGCTACAACTCGACCTCTTCCGGAAACCAGCCATACTCTTCGAGGTCCACCTTGTGGTTCGGCAGCACCCGGACGTCTTCCTCGCCTAGCTTCGAAGCCTGAAGATATTGACCCGCATTGGCCCGAGGCGACAAGGTACCCGAGCTGGCCACCACTCGCCACCACGGAAGCGTTGTAGACGAGAAGGCCGTGGGCCCGTCCGCTTGTAGCACGTCCATGATGGCGTGGGAGTGCTTGAGCAGAAAGCCCACCTGACGGGAGTTGTGGGGCCGATGGAGCAAGTAGGCAATGTGGCCTGAGGTTAGTACCAGACTGACTGTAAACAACAAACAGCAGACTGACTGTAAACAAATGGGCCCAAAACAGGCAGACTCACCGTAGCTGGTCACACGGCCGTGGGGGATCTTGCACACCACAGTGTACACACTGTGGTGAAAGGCCTTGGACTCGTCGGAAAGTTGCATTACATCCAGTTTCACTGTTCTTGTATTTCTAACTAATATACAAAAAATTGTTCACCGCGCTAGCACGAGTGAGAGGTATCAGATTAGCGAGCTTACAAAGCCAACAAAGCACCGGCGGCAATGGCAGCAAAACCGACAGCGGCGTTCTTGGCAGCACCGTTAGGGGCAGCGGTGATGTTGGCTGGAACAGTGGGGTGGACGGAGGTGGTGACGTTGAGGTAAGGAGCAGGAGCAGCAGAGGAGTGCTTGGCTGGGCAGTCGGTGACCTCAGGACCACAAGAGGTGACGGTGACGACGGTCTCGGAGGACTTGGTCTCGGTGACGGTGGTGGCAACAGCGGCGGCGGCGAAAAGAGCGATGGTGGTGAATTGCATTGTGAGTAAGCGAAAGACTAGGATCAGTAGATGAGGAAAGAAAATACCTTGGGGCCGTCGCTGGGTATTTATACCTGGCTGGAGCCGGACCCACCCATGCGTGAAAAACATCCCGGCTACCGCCACTATGGGACGGCCGCCACAAAAGCAATTCATGGGAAGTTGCATGCCGATGCATGTCCATTGTTAGCCGCGCCTGCACCTGGGCCATCGTGTACTGAGCTGGGCGGTCTGCGGCTCCATTGGGCGATCAGCCTTCCGCATTGGGACCGGCGATGGCACAAATCTCCAGTCGTCTCAGGCGAGTATGCTGCTGCAAGCAGAAACTGCAGCACATGGTGCAATTTATTCTGGCTCAATGTGCGAGCATCGACTCCAGTGCCCCTTTGTGGGTCTGTGGTATGGGCTATACCTGTAGCTGTAGCTGTAGCTGTCAGTCATGGACGCGGGCCGTGGCCCGAGGCCAGATTCAGAGGGTTTGCGCTCGTGGCGGCCCATTGACCTTTAGCCTCGCTGTTCCACCATATTCCACTACTCAGTGAAAAATTCACCACACAGTTACAGTGAAAGATTCACCACGGTCGCTATCGCAGACTGTCCACCACGGTCCCACCATTCCGTACCCCTGTTTCACCTGCATTATGTGGGCACCGTCAATTCTGCGTCACGTAATTCGTCGCTCTCTGACTCTGGTGTGCATCAGTTCACCTGCAGCTGCTGGTGCTGTCATTTTGCCTTGTTGTTGCAGATGACCCAGATATTTTCCTGCGGGTTAATGCGTAACTGCATGCACCAGTGGACATGTCAATAGTAATGTGTCAATTCCAATGCTATACTATGCTATGCTATACTATGATATGCTATACTATGTTAAGCTATGTATAGATGTCTGTAACATGTTAACAAGTCTACGAGGGGGATGAGTCAATTCATGGTCAACGTAGTTCATGTTATGGAATTGATTTCTCGGGCTCGGTTATTCCCCGCCGTTGTCACCTGTGGTTGTTACCTGACCGTGACTGACTGGCTGACTGGTTACTGTAGCTGTGGGTCTGTGTACTGTTTATCATGGGTTTATTCTGTAATTCTGCAACCCTGCAATTCTATGTGTATTTACCTGTGTGCCTATAATTCTCTCCTTCTATGTGTATATTACTTCATTCTACGTGTATATTACTTCTCTGTATTTTATGTGTACGTTTAATTCTCTGTATTCTACGTGTATTAACTCTCCTTCTATATGTATTAATTCTCTCCTCTATGTATTAATTCTCTCCTCTATGTATTAATTCTCTCCTCTATGTATTAATTCTCTCCTCTATGTATTAATTCTCTCCTCTATGTATTAATTCTCATATATGTATTCTTCTTCTCTCTGCTGCCCTCCACCTATTCTAATTCTCTGTGTATATTTCTTCTCTCTGCTATTCTTCCCCTTATTCTAATTCTATGTACTGCCTCTATTATTCATGGCTCTATTCTTCTCTGTCAAGACTATTGTCTCACAATGCGGTCCAGAATGGCCTCTACAGTGACGCTTTTGTAGTGTGTCGTTGCATTGTCTACTGCGGTGTTCGGTGGGTCTGGCGAAACCCGAGATCTGGCGAGAGCTCCACCGCCTGGTCCGAGTTCATTGCCCGGTGAAACACATCGTGCCACTTGCGAAGCCCAAGATAGACATCGATCAATGTTTGGTATTCGGCCTCAAATGTGAGCTGGCCCTGTGCTTCCTGTCCGTCGGCCCCGGCCGATGCATCTGGTGCATTTGCCGCATCTGGTGCATCTGGTGCATCTGGTGCATCTGTTCCATCCTGGAAGGTGCCGTCCTCGAGAGTTTCGGCCAGGCCAGGAACCCGCCGATCGTCTGCAGCACCTGCATCACCTACATCACCTGCATCGCCAGCATCGCCAGAAACGTCAGGAACTTCAGGTACGTCAGCCAGCGAGTCTCCGTCTCCGTCTCCGTCTGGACCCACCTGCCGGGCAACATTCTCGTACACCAATTCCTTGGGGAGCTCCACCAAAATGCCAAACTGCTCGTGGTAGAGCTGCAACACCATTTCCATTTGCTGGCCTAGAAGCAGCACCCGCTGGTGCAAGTCGTCGAGCTCGTGGCCCCGCCACCTCTCCAACTCCACCGCCATCCGCACCTCGAGCCCCACATGGAACGTCGCCATCCACATGATGATGTCTTTCCAGGCATTGGCTGCGATATCGCGCATCATCCACCACTCATGGGCCCAGCCCAGCCCCGGACAGTCGAGAATGTACTCATGTGCCCTGCTCCGGCTGACCAACACCACAAGCACCTCGCTGATCACCGGCTCGTACACCGAGGCTGCTCTGGCGGTGGTTGTGCGCACCAAGTTGCCATAGGTCACCAACGGCTGCACCAACGTGGGCGTGGGCTCGCTGTCGTCGTCGTTGTCGTCGTGGAACGCCTCGTCAATCACTCGGGCCAAATCCTCGCCTCCCACCAACATCACGTACAACTGGACCGCCACTGCCATCTCGGCACCAAGAATCACCCACACCTGGCTAGAGAGCCGGATCTGGAAAAAGAAGAAGATGAGGCCCACCTTGATCACCGTCATGAGAGCCCGTGTTCCGGGGGAGTTGAAGGTGCCGAAAAGGCGGAAAAAGCCTCGGGAAAGGTGGTTGACTCCGAGGGCCCGGGCCCGGACCTCTTGTGCCACCGGAGCCGTCCCCGTCGTCGTCGTGGGGGTGGGGGTATCGTCTGCAGTGCCTGCTCCTGGCCCGTTGTACTGGCTAGAATTGGCCAGAGTCTCGTACATCATCACCTGTACCTGTTGGAGCAAAGGCTGGCCCTCCGGGAGCTGGAACTCGGAGCAGATCTTCGCTGCTCCAGAAGGACTCAAGAGGAGATACGGCTGGTGTTCGCCCTTGTCAACAATGATACACTGTGAAGTGTTCAAAGTCACCTGTTTCTCCACTCCGCCCACACGGAGACTGAACTCGTAGTCCAATGTAGATAGGTCTGATTGCGATACAAGAAGATCGCCCTGGCGTCCATCGTCGTCAGCACTCAAGGTGCTTCTATTGGGCCTGATTCTCTCATAGGCATCGCCGACCAAGTTCCACTCCACGCCATTCTCAAGAACTATCCGCGTAGGGTCGATGGGCAAGATTCTGTCTGTGGTCTGGGTAGGCGTTGGTCTAGATCCGTTGGAAACCCTCTCGAATCTGTCTGGTCTTCTGAGGTCATTTAAAAATTCTCGGCTCATCAAGCCCGTGGAGGCTTCGGCTCCAACCAATATCTCCACCTTGACGGTGACGATTCGATGTTCCGCCAACGCTTCATCGGATAAACCGAATTCCTCGATCAAAAACTTGTTTCCTTCGAGAAGCCGATCCTGGTGAATTATTTTCACCTCATCCAAAAAGGTTCTGCGGACAGAATATAGATCAACTCTCTCGATAATCTTCTCCTTCAATTCTGTCACCGTGGTTTGCTTGGTCACTTCAAATAAACTGTTCTCTTCCTGTAGCTGTCGAACGGACGAATGGACCTTGATGTGGAATCTATGCGAAGTGGACGGTGGCTCGGCCTCGACTTGGGGGATCGGTCTGAATTCCACCTCGAGGTGGACGGGATGCATGGGAGTAACGTCGATTTGGAGGAAGTCGCTAAGTTGCGTCTCGTCCGCGGTGATTGCGTCGGAATTGTTGACCTTCAAGTCAAATGAGTCTCTGGTGATGGGGATTTGCTCGGGAAACCACTTTCGTGCTTCCCGAATGACGTTGTCCTTGATGACCCCCACAGTGCATGTGAGGGTCTCTCTGAACTCTATGCTGCGGAGGTGTCCATTGACGTCGTTCCAGTGGACTATGACGTCGAAAAACTCCTCGATGGGGTCTCTCTGGGGTATGTTTCTGTTGTTGAACAAGGAATAGTCGACTCTGAGTTCGAATGCGTCTTGTTCCACCTCCGGAGGCACTTCGTAGGTGTCCAAGATATCACACAATCTATCCTCCTCCTTGACGAGGACGTGTTTGTAAGCCAACTTGGTGAAGATGGGCTTCAATGCATAGTTCTCCGAATTGGTCCAGATCAGATGCTTCAAGCTGGAAACGGGATGCTTGAGGGTGGCACGGATCTTGTAGTGAGGCTCATGAAATATCACCGGAATGGAGTCGGATCGGTTTGTTTCCACCACCTTCAAAGAAATCTCAAAGGGTGTGTTCATTGCCAGATACGTTCAGTGCCGTTTGACCCTGACTAGAATGCAGGGCTGGTTGTATGGGAGGAGACGTGGCTTGGGTGGTGAGTTGGCGCTACTTGTGGCCACAGGCATCTGGGTCACGTGACGGGCTGGATCAAACTATATATACAAGCTATACAACATCCACATATATACAAGCGTCTCACGTTTTGACGGCATGGTATCTCTTTCCTCTGAAGGCAAAGATCTTGCTGTTACTGTTGAACGTCTCCGTGGGGTTAATGTCGACCAAATCAAGCTTGGTGCATGCGAATAGATTTTCAGTGGGCTCCATCAACACGTCCATCTCCTCGTACAACTCGTGGTTCTCCAACCACGAGATCTCTCTCTGGATGTCCTTCTCGTGGTATGCAGTGAGGTAGATGGCGCACTTGGACTCCAACAATCCCTTCAACGCCTTGTCCCAGTAGATCGAGTCCGCCGTAGTGAAGCCGGGGTGGAACAAGTAGAACACGTCCAAGTAGGGGTCGAAGGGGAAGAGGTCTCCCTGGGCGTAAAGTTCGTGGAAGTATTTGGTGTGGTAGTGGAGGGTGATTTGGTCGTCGAATCTCTTCACCAACGGACGGCCATGGGGCTCGTTGGTTGGTCCGAACGATCTGGTCTCTCTGTCGAAGTAAGACTCGGGGCCAATCAAATGGATCTCGAACTTGGTGTTGGGGAACAAATATCCGAACTGCTTCCACACGTAACCTGGGAGCATGGACTCCATCTTTGCCCCCACAATGAATATTCTCATGGGTCTTTCCTTGAAGGTGACGGCGTCCGAAGACTTGGTGTATGGAGGGTACATGGAATAGTGCAAAGCTGCCAAGGATCTCAAACCCTCAACTTTCATGGGACCCTTGGGCTCCGCTCCATAAGGGGAGAATTTATGCAAGGTAGCACCAATGGTAATGGGATAGGTCAAGACCTTGGTGGCTGCTGCTAAGTTGAATTCGGTGTTCATGGGAGCAAAGTCTCTGGTGTAGAAATAGGTATCCCAGTTACTCAAGTTGGTGGTGTAGTCCTTGGGTTGCTCCCCGGGGAAAACCAATTCGTCAAACTTACGGCCACTTCTGATATCATGCTCGTAAAGATTCACTTTCTTCAACAAATCGTATTTCTTCTTCGAATGATACTCGGTATCGTTCTTCCAGGCTTCTTCGGATGCGTGTGTTGGAATTCCCGAGATTGGACACACAAAGTTGACGGGTTCATTGGTGACAGGACAGAGCGCCTTTGTTCTGATGAACGCAGCACGAGTACGTATGTCTTCATAGGGTGATTCGTCCCATTTGTACAACTTTCTTTCCACTACTTCTTTCTGTGGGTTATTGAGCGCCAACAACTTCCAGAGAAACGAGAAATTCCTCTTGGAAGAAGGATCTTTGGCCACAGTCTTGGAGATGCGTTGTACTAACACCATCTTGGAAAAATCGTATGATGTCGAGGTTTCTATGTCAAAGAGAGTTTAAACAAGTTCAAAAGGGCTTGGAAAACTTGCTTACTTTGCTTTCTAGCGTAGACTCTACTTGAAACTCGGTCTTGAGGTTAGCCTGAGGGGTGATTGGGTTCAATAAAACGATCTAATAATCAAGTGAGATAAATCTTCCTTTTTTCATTTGCGAATCGGTCTGCATATTACTCTAGCTGAAAAATATAGCGTAAATATTAGACTATAAGAGTTAGAGTTCGTCATACATGCTATCTGATTTTGCAGACTTGGGTCCCCCTTCTACCGTGGAGGTGTCTGCATCTATGTCCTCTTTGGGATTCTTGTCGATTTTGGAAAGAAGAAGCGCATGATAAAGATCCATAAGTGTGTCTTCATCTTCTGCACTCAACTCGTCAAGAATCTGCTGTTTTAGGGCCCCATCTTCTTCTTCTTCTTCATACACTTCTTCCACTGCACCTTCTCGGACATATTTTTGAGTCGCTTGCTCTTGCATCTTTCTTTCACCTTTGTTCAACTTCTCATCTCTGGTGAAAAGTTCGAAATTGTATTGCTTATGGGGAGCTTCGAAGTTAACCTGAGGGAATGATTTGCCGTTTTGGTCTGTCATGGTTGTAGGGTCAATGATATGCACTTCGAGACGCTTTTTAGGTTCTTTCCCTATTCTGAAAACTCTCACGTAGTAGATAAAGTTTCCATAAAAATCAAATAATTCGTACCATGCTATGAATGTATCGGTCCATCGCAACAGAGAAATCTGATTATCTCCCACAAAAACTGGAGAAGGGAACTTTCTGTCAAGCACTTTCAACATCATCGATTCTACCTTTGTGGCTAGGTCTTGTTGGGACTCATACTCACCGCTGTATAGCAAGAATGTCTTCTTTTCCCATTTTTGTTCCTTTCCCTTTGACCACAACTTTCTGGCTGTGAAAAATTCAGAACCACAAGGAAGAAGATGGTGATCGGCAATATTGATCTTGTAACCTGGGCTGGCCAATAAGAGGTCTCTTTGATCATATTCTTCTTCGTAATTGTTGAAATCCGCGATCGTCAAATCTTTGGACTCTGCTGATCTTCTACTATCGATGGCTTTGCAGGTGATAGGAACAACTCTGTCCTCAATATTCAACGGTCTGAACTCGGGAATATTGCACAATTCTGGAATATTCATGGTAAATTCGTATTTGCATGTTTTGTATTCCTGCGCATCTAGAAATTGGGCTCTGTTACTCTTGGGATCACACTTGTAGATAATATCTACTGATCTTGGTTCAAGCGTCATGTCGCAAATTGCACCGTTAGTCAATGTATGTTTAACGGATATTTGAGAGCTGTATTGAGTGGCAGTTCCGGTGTCCGAGAGCTGATCCACAATCTCTTCATCGATCTGAAATGAACTGGTATCTAGCTCAAAGTTGGGATCCATGCATTGGTTTGACATCCTGACTGGCGATTTAGGTGCTCCCTCAAATCTGCCCAAGGTGAAGATGAAGGCGGGGTTCTCGGGTTTGTGCTGTTGTGTTTGGAAGTAATGCTGAGGGTCTTCGTGAAATTGGATAATCTTGTCACCAAAGCAATAGGCAAAGGTCCAGTATCCACCATTCAAGGCAATGTCAAACATGCATGTTTCGGTTGAAAACGATGACGAAATGGCTTTGACAGCTTTTTCGATCAACTCCTTTTCTGCTAAATTGCCAGAACTCAAGAGAAAGGAGGGATGTGACGATTCGATACTAGTAGTCTCGTCGGGATAATTGGGTAGAAAGCATAGGTATTTGCTTTGTTCCGAAGATTTGGCCACATTGACTATCTCAAACGATCCATTTTCCGACTTCACTTTGGTGAATTCCTGGGCGACATTTGCCGGGATTTTTGTGTTTTTGTATAGCATTCGATACTTGTAGGGAGGTGATAGGTACGCTAGTGTCGATGAGACACCAGCTATCGCCACTACCCATGAAAGAGGCTTCATCCTTGGTGATTCAAATTGTTAAAGCCAGATAAAATGGTTTGTGAACTACTACGTATCGCGTTTCCAAACCCATGTCTGACTTGTCTAATCTATCATCTCACAACCCTCCTGCAAAAAGCATACAAATAATGTCCTATCCCACGGATAAAGGCTTGCCTGGGCTTACGACACCTCTGTTGAACGATGGAGAAGTTGATCCAGACGTGAAAGTGAATTCCGAATCCAAAGACGAGCAGTCCAAGCTCACGGTGTTTGATGTTGCCCTGACCATCGAGGAATCGTTGAATAAGTTACTCCAGGCGGTGAATGATAATGACAAAGAGATCAATGCTAAGATCGACACTTTGATGAAGAAGGCTGCAGCTGTGGAAAGTGATCTCAGGAACTAGCCTACTCTGCTTTCATAGAACAATAACTCAAATCATTGAGATTGCATAACATACAGGACCTCTGGAGAGTCCTCGTTAATGTGCTTCATCTGCTGCCCTTCAAAGACTGTGTGCTCTGGATGGAGGATAAAGTAAGGGTGTTTTGGATGTACGGTTAAGGATACAGTAAGGTGCCTTGGTTCCAAATGAATCTACATTAAAAGGTACTCTACCAATAATCTGGTTCGATATTGCAACCGAATTACTGGTGCCGCAAGATGCGTGAACACCCTAGTATTCCGATACGTAATATATGTCAGGTAGCAGTTTCAAAATATAGAAAGAATCACCAATATTTACAGTTCAATTCAAAACATTTAATTTAGTATACCTTTTGTAAGTTTTTTACTTTTCTTCAAATATACTGCGAAATGTAGATTGAATGATTTTGATAGTAACCAATAAATTCATAGAAATGAGACATTATGAATAAATTGACACACATTTATTCATAATGTAATGAATTGACACTACTACCCAGACTTGTCTTTTAAAACAGACAAATCATTTCCTACTGGAACGAATTTGTTTCCATATTCAAAATCATCAATCAATCTCAAGATAATTAACAACCCCAATTTTAAGTGTGGGGGAGAATTTCTAACAATATCAACAGCATTGTAGAATTCCAGCAGCGTTTCACCATGGCTACTGGAGGATTAGAGTTAGAGGCTTACAGTGACTAGGTTTTTATTTGGAATTCTCGACAGACAATAGGAATACGATTTTAGCCGAACTTTACTGTGCGACATAAAGATTGACATGAATATTCCTTGGGACAACAAATTCCCGAGTAAAACGGACACCGCCATCTCCATTCAACTAATTCTACGTGTTGATGCGCTTAAAAACATTGGTGACTATTCTTTGCTGGAGTTATATAGTTTTCTGAATGTCAAATTCAATTATTACCATCAAATGTCTCAATATTCAGATCTTATAAATAGTTGAAATTGATGGAAATATCTGCAGCAACATCTTCATAGCTCTAAGTAGACGTTCATAGTGATGCTAGACCAAGTATTTTGGAATAGAACCAAATAGCTTCCAGTCATGAGGTCTACGGTCACGTGACCAAATACTCTTCTACCTCATCACCAACTACTCACTTCAACTGTTATCTATGGCCAAGAGATCGAAGAATCAGCTAAGAAGGGACAAGTTAAAGCTCAGGAAGCTTGAACTGAAGCAGTCCCCTGAAACAGAAAAGCCAAAAGATGAGCCAAGGAAAGAAGAAGGCAAAAACGAGGTGGCAATCGAAACCACAACCACTTCTAACAATGTGGAGGTGAACCAGCAAATTGAAGACTCTGAGTTGTGGAAACAATTCGGAGGAGTCTTTTCTCGTTTTGAAGAGAAAGAGGAATCACCCAAAGACACATTGGCATTGCAAAACGATTCTGCCAGCGAGTCAGACTCGTCTAGTGTTCCAGACAGTGACTCAGAAGAAGATGAAGAAGAAACCCAAGCCTTGTCAAAGAAACAATTACGACTTCAAAACAAGATACCTTTAGCAATCTTGAAAGCATCCACTTCCCGTCCTCATCTCGTTGATTGGTACGATGTCGATGCCAAGGATCCGTACTTGGTTATAGCCTTCAAGACCCAACCCAATTGCATTCAAGTCCCAGAACATTGGCAGGCCAAGCGAGATTATCTTGCAAACAGAAAAGGAATGGACCGTGCTATATATCAATTACCAAAGTTTATTCGTGATACTGGCATTCAAGAAATGAGACAACCCCAAGAATTGAACTTGAGACAAGAACTGAGAAATAAAATACAGCCCAAGATGGGACGATTAGATATTGATTATCAGAAACTTCATGACGCATTCTTCAAATATCAGGAGCAACCCAGGCTATTTGGATTTGGAGACATATATTTTGAAGGACGGGAATCGACTGAAGAATTTCTGCTCCAAACGGTGAACATAAAGGCTGGTGTTATCTCGGCAAATTTGCGAAAGGCGTTAGAAATGGGAGATAACTCAAAGGCAGCTCCTCCATGGATACCTGTGATGGCCGAAATAGGGAAGCCTCCTTCTTATAAAACTCTCATAATACCGGGAATAGACGTCGAGTATTCAAATACTGGATACAGAGAAAAGAGTCAAAAACAGGCCCATGGTGGTGAATATTGGGGGATGATGCAAGAGTACGTGGAGTCGTCTGACGAAGAAGATGAAGACGAAGAGGAGGAGGAGGAAGAAGACAACGAAGAAAATGGAGCAGATGTTGAGAATGTTCAATCAGATGAGGAAGAGAACTATCACGAAGATGTGGTCGATGAGGATGAACCAGTAAAAGTATCGATATCAGAAGTTGGCTCTAGCATCAATTCAACTCCTGCTACAGAAGAAAGTTCAGGTTCCAGGGCACTTTACACTGTCATTAAAGAGAAGAGTGTTGAAGGTGGCGGAGTATTAAACGCAGGCAAAGGGTACGATTTGCAAGAGGACAAGCAAGAGAAACAATCCAAGCCACAGGAACTGCAGTCAAAACCTGCCAAAAAGTTCAAGTTTTGATTCTTACGAAAACTAATTTTAACGTATGTATTAATCAATGAATATGATCTAAAAAATGGAAGGAAATGCTTAGGAAAACAAACTTGAAAGTTTAATAACAACAAGCATGAGAATCCAAATATGGAGACAATCGCGTAGCTTAATTTTCAATTGTCCCTGAATGTCTATTTGATGAACTAATAGCATTGCTAAGTTTTTAGAGGTTTTGATAGGATGGTAGCCCCTGGGAATAAATATGATTATGCAATTGGATAAACATAACTTGCTTAGAAGTTGATGTCTGGCTTAGAGTCAGTGATCTTGTCGACCTTAGCACCAAAGGAGGAGATACACTTGGCCATGGTTGGAGAAGATCTAGAGATAACGTCAGTGAAGTAGAAGTTATCAATGGGGTTCTTCAATGGAGATCCAATAATCTTTGCAGACTTGTTCTTGTTTACCAAACTGAGGAAACCAATTTGTGCAATATCCTTCGAGACTGGCTCAATGACGTCGAATCTAACCAAGTGAGGGGCAACCTCACCCAATCTGTTTCTGACCGAAACAATGTCATCATATGGCAACTTGGCGTTCAAGTACTCAGACAAGGCTCTGATGATCTTCCAGTCCTCACGAGCAGCTTGTGGGGCATTGGTGGCAGCACGAGTGGATTGAGATCTACCTTCAGTGTTGACGAAGGTGGCAGCCTTCTCGGTATAAGCAGATCCTGGCAAGATAACATCAGCGAAGGAGGCACCCAAGTCACCGTGGTGTCCTTGGTAGACAACAAATGCGTCCTTTGGAATATCAGTGTTCTTGACTTCATCAGCACCTAACAAGTAAATGAACTTAGCCTTGGTAGAAGCGATTTCTGGGTCTAAGGTAGCGAAACCAATGTCCAAAGCAGCGACACGGGAGGCTTCACGGTGCAACAAGTTAAGACCGTTCCATTCACCAGTGTTGAAGTTGGAGTTCTTGGCAGCAAAGTCACCAACCAACTTGAAGATAGCTTGAGCGTCTTCAGACTCAGCAACACCAGAACCGACGATGATCAAAGGGTTCTTGGCAGTAGCCAACTTCTTACCGGTTTCACTGCTCAAAGCAGCCTCCAAGGCCTTAGCATCAGAGCCCAAGTTCTTCACATCAAAAGTAGACTCAAACTCTTGTCCAATGGAAGAGACTTCCAAGTTTTGTCTCAACCAAACCTTTCTAATTCTGGCGTTCAAGACAGCGGCCTCGTGTCTTGGGTTAGTACCAACTAACAAGATTTGGTCTGCATCTTCAATACCCTCAATGGAAGAGTTGAAAATGTAGTTAGATCTAATGTCAACACCGTGAGAATCCACAGCGACCTTGGCGTCGGTGGTCAAGTTTTCGGAGCCCAACTTGTTCACCAAGTCCTTCAAGGAGATCAAGGATTCAGCATCGGTCAAAGCACCAGCAATGGCCTTAACCTCGTTGTCTTTTGGAGAGATCTTGGAGTAAGCGGCAGCAATAGTGGAGAGCGCCTCATCCCAAGTCGAGGTCTCGAACTTGTCACCGTTTCTGATCAAAGGAGTGGTCAAACGTTGAGTCTTCAAACCATCACAAGCAAATCTGGACTTGTCAGAAAGCCATTCTTCGTTGATCTCATCGTTCAATCTTGGCAAAACTCTCATAACCTCGATACCTCTGGCGTCAACTCTAACGTTGGAACCAAGGGCGTCCATGACATCAATGGACTCGGTTCTCTTCAATTCCCAAGGTCTAGCTCTGAATGCATATGGCTTGGAGGTCAAGGCACCCACGGGACACAAATCAATGATGTTACCGGACATTTCAGAATTGATGTTTCTCTCGATGTAGGTACCAATTTGCATGTCATTACCACGGCCGGCGGTACCGAGCTCTGGGGCACCGGCAACATCGTTCATGAATCTGACACATCTGGTGCAGTGGATACATCTGTTCATGGAGGTCTTGACCAAAGGACCGATGGCCTTGTTCTCGACGGCTCTCTTTCCGGCCACCTCGGTGAATCTTCCACGGTCGCTACCGTATCTTTGCGATTGCTCTTGCAAGTCACACTCACCACCTTGGTCACAAACAGGACAGTCCAAGGGGTGGTTCTCCAACAACATTTCGGTGACACCTTCTCTGGCCTTTTTGATTCTCTCGGAATCGGTATGCACCACCATTCCGTTCTGGACAGGCATGGCACAGGAGGCAATCAACTTGGGCATCTTCTCCACGTCGACCAAGCACATACGACAGTTACCGGCGATAGCCAATTTGTCGTGGTAGCAGTAACGGGGAATGGTGACGCCGGCCAATTCGGCGGCTTGGATAATGGAAGATCCGGCTTCAATCGACACCTTGCGGCCGTCGACGGTGACCTCGACCTCGGCCAATCTCTTGGAGGAGGCAGAGAGGTACCTCTTGGTCTCTCTTATGAATTGGGTTCTCAATGACATGGGAAGTGGAGGACTGTAGCCAGTGGTTGCCAAATGAAAAAGAAGATGAAAATAACCAGGCCGGGTTCAAATACGCAGGAACTGTTCCTATGGGGGTTCTGTGGAGTCTAGGATGAAGACCGCCGACACTTATTGCACGGGTAAGAGAGTCCTAGGACGGTTTTGGTTACAATATCCAAAGCGTCTATGGCCACAAATTTTTCTGTAGTGTGTTTGTGCGTGCGCGCACCGATTTGTCATGGTTGAATGTTTGCATGCTGATTCGCTGGAGGTGGGGTGACCCGGACATGGCGCGGTCTGATTTAGTAAGGCGAATGGCAGGAGAGGAAGTAAGCAGCCTGTCAATGTGCGACATGGTGAATATGTATGGATCAATTCTTTAGAGGTAGTCAATTCGGGTCAGTGACAATTGATTGAAGTCACTGTGGTCAGTTTTGATTTGTCGACTATGATATTGTCAACTCTGTCATTTTGATTTGTCGATATTGGAGTAGGAGAGTTGGGAATTGTAGAGATGCTTTGTGGAAAATGGTTGTGATTTTGTAGGAGGAAGTAAGCTTGCAAATTCTAGTAAGTTGTGAAGTATAATTGTAATATTCATCTGGGAATAGTACAAATTTGACATCTCTAGTTTTCGTTTTGTTCCGTACAGGAGTATAATGTTCTCTCTCTGGTGCATTTTTCTCATTCCCCATACTAGAGTATTCCATTACTTTAATCCTCTGTACTTAATAATTCTAGAACGATTATTCTACATATAACTTATAGAACCATTGAACTTCTAGAACGATTATTCTACATATAACTAATAGAACCATTGAACTTCTAGAACGATTATTCTACATATAACTAATAGAACTATTGTACTTCTAGAACGATTACTATTTCATTCTCGTGTTATAACTGTTTCTCTTCTGGAATTCTCATCTCTGGTAAATTCATTCTAGCACTTCAGTGTTTCTCTCTCTAGAATGTCTTTAATGTTTTATTTCTATAATCTCAATTCTATAATTTTCCTCTATCTACTCCGTCTACACCCATATCTACTCTGTCTACGCCCATATCTCTAGAATCAACTTTTCCCCCCTTGATAGTTGTACATCTTCCAGATAGTCCATTGACTAATTTTCGCCTTTATTTCAATTTACCCATAGCTGAATTCTTCCTTCACCATTCTTACTCTGGCTAATAATATCTATTATTCCTCTTCTCTCCTACATTACTCCATGATACGTTTGTATTGAGCCTGTCTACACAATCCTATTTCTTCTCTTCGGGAGCAAGTAGCATCAAGAGGAAGAGAGGAATCGTCACGTAGACCCAATTCTTCTGGATCCACGACCGGTTGTCCACGGGTATTTCGATCTCCTCTTCTACCTCAGTCTCCACCTCTTCGCCGTCCTTGTTGGTGACCACTATGGTCTTCTTGCGGACAATCTTTTCGGTTTCTGCCTTTGCTCCTTGCTGTGCCTTTGCATTGACGGCGGGCTTTCTGTTGGGACCAGATGCCACAACAGGAAGCGAAACAGAGATTTGGGGGGCTCCGACTGCCCTGACGTTTGAAGATGCAGAAGTGGCCGTCAATCCGGAGATAGAGCCATCTTGGCCAACATACACCGTGAGATCAGAAGGAAGTTGTTCAGCCAAAGCAAAACATTCATGGTTGGGGATGCCTTCGGCTCCCAAACAATATTGGCCAGACAATTTGGCGTCAGCGGCCGTGTCGGATTGCTGGAATGCTGCTTTGTGCAGTTGAGTGTCGTACTCAAGGGTTCCCCATTGGTGCACTTTGCTGGACTCAAGCGATCTCAAATGCACCGGTATAGACTGTAATTCGGCACTCACGTAGCCAGAAAGGACTACTGCCACTAGAACTTGACCTATGGAGACCATTGGGACTGTTTGATGGAGAGGTCTGTGATGTAGAGGTACAGAGTTGTGAAGATAAATTTCGCGATCAGAAAACCAAATTGTTCCTGACTTTCCACCTTCCCCAGCTCTCTAATCCATATGGAATGTTCACACTTCCTGCACGGGGTCGCTTGACACAGACCGTGACGTGGTGGAGTCTGTTTCGAACTTTGAAACAGACAACTGCCTACACCACGGGCCAGGAGTACTTGGATTACTGCAGAATCAACGATGTGAGTCTCTCCAGCACACTTTTCAATGGCACGCTTTACGAATTGCACAGCAAGAATGTGCTTGAAACGGTGCTCCGATGCAGGGATCTCGTCAGAACAGGCGGCGCCTACGACAACGGGTTGGACTTGTACGGAAAATGGGACTTGTCTGGGTTCTACGCGTTCTCTCATGCTCGATCTACTCATCGCCCGACTACTCGACTTCCAGCAAGGTCGTTGTTGAAGCACGCGTCGATTGGTCAGGAAATGTCTGGACTGGACACCTTGGCCAAATCCACAACCAAGGAGACGGCCATTTCGCTAGGTAACGACATCCATGCCCTCGTACAATGCAAGAACACCTCCAAACGCATTCCTGCCAAAGTGGTGCGAGAATTGGCTGGAATCTATAGTTACCATGTTCGAAACAGAAGTGGACGCAATTCCGTGTTGACGAACTTCATGTTTCTAATAAGCCCAATGGGGCTCACCCCGCAGGGTCTCACGCAATTGAACACCTCCAACATTCCAATCATCCACTTGATGTTGCCTGCTCTTCAGTACATTGGAGAAAAGGACATTTTTTCAATCGGGAATTGGAGAAGTGATGGCCCCACTCTGGTTTACTTGAATCTGTTCTCCAGATCCACGTTGTCTGGACTAGATTTGGAGTTGCAACTACTGGCACTAGTTAGTCAGGCAAGTAGATGCAGCATAATTACAGAATAGAATGATTTTTCGCATTTATATGGAAAATGGGAAAAAATAAGATACTTTCAAAGCGGTCGCATAAGAACCAGCCAACACATACGACCAGCCATTTTTCCCTTTAAACTTTGACATATATACGACATTTTCACTTTTTAGACCAGATTAGAAATACAGCCGACGTATCACAACATTAATTAGATATGAATTGGTACATAACAACTATAAAAGCAAGCTCATCGAGAGGATATTAAAACTAGTACACATAAATAGGGTATCATTATCAACCGGTAAGAGTGATGGTCGTTACAATATGAGTGGTAGCAACCGTAACGTACACAGTTTCAAACGTGGTTATCGTGTTACCAGACACGGTTTCAACCTCTGGAGTGACAATTGGTTTGACCGTAGTCGTCACAACTGTGGTGGTGGCTCCAGTAGTAGCTGCTGGCTTCAAGCTAGTTTTGGTAGTTGTAGTATTTGTAGGTTGTGGAGCCTGGGTTGGGTCGGCACCAGTGGAGCTGGTGATTTCATCCGTAGTAGGCACAACAATAGGTTGAGAGGATTCAGCACGGGTAGTGACTGATGTGAGGGTGGTGGGGGTAAAGGTTGGGAAGACCTTGGAGGAAGTCTCGGGCACAGGAGGAGCTGGTCCATTGGTTGGAGTGGTAGCTTGTGTGGAAGAGGTGGTTGAAGTGGTAGTTGGGACAGCAGCCTCGGTGGTAGAGGAAGTGGTCGCAATCGCAGGGGAGGTGGAGGTGGTGGTTGGGAAAGCTGGGGTAGTGGAGGTGGTGGTTGGAGCAACTGGGGTAGTGGAAGTAGTCGAAGAGGTGGAAGACACAGTGGGGCTGGGCTTGGGTTGTGGGGCACCATTGCTCATGAGGTTCTTCAATTGTTCAGCAAAGTTCTTACCGGTGGAGTCAGTGTTGGACCAGGCAGAAGTAGCGTCCCAGAGAGAGAAACCGCCAAAGTATGGAGAGTTGGCAAACTCGCTCATCTTGCTAGCAACAACACCAGAGTCGACATAACCGCTGCCTGCAGCTCTGGGTCCACCTGGTAATCCGACGTACAATTTGATGTTTTTGTTAGGAGACACGGTCTTGGCATAGTTCTCCCACACATCGTAATTGAAACTGGTGCCGGCCAAGCTGCAGTAGTTGTTGTAGAATTGGATGAAAGCAAAGTCAAGATCAGCATTCTGCATGGCATCACCAACAGACTTGTCAGGGTAGGGACATTGAGGAGCGGCGGAAATGTAGTATTGCTTGGAGGAGTCCAGGGCAAAGAGGGTTCTGAGGGACTTGGCCAAGGCAGCGTAACCCGTGGGGTTGTTGTTCTCGATATCGAAGTCGAAACCGTCAAGAACAGCATCATCGAAGGGTCTGTTGGCCTTGTCCTGCGCACCGTTTCCGAATTTGTTCCACAAGGTGGTTGCGAAAGTAGACGCCTCGGAGTCGCTGGAGAAACCGTAGGTACCAGCAGCACCGCCCATGGACATCAAGACCTTCTTGCCGTTTTGCTGACAGGTTTTGATGTCAGCGGCAATCTGAGGACAGTGCAAGGTTCCGTCTGGAGTGAAGGTGCCTTCACAGGCATTGGCGAAATTCAATTGGAAGTTGCTGGGGTAGGTGTAAAGGAAGGAAAGGACCACGATGTCGACCGCGTCAGATTGACAGTAGCTGGCCAACGGCTTTTGGGCGCCGTCGGAGTTCTGGCCCCAATAGACGACCATTTGGCCCGAAGCTGAAACCAAGAGGAGAGAGTTCAAAAGGAGTGTGAGGATGCGAAGCATTGCAAAAAGGAAGGGAATGGGAGATGGGAGATGGGAGAGGTGTAAAGGAGTGACGAAGAGAGGAGGAGGTGAAGGAGTGACAAGAGTAGGAGGAGGAGGGGGAAGGCTGCCAAGCTTGGGCCGGGGGTATTAAAGGAGTGTGAGGGTGGTTGTTTAATTTGAGACTTGAGGTGGGACTACAGGGATATATATATGCGTGGGAGGGGTGGGTTGGTTGCTAGGAAGTCCATAGATGGCCGACGATTAATCAAACCCTTTCGGGAACCACGCTATTTGTTTAGACCAAGGCGCATAAGCTAGGTGAATTATTTTCGAGAACTATTGTAAAATAATCCGGAGTCGGATTCGAGCACATAGGGTGACATTGTGGGCAAAGAGGGCGACCGCAGTTACTAGACAGGGCCTCCTTAATTACAAACGTAGGCTGGCCGTCCCATCTAGTGCGCTATTATTCTTGGTTCTGACGTCGTGGGCACCTTCAATGCCTGTCTTGTCTTGACTTGTCTTGTATTGCTGCTGTGGCTGCCAGACAAAGGGCCTGTCTAATTACCCCTGAAGTTGCCATGTGGGGGGCTTCGATTACTTGTGGTAACAGGGCAGACGCGTATTTTGCAACAGCCTCCACCGGGCGGAATGGACACCTTGCATTCCCCGTGTACTCGGAACACCTACATTCCAGGGTTCTCGCCAATACCCGGACTTGGCCAATTGGGCCATGTAGGCGATGGTTCAAGCCAACAGGGGTCCCCAATTTCGAGAAATAGGCCACTGGACATGGAATGGCCTGAAGGCTGGCAGGGGGTCCCAGTTGGTAGATCCGCACAAGGTCGCATCCGAGCCTATTGTGTATGCAGACAGCCGCAGATTCATGCATCGCACCTAGTAGGCGTGCTCCTGCAGGCGAGGTGTCTGACAAGTCTATTGCATCTGGGGAACAAAGCTTTGACAGAGCACCAATGGAGGGCACCTTTCAGTGTGAGGGTTTGAAGACAGGGGCTTGGATTCTAGAAGGATGACGCGTAGAGGGCCTACACCAGGGTCTAGAAATGCCCGAGGATGTGCAAGTGGTGCAGTGGGACGTGCTGGTAGGGGGTTTCGATTGGGCAACTCCTTGGAAGATTTCAGGCGCGTCGCGTGTCGCAACGGTCGGCGACACACAGGACGCACAGATCGCCTTCCTGCAGAAGGCTGCAGAATAAGCTGAGCCGAGTGAAGTCGCGAAGCCTCGCTAACGCCTCCACGTGACCGAATTTAGCAGCAGTACCGATCGATTGGGCCTGCCAACCAGCCCCTGTTAGCCCCATGTTGCAATTCGGCTGGAATTGACCACGTCAATTGTTCGAGATCGGTTTCACGAAGGCTTGTACATCCCCAATGTGACATTCCGCGCATTTGTGATCTGAAACTTTGAGGTGTTATGGAGATTTTCGACCGACGTCAAATATAATTAAGGTTATTATCTAGCCTGGGGTGCTTGCAAATTAACTAAAGAGCATAAATTACTGTCCCAACTGGGCAGAGGCTCCGACATACCTACACGAAAGTTAAACAGGGTATCAATTGGCGTAAACAAAATTGTCGAGCGTAGTAGTTACGCTCAGACTAAGAAATCAGGGTATAATAGCCATTTCATGGACAAAAGTGGCACGAAAACCAGCCATTCAGTATTCTGAAGGGGTAAAAGGGGGGAGGCCTAGTTTTTGTAAGACTTGCCTCTGAGAACTGCAGAACGCTTTTGAGAGCCTCCGTTCAAGAGTCCCTTCAATTGTTCAGCAAAGTTCTTGCCGGTGGAGTCAGTGTTGGACCACGCAGAAGTGGCATCCCAAAGCGAGAATCCTCCAAAGTAGGGGGAGTTGGCAAAGTCTTTCATTCTGCTGGCAACAACGCCAGAGTTAACATAGCCACTACCTGCAGCTCTTGGACCACCTGGCAAACCGACGTACAACTTGATGTTCTTGTTTGGAGACACGGTCTTGGCATAGTCCTCCCAAGTGTCAAAATTGAAACTGGTACCGGCCAAGCTGCAGTAGTTGTTGTAGAATTGGATGAAGGCAAAGTCAAATGGGGCGTTCAGCAAGGCATCCCCAACAGAGTAATCAGGGTAGGGACATTGAGGAGCAGCAGAAAGGTAGTATTGCTTGGAGGAGTCTTGGTCGAAAATTCCTCTAAGACTCTTGGCCAAAGCAGCGTAGCCATTAGGATTGTTGTTCTCGATGTCGAAGTCAAAACCGTCAAGAACAGCATCATCGAATGGTCTGTTCTCCTTGTCTTCCGCACCATTTCCAAATTTGTTCCACAAGGTGGTTGCGAAATCAGAAGCTTCTTGGTCATTGGAGAAGCCATAGGTACCAGCAGCACCGCCCATGGACATCATAACCTTCTTACCGTTTTGCTGACACAACTTGATACCCTCAGCGATTTGAGGACAGTGCAAGGTTCCGTCTGGGGTAAAGGTGCCTTCGCACGCGTTGGCAAAGTTCAATTGGAAATTGTTTGGATACTCATAAAGGAAAGAAAGAAGGACAATGTCAACAGCGTCAGATTGACAGTAGTAGGTCAAAGGCTTTTGGTTGCCGTCGGAGTTTTGTCCCCAGTAGACAGCCATTTGGCCGGAAGCAGAAACCAAGAGGAGAGAGTTCAAAATGAGTGTAAGAATGCGAAGCATGGCGAAATTGTTTTTAAGGAAAGTGGACTAGTAGAAAAGCGAGTGTGGTATTCAAGCCAATGCTTTTGTAGTAGTAGTACTTGTTGTTGTGTTGATGATGATATATTCTGGGGATTTGTTTGGATATTTATATTGGGGTTTTATATAGCATCAGCTCAGTTTGGGTGATCGTATACACCAGTGTTTCCGGCAAGAATTGGTGTAAGTTTAACCCTCATTCGTCACGTATTAGTCTCCATGATTGCAATGGTGACAATGGCCAGACTGAAAGTGTAACATCTGCCATCGAGCCACACGGCTTACCCCGCGGCCTTTGGTCTTCATTCGACTGTAACATCAATAATTTGGCCACTAGGCAATTCTGTTCCAAATTGTGATTGGAATGCAAAAAGCCTTACGCATGGGGAGACAATCGATTGTATCGATTTCCCCAGACTTAAGTTGGGCTACAGAAACCTATATCCATTATTGCAATCAGTCTGGGGTTCAGTCTTGATGTTGCAATGGAATGGGGAATGAGCCTTAGTATCAGGTCAAGACTGTGCGGCATTGGCATTCATTCCAATAAATGTTGGATTTGTTTATTCTGTGTAGTTACAACATTTCCACTAATCAGTTAACCTATGTCAAGATACAGATAACCTGACACCGAAATTGGGCCCTAGAGTTTGGTACAACTGTATCAATTTGGTGCGCACTCTACCATTTTCGGATAAAATATCTCCGTTTAAAGTTTGACATATCGCAAAATATTACTAAGAGTTAGTGCAAATACCCTGGGGAAATCGACTAGCAAGAGAGTACAAAGTACCAAAGGCCGACGTGCGAGATGCGAGATTTAGTTTAGTAGGCCAAATAATTGCATTGACGTGCCAAAGATGAACATAAAAAAAACCAGTGCACTGAAGGTGGTGTAATTTGTTCTAGGACCTTAGCATGGATAGTATATCGAAAGTACAGGGGTTTGGGATTACAGGGCCAAGGGCCCGAGAATAATTGCACTTTTTAGACCCCAGTTTTATACGACATTGTTCAGACCAGTTGCAACATAACGGCCCAATAGAGAGCGGAATTCGAACAATGGATAAATGCCGGAGGGTGGCGCCAGATTTTTCCACAGATCAAGAGATTTCTGTACCCCATATGGCCATGCGATACCAGATTCGAAACGTGGACCGGGAAATATTTCCTCTTGTTAGCCGTTGTCGGCTCATGTCAAGGCGATTTGATTGCCCCATCTATACTCCACCTAAGTAACTCTCTCAAGCTTTCAAGTTTACCCGGATGCAACAGAGAATGAAGTATGTGGATTATGTAGTCACCAAGATTGCAGAGTCTAGCTTGGACTGAAGGTACCATTGGTGCCTCGTCCAAAGTATAATCATGAGATAAATGTTACAGGAATTTCGAAGGGCAAACCTCCTCAGTTAGAAAGAGGGCTCATGACTACATCCCAGACTCTCACCCAACAGCAGATGTGGACCTGCTTATATCCGGGGTTTTCATGCAATGTGGTGCCTTCATGAGCATCAAAATCTCACACGTGAATCTCCAGATTTGAGGATGGGGCTATCAAAGTCTTTGCAGGATCCTTCAGGGTTTTAAGCAATTGATTATTCTTTTTAAGACTGTACATCAGGAGGGATCGTCGGAATGCCACAGGACACGCATATACACCGTCAAGATTTTCTCCATTTACAACTGTCTAGGATCCATGTGCCAGACATTCCACAGTCACGTGGACATAATAGATGAGTGCCCCTATTTCGATCTCCACACTCACAAGCACTTTTCGATTGCTGAACTTATTCGATTACTGAGATAGTCAATAAAGTGGAGAGTAAATAAAGTGGAGGCATATTGCATTTTCCTCTTTTCAATTGGAACCAATCTGACCAGTTGTTCTGGCAAGTCCAATCCCTGCAACTCACCGACTACCGTCTACACAGACCCCATACCACGCGTCTTACTGAAAGTTCACATGACGCTTTGTCACATGGGAATCTACCCAACCCTACATTGTTCTCGATAATATCGGCAAAATCTGGACCAATGAAAATGAACTTCAGTAATCCTGGCAAGGAGTTTCGGCGAAAAAGATTGCACAAAGTCACACATACGGCCAAACATTCATAGTCTCACAACTATGCCAGCACAACTGTTGGGCAAAAGGGGCCAATTGAGGGCCATTTGAGTACCCGACAAGTCCTCTGTCTACACATACACACCATCGATATGGGCCACATGTCAAAGTCCTCTTCACACACTCCTTGACTCCTCTAAGTCTCGTCTACCACTGGCGTTCACTCTAAAGGGTATGCCGATTGGACCGAATGAAACTGGCCGCAGTAAATAGGGGCGTGAGTTGTTCGTCACAACAGCGTGTGCCTGCACACAGACGCTCGTCGCCGAAATTTCGGCGGGATTTTTTTGAGAGTGCCACCTACGCGTACGAATCGGGAAATATTGACTACAAGTTAGGGCAATCCCGTCTGCCCGTTAGCAATTCAGTGATTAGCGTCTGCCGGAGTGGCTCTGCTGTAAAAAAGTATAAAAGGGGGCGGAAATCCCACAGTTTTCCACCAGAAACTCTCTAGCACATCACATCATGTCTATTCAATTCAATTCTACTAAGACTGTTAGAACTGAGGAGTCCTTGGTCACCAAGTTCACCTACGAAAACGCCCTTGTCGAGAAGGACGCCAGCGGTAACCTCAACGTTACCCCTACCGCCGTCGACTACGAGTTCAAGGTCGACTTGAAGACCCCAAAGACCGGTTTGATGTTGGTTGGCTTGGGTGGTAACAACGGTACCACCTTGGTCGGCTCCATCTTGGCCAACAAGAACAACATCTCTTTCGAGACCAAGGAAGGTGTTGTCAAGCCAAACTACTACGGATCTGTCACCCAGTCTTCCACCATCAAGCTTGGTGTTGATGCTGCTGGCAAGGACGTCTACGCTCCATTCAGCTCCGTCATCCCCTTCGTTAACCCTAACGACTTGGTTGTCGGTGGTTGGGATATCTCCAAGTTGACCTTGGACCAAGCCATGAAGAGAGCCAAGGTCTTGGACGTCTCTTTGCAAGAGAAGTTGCGCCCATACCTTAAGGAGATCGAGCCATTGTCCTCGATCTACTACCCAGACTTCATCGCCTTGAACCAAAAGGAGCGTGCCGACAACGTCTTCAACACCGGTAAGGGAGGTGAGGTTAACACTGGAAACAAGTGGGCCGATCTCGAGAAGGTCAGAACCGACATCCGTGACTTCAAGAAGCAAAACAACTTGGACAAGGTCATCGTCTTGTGGACTGCCAACACCGAGAGATACGCCGAGGTTCATGAGAAGGTCAATGACACCGCTGACAACTTGTTGGAATCCATCAAGAACAGTCACGATGAGATTGCCCCATCCACCATTTTCGCCGTTGCTTCCATCTTGGAGAATGTTCCATACATCAACGGTTCTCCACAAAACACCTTCGTTCCCGGTGTCATTGAGTTGGCCGAGAAGTACGGTACCTTCATCGGAGGTGACGACTTCAAGAGTGGTCAAACCAAGCTCAAGTCTGTTTTGGCCCAATTCTTGGTCGACGCTGGTATTCGTCCAGTTTCCATTGCATCTTACAACCACTTGGGTAACAACGACGGTTACAACTTGAGTGCTCCAAAGCAATTCCGTTCCAAGGAGATCTCCAAGCAATCCGTTGTTGATGACATCATCGAGTCTAACCAAATCTTGTACAACGACGAGAACGGTAAGGAAATTGACCACTGTATTGTCATCAAGTACTTGCCCGCCGTCGGTGACTCCAAGGTTGCCATGGATGAGTACTACTCCGAGTTGATGTTGGGAGGACACAACAAGATCTCCATCCACAATGTGTGCGAGGACTCCTTGTTGGCCACCCCATTGATCATTGACTTGGTTATCATCACCGAGTTCTTGCAAAGAGTTCAATACAAGCGTGCTGACGAGAGCGACGAGAAGTACCACGACTTCTACGCTGTCTTGACCTTGTTATCATACTGGTTGAAGGCTCCATTGAGTAAGCCTGGTTTCCAACCAATCAACGGTTTGAACAAGCAAAGACAAGCTTTGGAGAACTTGTTGAGATTGTTGGTTGGATTGCCAATCAACAACGAGTTGAGATTTGAGGAGAGATTACAGGTCTAATCTCTGGTGTAGATACTAATACCTAAGCACATCATAATAATATAAGAAACGACTAAGAATAAACTGTAGATGCACAAAAGGATTAGAGATTAGATGAAAAGGAGGGGCAAGCTTATACAAGGGCAAGTTCATTCAATAGAAGTGCTAAGTACAGCTTGGATATATTTCCCAAGTGCAGTTAAGAGCTTGAATATATTTCCCAAGTGCAGTTAAGAGCTTGAATGAGTTTCCCAATAGTCATACCCCACCTTTTGAATAGCATATACGCAAATGAATCTTAAGACTTGACAACAATACTTCATTTTGGACCAGATAAAGATCTCAGATGTCAAATTATAGCCAGCATTAAAAACAAAAGGTATTGATTGAATTGTAGCCGAATTGTTATCGAGAGTTTATTTCATATAACTAACTACAACTGACTGTGTACCTTTTCGAGGAGGAGACAAGTCTGTGTCTTCCACGCTATTACAGATGCAGATTACAGGGATAAGTAGTTATTGGGAGCACGGGGATTTCTCTTTCTTTGGAGCTGGGGAAAGAGTAATTAATGCAATTACAGGGCCTTGGAGTAGAGGGGTAAGGTTGGGGAAACGAGGCAAACAATGCTACAAATGCAAGGAAGCACAAGCCCCTGGACCATCCAGGAAGAATGCCTCGAAAGGGAAAAGTGTAGATAACAGAGGAGCTATTGGATCTGATTATGCTTTGAACAAAAAGTTCACGCTGGGAGGGGTACCTTTGGAGCCAGCCCATCATTTTATTGTGTCGTCTTTCATCTTCTTGTATTGTCTTGACATTATTGATATCAGCAGTGCCAGGCTCAGATATCGGACTATAGGAATAGAGGACAGCCACAGGAGGCGATACCATGTATGGCGGCAACTACGTCATCAACAAGTGAAATGTTGTAGAAAGATTCCACCCAACGAAGAGGTTAGAAGTGGACATGGAGTGGTAGTGGACAGACCTGTGGAGTGGTAGTGGACAGACCTGTGGGGTGGTAGTGGACAGACCTGTGGAGTAGAGGTCATGAAAGTGAGAGGTGGGGCCAGATGGATGGCTATGACTTGATCAAATCAGGGGTTAGAGAGCAAGAAATTATGGGCAAGGTGCAAGTCGAAATACAGCAGCAGATGTTGGGATAAATAAGTGTTGGATTGTAGCTGGGATGAAATTTGGGCCCGCAAATTCACCTGCAGCGCCACCTGAATATAGCCTTTCATGCGAAGCAAAGCGATAAGAGAATGAATGAATCAATGGATGAATGAAGAGATGAGTGACATGGGACAAGAAGAGATGACAAGGAGAGGAAGTGGAATGTGAGAACTAGAGGACAAGTGGTGAAAAGGACTAGAAATTATATGGGAAGAGAACAAGGCGAAGTGAAAGAATTATGGCATCAGTCTCTTCTTTATAGTTACAATGTTGGAATTGTAGCAGCTTTACCTGGAACAGTTCCACACCTCGGTAAATCCAGCCTGAAGTAGGTCACCAGAGCACAAAACTCAACGGAGTCCACACAAAACTCGACGGAGTCCGAATGATGCGCCTGCAATGCATAACCAGAGGGTACCGCAGCAACTGTAGTCCGAGAAAGCCTTACGGAGAATGTAGGAACGGAGGAAACAGGTGTGGTGCTCGGGATGGAGGAGAAGCCAAGAGATGGAGACATTCGAGACAGTCATACACATACACAGACCACATTTGCAGTCCGACAAAAACTACCCAGAGGGAAAGAGAGAACAGAGGGTAATAAGGAAAGAAGTGGACTAATTCAAAAAACAAGACCGCAGGGTTAATCAGGTAATCAGAAATAGTAGCCAGGCTGATATTTAGATAGATTCGACCATAAGCAGTGTCAGTGTATGTACATCCGTAGTAAGTAAGTAAGGCTGATATTTAGCGACAAATTCGACCATAAGCAGTGCCAGTGTATGTATGTAAGGCTGATACTTATGCCGAGGCACAAGATCCATCATCAACCCCCAGATACGTACACTCCACCCCATGTACCCACCCCGTCAGTTCACCCCATATTCCATTCATTCTCTTCTATTCAAGCATTCACATTATTGTCACCCCAGTCATAATCCCTGGCCCTTTCTATTCGCCTGTGAAGACTCCGGACCCCAACATCTGTCCTCGGCCCTCGCCTCGCCGCAGGTACCGACCTTAATCCGATACCGACGACGAAGAGAGGGCCTTGCTTGCTGGTGTTTGCCCTGTGTGTTGGTGCAGGACTCCGAGATAAGATATCCAGGTCCGCATTGGGATGCCAGCCACCAGCATCTGGGGAATTATTGCCATCTGTAGAGACTTGCCATCTGAGAGACTTGCCATCTGAGAGAATTGCCATCTGAGAGAATTGCAGTGTGGAGTTCTGTCATCTGACTGATCGTGACTACCCCCAACAACCTCCCTTTTTGTCTTTCAACAGTTCCACAGGTGGTGGTGTCTGATCTCCGTGGCGTGCATCTCGCTTGGCTGCATCTGTAAATGTGGTGCGCGCATGGGCATGCGTTGGATACAGCAGGCGGGACTGCAGTAACCGAGGCAAGCAGCCGCACGTCTGGCACCTCGGCCCGGAAGTACAGCACCTACATATCAGCACCACCATCATCATCTTCATCTTGTTCAACAACACAGTCTCTCTGTGAATTCAGCCCAGAACCGCCTGACCCATGTCCTTGGTTGCAGCCACGGATATGTGCAGTGCGATCTGAGAAATCCAACAGAATTGCCTGCAGGATATGGGCACAACATTTTTGGATGGGGACAACTCAGAGCCTCGGGACGTGGTTTCGGCCACAGTCCACCGCCAGGGCCCGCTGCTGCACGTGCGGATGGCACCGCAGTGTGTCCAGGACCGGCACCCTGCGTCGGCACTGCACCACCCACCTGTCGGTCGCTCCAAGTCCGGAGTCTGCCGTGTGTGTGGGCTCTTCGCTCTCACGTGCAAAGATAGATCCACCACAACCCAACCTGCCAGATTTTCACGATATCCAGATTCACGATATCAGATGCACGATCCAGATTGGCCACGACCAACCATCGCCCAGATTGGCAACATGTGCCTGTGTCCGCCCTGGCTCCCCTCCGTCATTGCCCTTGACTACTACACTGCCCCCTAGGGTGCTATCTACTGCCTGGGACCGTTCTCCCCTCTATTGCCCCTTCTTTCCTCTCTGCCTCCTCCGCACTTGCCCTTTTCGTCATGGTTGCGTATTATCCCACAAGGGAAATTTCTGGGACCTCCCAATACGGTCCCATATGGCCACTGGCTGTGATTAGTTGCATTAGTTGCAGTAGCACCCACACAGGGAAGGCGGAGAAGTATAGGCCCGAGTCTGCGTGTAAGTGTCATCCAATAGAAGTAGAAGTAGTAGAAGTAGAAGTAGTAGTAGAAGTATAAGTAGAAGTAGAAGTAGCAATAGTATCAGTAGTAGTAGTAGTAGTAGTAGTATCAGTAGTCAGCCTTCTCTGTTGATTGATCTTCTCCCTAGATAGATCTTCTCCCCTCCCTTTCTCTTTCTTCCTCTTTCTCGCCTAGTCTCCCTAATCTTCACACTCGCCCTCGCCTTTGCCTCTCTTTTCGCACTCCTCTCTCCCTGTTTGTCCTTGCAGCAGTATATAATGCGATGGGTTCGCCGTTTTGCTCGCACCCCGACTGCGAACTCAATCCCAGGTTCTGCTCTTTATCTCCTTCCTCCCCAATTGCCCCTACCCCCAGCAGTGTAACCGGACCTTCCTTCATCATGGCCCCCCTCACTGTCGCCGTCGGCGAAGCCAAGCCTGGCGAAACCGCCCCCAGAAGAAAGTACGCCAACAAGGCCGGCGTGGTCGAGCGCCCCCTGGACTCCAAAGCAACCAATCTTGTTGAGTACCTCGACGAGGTGGTGGAGCGCAACGTCAACCGCAACTCCATGGGCTGGAGAGACCTCGTCGAGATCCACTCGGAGACCAAGAAGGTGTCCAAGATTGTCAATGGCCAGGAGACCAAGGTCGACAAGGAGTGGGTGTTCTACGAGTACACCAAGTACAAGTACATCACGTTCAAGGAGCTCCGCTCCACCGTCAAGTCCTTTGCCGCCGGCTTGCTCGAGATCGGCTTGGTCCCCGACCAGAAGGACAAGCTCCACATCTTTGCCGGCACTTCCAGAAGATGGCTCCAGACCTTCCTCGCCGCCTCCCAGGTCGGCATTCCCATTGTCACCGCCTACGACACCTTGGGCGAGTCCGGCTTGACCCACTCCTTGGTCCAGACCGAGTCCAGCGGGGTCTTCACCGACAACACCCTCTTGGGCCAATTGGTCAAGCCCTTGCAGAAGGCCACCTCCGTCAAGTACATCATCCACAGCGAGCCAATTGACTCCAACGACACCCGTGCCGGCGGCAAGATGTACAAGGACGCCCAGGCCGCCAAGCAGAAGCTCTTGGAGGTCAGACCCGACCTCAAGTTCTACTCCTTTGACGAGATTGTCGAATTGGGCGCCCAGGCCACCCCCGTGTCCCACTCGCCAAAGATCGACGACACCGCCTGTATCATGTACACCTCCGGCTCCACCGGCGACCCCAAGGGTGTCGTCATCACCCACGGAAACATCTTGGCTTCCATCGGTGGTGTGTCCACCAATGCCGGCAGATTCCTCGTGACCAACACCGACCGTATCATTGCATTCTTGCCATTGGCACACATTCTCGAGTTGGTCTTCGAGATGGTGTCCTTGTGGTGGGGTGGCTGTTTGGGTTACGCCAACGTCAAGACCTTGACCGACGCCTCCTGTAAGAACTGTCGCTCGGACTTGCAGGAATTCAGACCCACCGTCATGGTTGCCGTGCCTGCTGTCTGGGAATCCGTCAGAAAGGGTGTTATTGCCAAGGTCAAGGCCATGCCTGGCCTCACACAAAAGGTCTTCTGGGGTGCCTACAAGGCAAAGTCCACCTTCAGCAGCTACCACATTCCCGGTGCTTCTGTTTTTGACATCATTTTCAAGAAGGTCAAGGCTGCTACTGGTGGTGAGTTGAGAATTGTCTTGAACGGTGGTTCTCCCGTCTCCAGAGACACCCAGGTCTTCATTTCTACCTTGATTGCTCCTATGTTGATCGGTTACGGTTTGACTGAGACTTGTGCCCAAACCACCATTTGTGAGTACGATCACTTTGAGTACGATGTTGCTGGTACTTTGACCGGCGCTGTCACTGCCAAGTTGGTCGATGTTGCTGACGGTGGCTACTACGCCAAGAATAACCAGGGTGAGCTTTGGCTCTCTGGTAAGTCCATTGTCAAGGAATACTACAAGAACGAAAAGGAAACCGCCGAAGCCTTCACTGAAGACGGCTGGTTCAAGACTGGTGATATTTGTGAGTGGACACAGAACGGTGCTTTGAGAGTTATCGATCGTAAGAAGAATTTGGTTAAGACTTTGAATGGTGAGTACATTGCATTAGAGAAGTTAGAATCTGTTTACAGATCCAACTCTGTCGTGCTAAACTTGTGCGCCTACGCTGACCAAAGCAAGGTCAAGCCTATCGTCATTGTTTTGCCAAATGAAGCTGCTCTTAAGCACTTGTTGGTTGACGAGAGGATCTATTCTAGGGATGAGGTTTCCACCATGGAAATGTCCCACCTTTGCAACGACCCCAAGGTCCTGCAAGCTGTCCAAAAGTCGCTTGCTGCTACTGGTAAGTCTCAAGGATTGAAGGGCATTGAAATCATCCAAGCTGTTGTTCTCTTGGACGAAGAATGGACCCCTCAGAACGGATTTGTGACCTCCGCTCAGAAATTGCAAAGAAAGAAGATTCTTGAATCTTGTAAAGACAAGGTCAAGGAGGCTTATGAAAAGTCTTGATGAATCATACTCCTTTATTTATTAATTTATTAATGGTTCTTCACCTATTTTTGATGGCTATCAGTTTTAGGCTATCCCCTGATTTGCGACTAATATATGTATAACTAACCACCGTAAACCCCTTCGAAAATGGATCTAATGTCATCTAGCTCTAGTCCCTCACTGAGACACAATTGTAGTAATATTCTAGATTTTTGCGGATTCAAGTATCCCAGGGCAATGGCACATTTGAAGGGCAACTTGTCCTTGCCGACCGAAGTAGGCAAAGATCCCCTTGGAACCATTCCATCCATGGATCTCTTGGAATAAATGACGGGAAGCTTGAAGTCCATCTTTTGACACAATTTGGCGACGTATTCGTTGGAGCGATCGGCCATGGAACCTGCACCCATGGTGGCCAAGATCAAGCCTTTTGCATCCAATTTCTCGACCACTAGTTGGAAAAGTTCGTTGTTCATTCCCTGATGGGCATACAAGATTGGCACTTCGGGTAAGGTCTTGATGTAGGGGGTGTCCAAATTGAAGTATCTGATTCCCAAAGGCTTTGTGGCCGGGTAGTAGAAATGGACCTCATTATTGACGAAATTTCCCAAGTATCCTTGACCGATGGATTTGAACGTGTCTAAGGAATTGGCGTTGGACTTGGTGATGTAGAAGCCCGAGCCGATTCTGTCGTTCAATGCCACCAATACACCCCTGCCTCTAGATGCACGGGTAGAAGCAATGACAATTGCCTGGTATAGGTTCATGGGGCCATCGGAGGAGATGGCGGTGGAGGGTCTCATGGAGCCACACATCACAATGGGCTTGTAGGTGTTGAGGGTCATCTGCAAAAAAAAGGCGGTTTCTTCCATGGTGTCGGTGCCATGGGTAATGACTATGCCGTCGTAAGTGGCCAAGTCCTTCTTGATCTTGCGGTACAACCCAAGCAACTCCTCGGTGCCAAACTCCTTGGAGTCCAAGTTCATCACCTGCTCGTACTCCAAGGTGCAAGTGCCCGAGAGGTCCGGAATAGACATCACCAACTCCTCGATTGTGAGGTCCACCTGGTAGCCCGCGGTTTGGTGGGACGAGGTGCCCTTCGAGGCAATTGTTCCACCAGTTCCCAACACCTTGATGACGGGCAATTTCTCCTGGGTCGACGTTTCCGAAAGCTCGCCTGTGGAAATAATGGAGTTGGACCTGTACCTGATCTTGAAGATGGGATGGTTCAAGTCATGGGCATCGTGTTCGATCTCATAGTTGGCCTCTTCGGGCACTGGAAGAATTAGGGATGTGGTCAGGTCCGTACGAAGGGGCATGTGGGACTGTTGGGATTGTGGACGAAATAAGCAGACGGCAATTATATATAAATGTCAAGTGGAATGGGGCCTGGCTTGTATAATAATATGCGGGGCCGAGATGCCGTCATGTGACCAGCCCGGGAAATCACGGCTGGCACAGGCTAGCCGTTTTGAGACAAATACAGCACTCGGGAATAACGCCAACACGAGTCAACAAACATGACCTTGTAGGGACACGAACCACGAAGACGAGGATTACCAGCAATGCCCCGCAATTCCAAGCAACATAGTATGTCAACTGTAGGAGCCAACTGTTGGGGGCCACTATCTCCCAAGGCACGTGACCACAGCCTGATTTTCACTACTAGTAGAATCTGAAAAATCCAGCTCTCCACTCCATTTGTGGCCATCAATACCATGGGATTTTTCAGCCTGAACGAAGACGTGCCAAAGTTGCCCCCCAACAAGTCCAAGAGAAAGGAGTGCTGGGACTCACGTGATGCCTTTTTCCAGTGCTTGACCAACAACAAGATCGACAACTCGGTGGACCCCAAAGAACTCCCCAATGTGGAGAAGCACTGTGGATCCTTGAAGAAGGACTTCGAAGGCAAGTGTGTGGCTAGTTGGGTCAAGCATTTCCAGGAGAAGAGATTCAGCGATTTGACCAGGGCCCGTTATATCGAAAAGTTGGAGGCTGACGGTGCCCAACCATTGCCATTTAAATTGGATAACAGAAAATAAGACATGGGCATACACACTTGTAAATAATGACATTTAATACATAATTCTATACAAACTGAAGCCAGAGCCAGCAATACAGTCCAATCCCTACAGTTTGCGCACATTTGACCTTGAATCACATGGCGCAAAGCGTCAAGGGCTCTCGTTCTGTCACTTGAATATTCTCATTATTCAAAATATCCAACACCGAACCCCATTCATATTCTCCTTTCTCGAGAATCACAAAACTCAAATCAACGTCGATTTTATCTCCCGGCTCAATTCCCTTTTCTCCAAGATGATTTTGTAAAACTCCATTGACAAGAATTCTTCTGTCGATAGTTAACTGTGAGAAGTTCGGATTGTTTGTGGCGAGCACATTGAGTCCACTAGTTGGGAAGGGTAAATGTCTGAGAATGCCTCTGAGTGTCTTTTTGGAATTATTCGTCACCGTGGTCCTCAAAAAGTAAAACTCTTCAATATTCAAGTTATATTGTGTGCCTATTTTCTTGATAGGTTCTGCCGTATTTTCATCGGCAAAAATGCAACTTGTGATCCTTATAGGATTATAAATCAAGATGTTGGCCATTTTCGGAGTTATTCGGATACTTCTCAACTCCACCGTTCCATTTCTCGCATGAACACTTCCCACAGATCTCCACGTAGCCGTCAAACTGTCCAACACTTGCTTCCTAAGCCAAAAAAGCTCTCTCATTCTCATTTCTTCTTGTTCACTAACCGCATAATTCTTGACGAATTGCTTGTTCCTCAAAGAAGGAATTCGCTGGGTCAAGTCAACGTCATCATTGGAAATACGCTTCATAGGCAACAAGAACCTTGAAGTCTTTCCAGGTTCTATAAATTCTTCGACTTCGAATGTGTCGCTTCCCTCAATGATATATTCTATGTTGCTCTGCAACTTTTCAGACCAGGAATTTCTCAAGTCAACCAACAACAAGCAATAGTCGCTAATGTCTTTAGTTTCTGATTCGATTATGGTAGTGATAAACCTAATCACCTTTTCTAAATTGACATGTGCCAATTCACCTTTTATTCCCTCGAATCCATGAAGAGAAGAAGAGAATAAAGGCAACATGTCACATCCAACCACTTCCAATGAAGGCATGATAGAAAGATTAAGTGGAACTTGAACATACTTGACAAAACTTTTGGATAAGTCAGAAAGTTTGTGGGCGTACTCTAAAATTATCTTCAGTTCTCGAATACCACGTTTGGCAGTAATTTCATAATTTATTGTGATTTCTGAATTGGGGAGAATCTTTTCATACTTTTTGCTTATGATATCTTTGTTCAATATCTTGAATGGCTTGAATTTAAGAAGATACCACTCGATTTCATAGACTTCAGCTGCGGTAAGCTGTTGATTACCCACATTATTGCTCAATTTCTTATTGAGACCATCAACTGTGGAGTCCCAAAACGAAAATGAAAGATAATTAATTACTTCGCTTGAATGATTGGTCAAGGAAAGTGAAAATGGAATTTTCTCACCTTCTAACAACATGATCCAACCATTAGTAACCAGAATGCTTGTAAGAGATAAGCTGGGTTGAACTGGAATGACAGTCAAATTGAGTTTCTTTAATGACACTCTAGATTCAATATTACCATTCTCCAAGTTAGTACCGACTTTTTGAATTATTCCACTTGGCGTTGGAAGAGGTTGAGGGAAAGGAATCTTTAAATCTTGCTTATGGAGTTCCTTGTCCACTATTTTGAAAAACTGTTCTTCACAGTTATCAATGCTAATATAGAAACCAATAATTGAAAGATCACCATCATCTAAAGTCCTAAATGTCACTAAGAAATGTTCAAGAGAATTGGGGGGAATGACCAATGATGTTGAATTTGGTTGACTTGATGAAATTATAGGAGGTGTGATCACTGGAGTTTTGTTCATGCTGGGTGAACCTCTAAGTTTGCTATTAAAAGTGTTTGGCTTGGGTACTGAAGTGCTTGGGACTTGCATAGAAATGGGCAGATTCATAGACTTGAGATTATTGCGTAGAGTTTGGACATTGACATCACCTTCTGTGACAATTGTGATATCATTTATTTCAATTTCAAATGCGAAGGGATTCTGTAATTGGACCTTGAGTTGATAAATTTCATCTTTAATCAACAATTTATCTTTGTTTATACCTGTACTCTTTTGTTTCGAGTAAGGATTGAAAATTATGGGTTCATTTATCAGGGCCGCCGGTTTTGAATCACTCACTTTATTATTCTGTTCATATTCCAAGAATGATACCAATTCATCTCTGTGGCGATTGCTGATGAACTTGACCTTTCTTACAAGAAAAGGATCCCAGTAGTTGGTAGACAAATTCAACTTATTTCTGTTTGATAGGTATATTAAACTGTCAATTTTATCCTTCAATTTAATTTGATCCTCTGCAGTCAAGCAATGTGTAAATCTTGTCAAGAGCAATGTACATAATTGTAAAATGAATTCATAATCTTTTAAGATTTCTGCAATTCTTAATGCCAATCTTATCAGCAGGATTTGAAGGGCAGCCCAATTACCTTGTGAATGGTTGTATGAATCTTTGGATGAACTTTCTGATGCACAGTCAATGTTATAAATGGAAAACAAGTAATCGAAGATAGACCTTATGCTTGAATTATGTGAAGTAGTTTCAGTAAGTTCATTGATATTGGAAGTGACTTCTTCCAATGCCGAATGATTAGCGTTGAGATGCTGTTCCAATTTTGGTAATATTTCAATCATTAAGGTACGCAATATGAAAGCTCTTTTGCGGAACAGTTTCAAGTCAGAATACATTGAGGCCAAACAGCAATAAATTCTGCACTGATCGGTAATGCCCATATCAGCGATTTTTAATGCGAATACCTTTTCAATTTCCAATAAGATTTCGTTCTTCAGGAAATGATGCTTTTCTGAAATCGATCCAGAAAGCTTACTTGATTTGACAATGCGATCAAGCAAATTGGAATCCAAATCACTAGAACCCAAGTATACACTGATCATGAACTTAATGGTACGTAATATCGATTCCACGTACACAATATCAGGCACCATATTTTCGTAGTCATTCGTGCTGAGGTTGTAAAAATGCAAAACTTTTGATGAAATCAACTTGATAAATGCAGGTAAAGATAATGCAGATAAATCTGGGGCGGAGGTAAAATTAAAACTCATGTTACTGCTCGTAGAATTTCTAGGAGAATGAATTGAGTTCAGATGTTTGTGAGAAGGTAATGTAAGATGTGTGGCAACAGGAGCAGATTCTATTGAGCCTCTTTTTGGAGAAGTAACTCCGCTGGTCGAACTAGATGTCATGGAATGTAACTTGCTTTTAGAAATTTGAAGCACGCTGCAGATAGTCTGGCTGGGTAATTGGTAGGATTGTCCAACGTATTGTAAGAGCAAAACACTCATGGCGATGCCTTCCAACGCACTTCCAAGCCAAAGAAAGTCATCACATTTCTTCAAACTGACCAATGCCTCGGTAAACGATTGGAGGGCTTGGGAGTACTTACCTGCAAGGAGATAAAAATTTCCCATCAACTTGGATTGCCTACCATTATGGCGTTGTTGGTGCTTCGATTTCGGGTCTCCAGATGCTTGTTGGGGCGAGCTGTTGCTACCAAAGGACGCTTTAAACGAGGTGGAGCCCGAGCTTAAACGCTTCTGTGCTTGGTGGATGGTCTTGGTCAAAGTGTGACTATCGGTGATGGAAACAGGTGATCTCAAGGTGATATTTGTGTAGGACGACGCATAGGTGCTCAAGGCGGCCAAGAAGTTTCCACTCACATCGCACATGATGGTCTCCATGGCTGTAATGTTCAGCTTTAGGGTGCCATTATGGTAGAATACATGGTTGTCTTTGGTCGAGGATTTCGTCAAGTCTTCGGGACCATCGAAAAGGACCAAATTATGCACTATCGAACTGGGGTATATTTTCTTCAAGTTGTTCACGGCCTCCAGGACATCGAAGTGGGGGTCGTAGGTGCCCAATCCCAAGATCACGAACGTCTTGCGAGCAGGCTCGAAATCGTGCAAGAAGATCGACTCGCTGTCGGGGGCTATGGTGACATAATCGTAGATGATTCTGCCGTTTGGAAAGGTCTGAGGATTGAATTCATGGAGGGCGGTGTTGGGGGAAATGTCCAAAAGACGGACTTCGTTGGAGTTCTTTCGTATTATTTCTAGGTAGCGGTCGAAATTGGCCTGGGAACACGCGTTTATGGGCACCACCAAGCATTGGACCTTGGCTAGTGTGATGTAGGAGTATCGGTCGTCCATTTGGGCGGGCAGTGGAAGGGAAAGAAGTGGAGATTTTGGAGAAGACGCGATGCTGGGTTCAAGGGGACCTGATTCGGGGGCTGTTTAGTGTTCAATTCCGGTCTCTGCCACCGAAGCCGGCTGGTTCATTCGTGGTATGCCTGGATCAGGTTGGAAAAGTTTGTACAAACATTTTGGGTCGTGCGACAGGCGCCAAAATTCCGGAGGCAAAGTGTATCTGTAACTAGCACAACTACTCTCAACAAGCCAGAGAATACTTGTGTCCCCATCGTCCAAGGTCTCGTGTTTCCATCCATATCAATACAATGCCGGGCTTGAGTTTTGAAAACTACCAAAGAAACCAATACTTGTCCACCAAAGGCTTCGGCACCCCCAAGGCCACCTCTACCGGTACCACCATTGTGGGCTGCCAGTTCAAGGGAGGAGTGGTGATTGCCGCCGATACCAGAGCCACGGCCGGCCCCATTGTGGCCGACAAGAACTGTGAGAAGTTGCATCGCTTGGCTCCTCGCATCTGGTGTGCTGGAGCCGGTACCGCTGCCGACACCGAGATGGTGACACAGTTGATAGCATCCAACTTGGAGTTGCACTCGTTGCTGCAGAACCGGGAGCCCCGAGTGATCACGGCATTGACCATGTTGAAGCAGCATTTGTTCAAGTACCAGGGCCATTTGGGCGCGTACTTGATCGTGGCGGGTATCGACCCAACGGGCGCACACTTGTTGTCTGTCCAGGCACACGGGTCCACCGACGTGGGCAAGTACCAGTCGTTGGGCTCGGGCTCGTTGGCGGCCATGGCGGTGTTGGAGACCCACTTCAAGGAGGACATGACCAAGGACGTGGCCATGAAGTTGTGTGCCGACGCCATCGAGGCGGGTATCTGGAACGACTTGGGCTCGGGCTCCAACGTGGACTTGTGTGTGATGGAGTTGGGCAAGGACGCCGAGCTCCACAGAAACTACCTCACGCCCAACGTCCGGTCGCAGAAGGCCAGAAACTACAAGTTTGCCCGAGGCACCACCGCGGTGTTGAGAGAAAACGTCCGGGACATTTTGGACATCCAGGAAACGGTGGTCACCTTTGGCGACGCCATGGAGGTCGACGCCTGATTTAATGTATGTAACGTATAGGTCCGGTCCAGGCTGGCCTACTAAGATAATCCAGCCTGGTGCTCTCCTTAGATAAATGACACAAAACCTTTTTTCTAGACTGTTCCATCAATGCCATTCGAGCCTTAAATACCATTTGTTCCATCATCTACTTCCCCTGAAAAATGGTCGTCAACAATCCAAACAACTGGCACTGGGTCGACAAGAACTGCATGTCGTGGGCCAAGGCCTATTTCAGTGAAAAATTGGACGGCTTGAGCGCCAAGGATGCCCACAAGCTCGTTGCAGTCAAGTCGGTGTCGTCAGTGGAAGGCGACGTGGAAGTGTGCCAGAGAAAGGGCAAGGTGATTTCGTTGTTCCAATTGAAGTTGGTGTTGAACGTGGCCTACTTCTCCAAGGACGAGCTCAAGTACGAGGGCTCGCTTACCATTCCTGAGTTGGCCTATGATACCGAGGCCGACGAGCTCCAGTTTGTGCTCAGTATCTACAAGGAAGACCTGGAAGCCGAGCCTTTCCGCGTGATGGCCAAGAAGCACTTGATTCCGCTCATCAGAGATGTCTTGATGCGGTTCGGAAACGACTTGATCTCCACCCACAGTTCCGACATCCAGCTCGATCCTGACCAGGTGAACTCCTCCTTCACCAAGGCCAACCAGCAGGCCGGCTCAAGCTTGAAGGCTGCTCCTGGTGCAGCTCCTGGTGCAGCTCCCAGTGCTCCTGCTGCGTCCAAGCCACAGACTCCAGCTGCTCCTCCCAAGGCCAAGGACTCCAGCGTGCCCAAGTACAACACCTCGACCCTCCATATCGAGCCGGTCTTCAACACCACGGCGGAACAGATCTACGTCACGTTGTTGGACGACGCTCGTATCGCTGCCTGGACCCGCTCGTATCCTCAGATCGAGAAGTTCCCACCCTCCGAAGGGTCGGAGTTCAAGTTATTTGGAGGGGCCGTTGCAGGCAAGATCCTTCGCTTGGAGCCCAACTCGCGCATTGTGCAGCTCTGGAGATTGGAGGACTGGAAAACCGGCCACTTTGCCGAGTTGGACATCCAGCTTGTGCAGGGCGGAGGAGAGACCAAGATGGTGGCCAAGTTCTCGGGAATTCCCATTGGAGAGGAGGAAAGAGTCAAGGATAGATTTGAGTCTGTTTACGTGTTGGCCATCAAGTTGACCTTCGGGTTTGGGGCTGTTTTGTAGATAGAATAGACCAGGAAATGGAAAGAGCAGAAATGAAGCATATAGTATGAAGAACATGTAAATATAGAATTGATGGAGTGAAAGAATTGATGTGAAGGAATTGATGCAGTGAGAAGAATTGATGGAGTGAAAGAATTGATATGGAGGAGAACTTACGTGGAAGAGATCTGATAGTATGAATATATCTGATATGGAAGAGATCACATAGTACGAATAGATCACATAGTACGAATAGATCTGATAGTACGATATATCTGATATGGAAGAAATCTGGAAGAATAGATCTGATAGTAAAAAGATTACCAAACTGCGAGTACTGAGAAAGTTTCTATAGTAAATATAGTGTAAAGATAATGTCAAGTGTCGGTGAATTCTGATATATCTGCTACATATAAATTTTGTGCTATTAACGAGATAACATCGCCTAGTTCTGATAATATGCCTTCAATTAGCCCCTATGCTCGTTCTAAAACGGTCTACAGTGAATATGCACTTCCTAGTAAATTGTAACAATACGAGTTAAGAACTTCTAAGTGAAGTTTAATCATATTCACAATTCACACAACATCACTCTTCAATATTGTCCAGATCCGGACACTAAGACCTCTGAAATCATCTCCCTCATATTTGCCCATATGTCAGTCGTATCTTCCTGTGCGGTTTTTTTTGCCTAATCGGACACGGATTTGTGGAGGAATTTTATACTGCATTCAGACCCGCTATCCTGACCTCCATATATATTCTTGTCCAGAGCTTGACCCAGTCAACTATTCCAGAATTATTCCCAAACAAACATGTCCGAATCTACTGTTGGAAAGGTGCGTATCAGGATTCCGATGGAGCCAGAAACGGATTGGATCGATCGCTTGCAAGCACGTTTCGCCATTGCCTCGAATACGTGCTAGGCGCTTGTCTTCTCCAGGTGAAAATTTGCCTCCAACACCAAAGACCACGGCTGGATCCGTTCCTGTTCAAGTTTCAATTCAATCAATTCGAAGACTTGGTTGGTGTGGTCCTCCGCCAAATTCGTCTCCACTTATACTTCTCTTGAAAAGTACCCTGGCAGTTATACTAACCTCAGACAATCACCTGTAAGGCCGCCGTTGCATGGGAGGCCGGCGCCCCTTTGACCATCGAAGACATCGAGGTGGCTCCCCCAAAGGCCCACGAGGTCCGTATCAAGGTCACCCACACCGGTGTGTGCCACACCGACGCCTACACCTTGAGTGGAGTGGACCCTGAAGGAGCCTTCCCCGTGGTTTTGGGACACGAAGGTGCCGGAATCGTCGAGTCGGTCGGCGAGGGCGTCACCAGCGTCAAGGTTGGCGACAACGTCGTGGCATTGTACACCCCCGAGTGCCGGGAGTGCAAGTTCTGCAAGTCGGGCAAGACCAACTTGTGCCAGAAGATCAGAGTCACCCAGGGCCAGGGTGTCATGCCCGACGGCACCTCCAGACTCAAGTGCAAGGGCAAGGACTTGCTCCATTTCATGGGATGCTCCACCTTCTCTCAATACACCGTGGTTGCTGACATCTCGGTGGTTGCAGTCAACCCCAAAGCCGAGCCCGAAAAGACCTGTTTGTTGGGCTGTGGTATCACCACCGGCTACGGTGCTGCCACCATTACCGCCAACGTGCAAAAGGGCGACACCGTGGCCGTTTTCGGTGCTGGCTGTGTCGGATTGTCCGTCGTCCAAGGAGCTGTCGAAAGAGAAGCCTCCAAGATCATTGTGGTTGATATCAACGACAAGAAGAAGGAATGGGCCGAGAAGTTCGGTGCCACCGACTTCGTCAACCCTACCACTCTTCCTGAAGGCACTGACATTGTCCAAAAGCTTGTGGAGCTCACCGACGGTGGATGTGATTTCACCTTCGACTGTACTGGTAATGTGAATGTCATGAGAAACGCCTTGGAGGCCTGTCACAAGGGATGGGGCCAGTCCATCATCATCGGTGTCGCTGCTGCCGGCAAGGAAATCGCCACCAGACCATTCCAGTTGGTCACGGGTAGAGTGTGGAAGGGAGCTGCCTTTGGAGGTGTCAAGGGTAGAACCCAATTGCCAGGCATAGTCGAGGACTACATGCAAGGTAAGTTGAAGGTGGACGAATTCATCACCCACAGACACAGCTTGGACAAGATCAACACCGCCTTCGACGACATGCACAACGGTGACTGTATTAGGGCTGTCATTTCCCTCTAAGCATATAATAAGGAGAATTGGAATGGTGAATCCAAATGGTGAATCCAAATGGTGATGATGAATCCAAATGGTGATGATGAATCAAAATGGTGAATCTACCAATTAGTGAATTCTACATTGATTCACATAATAGAATCTTTATGGATTCACATAATAGATTCTTTATGGATTCACATAATAGATTCTTTATGGCTTCACATAGTAAATTCTACAATGATTCACATAATAGATTCTTTATGGACATAATAGATTCTAATACAATTCTGCGCTAGTTTTCTATCTTGTATTATGGTACATATGCTGGAAGTGTCAATTTTGACCGATTCTCTACTCTTCCTCGGCATCATCTTCGGGCCCATCCAAGTCGATGGCAGCTTGTAACTCTTCATCGTCTTCTTCGTCACTGTCGGCCTCGAAATCGTCGACACCATCCATGTCTATGTCTTCGTCGGAATCGGATTCGATGATTCCTAATGCTTGAGCATCATCTATCTCTTCGTTGTACTCGACATCGCTGTCTTCTTCTTCTTGGTAGTCTTCGAACTCTTGGCTCAAAATCTCCTTCTTGAGTTCGTTCTGCTGGCTCAACATGTTCAATCTGCCCTCTAGCTCCAACAACCGTGGAAGGGTGTTGGCCTTCTTGATCAACACAGAGTGCAAATTGGCAAGCTTGATGCTCAAGTTTGGAATCGATGCTAAAACGGTGCCGTGAATAATGACTATCCACTTCAACCAGTACTTCAACTGGTCGAACTTGCTGGCCTGGCGTTGGATCTTCTCCGAGAGTTTGTCCAACAAAATCACCGCCAACGAAGAGTCAAGCTTCTTGATGGTATTTTGGATGACCTGGGGGTCTCTGTTGCTCAACACCGATTCCAACAAGGAGTTGTCGTTATTTCTTAAGGACTGGGCCAACACAATGGTCAAGGTACCGGTCTTGCCTCCCAACTTCTTCTTGGTGCGGTTCTTCTTGGGTTGTTGGTCCGTGGTGAGTCTCTCCAACTTGTCGGCCAACGTTTCACTGAGGTCCTCGTTGTCCAAGTCCTTGAAGTTGCCGCCATCGGTGACTATGGTGTGTCCCTCGTCGTAATGCTTGGCAGAAGCGACGTCGTGGCCGTGGGAGATATGTGTGGTTGTCTTGAAGTTGGGTCTGGACTTGTAGATGATTCTATCGGTTTGGAGCAAGTTGTCTCCAGACTCGGCGTCGATCCACTTGACCGAGTCAAAGTATGGCACGTTGCCACTTTCCAACCACGAAATCAAAATGGAGTCGTTGTTGATGGAAATACAGTTGATGGACAAGTTGGCGTCGGAGGCGTTTTTGATCTCCTCTTCGGGCCGGGATAATTTGATGATGCCATTGGAAGGTCTAGACTGGATCTGCGATGCGTTTCTTCTCTTCTTTTTCGACTGTGGGGTGGTTGTGACGGCGGGAATCAATAAGCTGAAGGGGTTGGTGAAGACTTCCAAGTTTCCGTTTTCGTCGATACAGGACAAGATGGACTTGTCGCCCTGTACGCCCACGTCGATGTCCAAGATCGACGCCTGCGACACAAACACCGTCTTGGTGCTGCCCCTGGCGATGGAGTACAAGTTGATGAATCTGTCGCCTCGGGCACTGGTCAAGAACAAGTCCGCGTCATTGGGCACCGGCACAATGGCGTTGATGGGCTGCATGTGGCCTGGGAAGGACTTGACGATCTGGCGGGTGGCAATGTCCACCATGTAGGCGGCATGCGAGCCCAACAACAAGCAGGGCTTGTCGTTGTGCATGACGGTGGACACTCTGTTGATGGACTCGGCGTTCTCCAAGACGTCGTTGATGTTGAAGGACTGCAAGAGCTTGTAGTTGACCACGTCCCACTCGCAAATGGAGCCGCCGTTGTCACAGGACCACGACGACTGCGTGTGCAAGGAGAAGTGGAAGTCCACGATGGATGCATGGCTGGGCGTGGTGAGTTCGGCAACGACCTCGTCGCTCAAAGGCGAGTATATGAGGATGGAGCCCTTGGTCAAACTCAATGCTAGTATGTGCTGGTCGCCAGGTGACGGAATCCACGAGATTTGGCTGAGCTTGCTGGACTTGTCTAGATTGAATGAGGTGTTGAGTGGGGCCTGCGATGGGTTGACCGATTGGACCTTGATCTGGTGGGTATCCAAGGCGACGTGGCCAGAAGCCAAGTAGGTCCTGGTGGGACTGAACTTGGCGCAAATGAACGGACCACTCGACATGTTTAGTAGAGTTGATGAGCCTGACAGATGTAGATGGAGTAGTGAGATGAGCTTTTCACTACAAATTTTTTATGGGTGTGTGCAGGACGCAGCAGATAATATACATGATTGAAGAGAGAAAGACATAGAGAAGACATGACTTGGATTGGAAGCTTGGTTTGAATTGGGAGCTTGGTTTGAATTGGGAGCTTTATTGGGAGCTTGGCTTGAATTGGAAGCCTGGTTGGAAGCCTGGTTTGAATTGGAGGTTTAGTTTGAATTGGAAGCCTGGTTTGAATCGGGAAGCCTGGTTTGAATCGGGAAGCCTGGTTTGAATCGGGAAGCCTGGTTGGAAGCTTGCCTTGAATTCGGAAGCTTGCCTTGAACCTGTCAAAGGCTCACTAGTTCTTCTTGCGTCGCTTGGCGTCCTTGTTGGACACCGACTTGGGGTCGTTTTCCTTGTCTTTTTCGGGCTCGCCCGCCCCCATGGGGTCGACTGGCGTGCTGATGTTGATGCCGCCTCGCGACGTCCGCCGCTTGAGCTTGCTCCTAAGATCCGACTGTTCTATGGGCGGCGGCGTATCTGTAAGCGAGTCCTCCTCGTCCACCTCGTTCTCGAAGAGATGCGCGTTGGTGACGGGGGTTTTGACGTCCTGGAGCATCTTTTCGTAGTCCTCCTTCTTCATTTTCCCTTCCTTGACAAGCTTCTTGAGAAGCTCGCTTTCTCGGGGTGGCTGCGGCGTCTTGCTGGCGCCATCCGCCGCCGTTTCTGTGCCGGGCTTGGCCTCTGCCGAGGGCGATCTCTTGTCGACCAGAACCTTCGGGTTCACGCTATCGTGCACAGTATTCAACGAGTTGCTCAACCCGTGGAAATATATCTCGTTGACATTCAAGTTCTTATTGGGATCCAAATTCTTTTCTCTCAAGCTCTGGATGCTTGCTTCTCCCTCGGGGTCCTGCTTGATGTTTGGCAAGATCTCTCCACACTTCAACGCCGCGGCATCCTGCGACGTGTATTCTTTGGCGTGTGCTATTCTGCTGTGGTTGAGGAAGCCTTGTGCGGATGAAAAATTACTTCTCTGGCAATCGGGGCATGTGAGCTTGACTATAATGCCATCTGTTCTTCTGTAAAGACACCCGAGGCTCTGCTGATTATTCTTATTGACGGCCAGTTGGCCGGAAGGGCCCGAGACAGACGAGTAAGATGGCCGCAAAGACGAAGTGGTGGACCGGGTTCTGTATCCCCCGCTTTGCTGTGAAGGGGCAACACTTATCTCGTTGCTGAAGCCTGGCGCGGCTCCGAACGCCCCTTGGTTCTCTCCTAAAAAGTCGGGCTTGAAGAGACCTTTGCCACCATAGCTGTAATGCTGATCGGGAGTGTGTGCTCCCTGGAGATCGTTGTAACGCACCGAGAGTGACTTGTTCAACAAATCAAAGTACTTCATTGTGAACTCGCTGGGCTCGCTGCTGATCTTCACGTCATTGGGCACCTCAAAGAACTTCCGAAGCACAAGCATTTGTGCTTCGATCTTGCCCACTTCTTCCTGGGTGAGCTTCAATTCTTGGTGCTTCAAGCGGATTTCCAAGTCGATTTGGTTGGTGATGATTTCCTTGAGGTTCTTGATGGGGATCTGCTCGAGTTTCTTCATCAACGCTTGTTTTTGGGTTTCTTGCGTCACTGGCGGCTCTTGTGTATCTTTGGTTTGTGGGATTGGAGGTGACGACTCTGCTGCCGCCTCGTTTGGGGTTCCTATTAGGTGGCCATTTGGCTCCTCGGGCAGAGCACTATCCATGGTTAGAAGACACCTGTACAAAAGAGTAGCAGAAAGAGATGGAGTAGAGAACGTAGATGGAGTGACTGGGAAGGGGCAATGCCGAAGTTGGAGGTGGCCGCATATGTGTCACGTGACGCGATGGCAAGTCTAGGGTCCTTCTCAGTAGCCTTTGCTACTACGAAAAGAGGCAATCAAAGAGGCTTTAAGACTGGAAGAAGAGCTGGAATTTGTGGTTATGTTCCTTTATCGAGTCTTTGCTTCTTTTGTTGAGGATTTAATGTGCCTAGTTTCAATGTGGTCATTAAAATGGTCAAAGTGCTGGTTGTATTTTGAGTGATTATTCTGAAATTTTGAATAAACGCGATAAATAAAAAGTGAAGAGTAATCAGTAATTCAACCTAGTAATAGGTCTGACAATATTCATATAGAATTTCTCATTGCTTTTCTAGCAAATATGTGATTCCATCTGTTGGGAGCCTTCAGAATCGCTTTCCAATTAGAGATAGCCATGGCTGCAATTATGCTTACCATTTTGTGTAGCTAAACACCCAGCACGTGTGAGATCACGTGCCAAGCGATGCTGCTTTTGGAGCCTCCAATGCATGTACTCTAGGATACACGTCTACTACCATGTCTGAAACTACTATTCCCATTACCACAATAGGCAGGATCTTCAAAGAATTATCCTTCAAAGACCCAAATACGCGTATAACGCGCTCTACTTTGGAGCTCACGTCAGAGTACATCAAGTTATTTGTCAATGAAGCGGTGCTAAGATCCAATGAAGAGAGGCTCCTTGAAGGCGACTCCTTAACCAAAGTTGATGGAATTGACAACGTAGAATTCAAAAGCACGCAGATAGGTCAGAGCCAGGATGCTTTCAACGACGGCATGTCCGATGAGGACCTTGATCCAGAAATTAACGAGCCAAATACTCAATACCAACCAGAACAGACTACAAACGACACATTGGACTCGAGGCATCTTTCCAAAGTGGCCGGAATACTAGTATTGGACTTCTAAGAGAATTATGCTATTAAGATCCGAACTATAAAACGTTATTCATCATGTGGCAGGTGGTTCTATAGTGTATTTTCCAACTTCCACAATGTTCCAATATCCATACGACAATGTTTTCTTGGAAAGTTTGAGTCCCTTAATGGAATCGGGCAATTCTGTATCGACCGTGATGTATAGCGGTATCTTGATATCAATCAGTTCAACCTCAGGCATCACATCATCTTCATCAGCCAACTCTACTGTGAGCTGCATTGGCATTTGGCTCCAACCCAAGCCTTGAACAGAGAGAGACTCAGGAGTCTCGGGCTTTGATGCAGCAGGACTGTTCTTGAAGAGGACGTCTCCGAGCCGCAAAATTAATTCGGATTTCGACACAGTAGTTCTTGTCGTCAAACATGCAGTGGGGATGGTCTTGATGGTATTTTTGGTAGAATTCGACAGCTTGACGACTGTATCGGCAATAGGAATATTTAGTCTAATGCTGTACTTGGATACGTCGCCCTTAGACGTGACAAATTGATTTTGAACGTACGGTACTGTGCCAACATGCACACGTAGATCTGCACCCGTGGGGTTCATTAAGTTGATAAGGAAGGTGTGGGGATGTCCAATGCGGAAGGCTCTTGGATCTTGACTCTTTTCCCTGAGAATGTTGGGCGAAACTGTATTTGTCAACTGTACTGTGGGCATGTAATCAATAGCATTAAATTTCACCCGGAGCTTGTTGACTGTTGGGGCCTGCCCATTTTCTATGTGGGGGAGATGGAGGTAGGTGTTGCAATTGAGGCACTTAGAGGACTTCTTGACAGTCAATTTCTTGGCCAAAGGGTATGCTTTGGGAGCGTTGGTTGGGATTTCTTGTAGATTTGATGCAGATATAATGACATCCAAGTTCAGAGGAGGAACGGAAAAGTCATCCCGGGCCTCAGGCTTCGATCCTTGGATTAACGAGAGGTTTTTCAATGCGATATCGGAATGTTTTGCGGAGTTAGGATCAGGATTCGAAAGCGATTGGTGAATGGAGTGGAAAAGAATTTGCTGTTCACGTTTCTGCTCCGAGCTGATGATGGAATGCAATGACTTGGGGCTGGTGATGATGCCCGATTGGTACTTGTAGGGGCAGAAGACGCATTTGAAGAGAAACTCCTTGCCTGGCTTGCCGTTGAGCACCTGGTCCGAAATGGACACCGCTAGATTGGACGAACACAAAGGACACGTGAAGCAGTTTTTGGCACAGCGTTGGACATCATTGGAGGTGCCGGAGTAGTCGGTGATGCAGTTGGAGCAGAACTTGGCCTCTATGGCGTGGTAGCATTGATAGAGGGATCGAGGCGCCTGGCACGACGGACAGAAGTAGAGCAGTGTGAGGTGGTGGACAGAGTTGTAGGAGAAGCCGTCCAACAGACTGGAGGGGCCAGCCAATGGACAGTAGACGTAGGCATCGCTGTAGATCTTGGACATGGCACGTCGGCGTTGACAGTAGCGATGGAGAGGGATTGATTCTGGGGCAGGTGCTTAGTCAGCGTGATCAAGAGATGGAGGGACACCAATGGCTCGGGATCTGACCATTAGGGGGACATAGGCAGGACCACGTAGGTGCGGTGCCACGTAGAAAATATGTCAAACGTGCCGCATGTGCCAAAAGCCAAAAGCGCCCAAGAAATGGAATAGCATTATACGAGAGGAAAGGAAGGGTCAGGTCCATGGAATGAGGTGCAGGGCCGCTGAGAAGGAGTCAGTTGCAAACCAGCGCAAGGCGACTGGCTCCACGGCACCAACCGGCTTAGACTACCAGGAACAGCAGGGCATTTCAGATAAGATTGCGCACGGGGTCACTGGCCATCAGGGTACGGTGACACAGTGACACAGTGACACAGGGGGTACACGGGGCCTAATTCTCTACGCAACCAGTAAGGTATAAAACCCCGGGGTGTCCATAGGACAGAACCATAGTCTATCCAAATCAGTACCATAGAGCTTATCCGAATCAGTACTACCATTGAGCCTATTAAATCAGTACCATGGTTCGGGCTATTTCATCTTCTACCGCGGTGGCCACGGGCCTCTTGTGGCTATTTGCCACAGCGCAGGCCTTGGTGGCCGTTGCGGGCCCCGCTGGCACTCACCAGCAGATAATGACAGCATTGGCTGATTCTGGCAGTTCTGACAGCTTAAACAATTCCAGCAGCTCGGACGAGAACAGTGCAGCCCACGGCGGCCGGTACCAGGTGCTCACGCAGTTCTTTCTCCAGGACGACCCCAGTACCAACGACACTGCGTTCGACGTGGCGGACAACGTGGGGCTTCGGCCCGGCACCAGCTGGGCCCAGCTCGAGGCGTCGGTCGCAGCCATCAACAGCGACAGCAGCCATCCCCACCGCCAGGCCAAGCTCCTCTATCTCCAGCGCCACGGCCAGGGCTGGCACAACGTGGCCCCAGACTCGTACCCCAGTGCAGACTGGAATTGCTACTGGCAGACCCTCAACGGTAATAGCACGGTGGAATGGTACGACGCAGAACTCACGCCTACAGGCATCAGCCAATTGAAGAGCTGGGGCCAGGTGTTGTCCCATGCCATTGAGGCCGACGGAATGCCGGTTCCCCAGTCGTACTATGTGTCGCCTCTTCGGCGCACCCTCGAGACGTGGAACATCATCTGGGGCTCTGTCACCAAGGCCCGGCCTGTGGTGAAGGAGGCCGCACGTGAAGACTACGGCATCAATACCGACAGCCAGCGTCACAGCAAGGAGTACATCAAGCGGAACTATGCCGTGGCGGACTTTGAAGACGGCTTTGTCGAGTTCGACCCATGGTGGCACCCCGATGCCCACGAGTCGAGTGCACACCGCAACCAGCGGGCCCAGGGCCTTTTGGACGACTTGTTCGACAACGACTCCAGTGCTGTGATTTCGGTGGTGGCGCACTCGGGCATCATCAAGTCGGTGCTCAAGGTGGTGGGCCACCGCAAGTGGCACTTGGCCACGGGCCAGATGATTCCCGTGGTGGTGGTGCGGCACGGGTCCCATGCTGACAAGCAGTGGGACAAGGGCCAGCCATGGACGCCATACCAAGCGTGCAGTAATTAAAGAATTAAAGAAAAGAATTAAAGAATTAAGAATTAAAGAATTAAAGTAATTAACAAAAGTACTGGTTGATAAATATGTTGAAGTTAGTAGGTTGATAAATGTGTTGAAGTTAGTAGGTTGATAAATATGTTGAAGTTAGTAGTTTGATAAGTATGTTGAAGTTAGTAGGTTGCTAAATATGTTGAAGTTAGCATGTTGATAATTATTAGTATTTTGAAGTTAGCATGTTGATGAAATGCTGCAGCAATTACAGGCGAGTTATAGACGTGCAGTAGTGACGATATAGTGTTAGCTGTCAGATTGTTCAGACGTCAGATGGTAATAATTGTACTATAGGTGACATTGTCCGATGCAGATTATGTATGTAGACAAGATTATGTGTATAGACCAGTGCAGGATGGTTACATCAGATTGCAGAGTTGGAGAGATGTTATTGTAGACTGGCATAAGTATGCAATTGTTACACAGACAGTACATACATGCAGTCTGGTTGATTGTTGCACCGCACTATAGATGCAGACCATAGATGCAGACCATGGAGCATAGATGCAGAGTTACGAGTGCAGGTTCGTGCAGAATAGCATTAATTACAGGCAGAATGCGATGGATGCAGAGCCTGCAGAACAGGTGTCACTTCTATCTATCATTAAGGTGTTGTTTACCCCATGTTTTGTCTAAAACCCATACTGTCTGTCGACTGTCTTTCCCTTTCTGATCCCTGGGCTCAGGGAGGCTCATCTGGCACGACTCGAGGCTCACTTGTCAAGGCTCACAAGACCAGGGCCTCTTGTTCTCCGAGGCTCACGGGACCCTGAGACGGACAATCTATCTCCTATTGAGCCAGCCTAGTGAACTTAATGAACCATATCCAGCTGATTGAACCATCTAGCTGATTGAGCCATCCATTACAGCCATTGCACCACATACACTCGTTGACCACATAAACTTCCCACCCATCCATCCGTCGTATCTCGCGATTCTTGGCTCTGTTTCTCTCATTGACGTTCTCCACCCAGCCCGGCCCAGCCCCGTGCTGCACCACATGCGCTCGGGGCAATTGCGTCCACTGCACCTGACGTACGTTCCATTTCCATTCCAGCAAGCGAGACCGTCGCAACCATTCGAAGCCTGTGGCCTTCATACACTCAGCCCTCACTGCCTCCCACCCGTGCTGCTGTCGTCAAGTGGAGGCCACCCTTGAAACATGGCAATATTGCCATGTTTCCCTCGCTCGAATTCCTAGGGAGACTTTTGAGAGAGCTAATTATAGGATGACGCCATCTCTCGCTAGCGGCCAGTGTGCGTTCTAGACTGCGGCCCGCGGTCTTTTTCTGCGGACGCCGACCGCCATGCGTCATGACATCATGGATCTGAGATCTTGTCCAACGCACCTCTTCACCGCAACGGGAGATATTGGCTCCAGGTGAAACAGACCCCAGTGGCGAGACTCCACCAGAGGCGCCAGAAACCCACCAAAAATACCACTCCCCACTACTGCAACTTTCCCTGTTATTACTACTACTGCTGCATCTTTCACTGTCGCTGTCACTGTCACTTTCACTTCCTCCTTGCCACTGCACTGTCCCTCCTGGTCACCATCTCCATGGACCGTGCCTCCACATCGATTCTAGCCATACAGCTGAGCTGCACGTCTCGCAGCTTCGGCATTAGAGCCACGCAGCGAGGTGCGTCTGCCACGATTAACGCTCGCTCCACCCCCAGGGCCTCCAACACCCTTGGACCACCGCGACCCCCGCTACACAATAAAAGAAATTTGGCTTCCTACCGACAGACTGCCTGGCTCAATTCCCAATTCCGCCAGGCCCGAGCCTTTCTATCCCTAGACAGTGACACTCGTAATGCATGAACTGTGCCACTGTAGTGCCACTGCAGTGCCACTGCACTGTGCCCCTCGTTTCCTTCTAGTTTCTCTCTTTCCTTCTCTCTCTTCTTTCTGTTCTTTTCTGTTCTTTTCTCTTCTCTTTTCTCTTTTCTCTTTCTCCTTCACCTTCTCCTTCTAGTTCTTCCTCCGGCACCGGGCCCCTTTCTCTGCACTAGCTACGTCACAGTCGCATCCCAAACTCGCGCTCTTGCATCACTCGCACCTCGCCTGCCGCTGGCGTATATCTACCCCTTCGGTTCATCTCATCAGATCACCTCCTTGAACCGCCATATCTACGTGCCAAACCCTTTCCCTGGATCCATCCCAGCCACCATCCCCTCCATATCCCTGTCCCCTAGCCTCCCTGCCTCCGGAGCCCTTCCCCTTCCTCCTGGCTAGGTCACTCTCGCAAACACCTTCCTCAGCCCGTTCCATATTTACTCCTATTGTTTGGCAGTATTGTTCCTCAGGCCCGTCCCCCACTTGCTGGTCCCATACTTGTACCATCGCCTACCTCCATCGAAGCATTTCCCCTTGACACAGTCTGTTTGTGCTGCCCACCATGAGCTCCTCTCCCTCGATATGTGCCTCGCCCAACTTCACCTTCCCGGCATCCAACAGTCCTCGCGACTCCTCCGTGGACTATTTCACCATGAAGTCCGACCCCAAGCCGCCGCCGTTTCCCCACTATTCCTCCTCCTCCATGGCTGCCTCCATCAACAAGCCCGCCATACCGACCCACTCCCACGCCCACTCCCACAAGCTCTCCAAGTCCCAGCCGGCCTTGTCCTCCTCCAAGGCCAAGCCCGCTGGCCATCGCTCCATCAACGACTCCATCAGTTCCATCACCTCCAACACCTCCGACTTGACCATCTACGAGAACTCCTTTTCCCAGAACTTGCGCTCCAGCTCCATCACCTCCACCGACACCTTGGTGGACGAGGACGACAACAACACCACCAACAACAACAACAACAACAGCACCACCCACATGAAGGCCTACTTGGACCTCCACCCCATCGCCGAACGCAAACAGCCCAAGTTCAACCCCCAGTCATTGAAGCTCAACATCCCCAGACGCACCAACAAGTCCTTCTCCGCATCCTCCAACCCCTCCAACACCCTTCTCTTGTGCAGAGAGAGCGAGGAGTTCGAGTCCAACAAAGCATCCTCGGCCACCGAGTCCTCGTTTCCGTTCCACGCCAACGCCGCAAGCCACCTCTCGTCCTCCGACACCTTCCGTCCAACACCCCATCCTCTTTCCGCCAAAAAGCTCCCCACCACACCCGTCATCTCCCTCAAAAACGACTTGTCCCTCGACTCCATCAAGCATGAACAGCTCAAGCGCTTGCACTCGTTGCCCACCATTAACTACCGCCAGCAAATCGAGGGCCTTTCCTCGACCCATGTCAAGTACATGAGTGCTAGCGAGGCACACGAAGTGCTCACGTCCGACGACTCCCCTTCCATCGTCATAGACATCCGGCCGTTTGCCGATTACGTCAAGTCACACTTGCGGAACGCATTGAACGTTTGCTTGCCCTCGACCCTTTTGAAGAGAGCCAACTTCAACTTGCATAGATGCATAAATTCGTTGCCCCCAGCAGAGAAGGTCCAGTTTAAAGACTTGTTCGAAACGAAAAATGGAAGGGTGATCATTTATGACAGTTATGAAAATTCAGCAAACTTGTTCCACATGTGCAGCAAGTTTGTCCACAGCCCCTTGTTTGTCGAGGCAAATCACACGATCTGTTTGGTTGATGCCAGACTAAACGAATTTGCGTCCAACAACCAGGATCTCTTTGAAGAGGGCAATGCTTCTTCCGCGACAGAGCAAGCTAACCCAGAGATTCAAATTGACATCTCCCTGCATTTGAATTCCAGGCCGGCTCCAACGACTTTACAAAATCCATCGTCAGCAAGCAATGTCCTTCAGTTCAAACAATCTAACAATTTAGTTCACTCGATTAAATTGAACTCCAAGGGTAGAGCACAGTCGCTTGCCGACTTATCCACATTTGAAAAGTCAGGAAGCGATTTGAAGCGTCATTCTACTAGCATTAACTTAGATTGCATGGACAATTCGACTCCCATTCTTTCGAAGTTTTCGCTTCCGAAGTTGACTGGAGGCACAGTATTCAAGCTTAGACACAACGAAGAGCTTTACAGCATGAATTCGAACCCATTCGATTTCAATTCTTCTAACGGAGGATCATCTACCCTCAGTGAGAACGCGTCGAATCTCTTCAGACTTCAAAACTTGCCAAAGGATACTTCAAAGTTGCCTCAATGGATAAAAAATACCCTATTAGAAGGTCTGGCACAATCTAATAAAATTAACGACGACTTCTATGCATTGGAAAAATTCGAGCAAAAGAGATTGATTACTGCCTTGTCGTTGCGGAATTCACAGGATGTGACTTCACCTTTGATAGATGAAGTGGCACCTACGATCAGTTGTGGTATCGAATATGGCCACAAGAATAGATACAAGGATATTTTCCTCTATGAGCATTCGAGAGTCAAACTCACTGATGGTACAGTTGATCTTCCCAACCAAGCATCGTCTGATGATGATTATATCAATGCTTCATATTTGGATCCTATTCAAAATTTGCAAGAGTACACTCCTGTGGGACCAAAGCTCTTGCCCCATTTTAAATTCATTGCTACCCAGGGACCATTGGAACAAACAATGGGTGACCTTTGGAAGTGTATCATTAAGGCCAACAGTCCCATTGTGATCTCATTGACAGATGAGATAGAAAACGGTGTAATGAAATGTTCACCCTTCTGGAAATCAGGTATTTATCGTTCCAATGATGATGTGATCAATTTGAAGCTTACAGGAGAAGCAAAGTATAGCGATCACTTAATTCTTAGATCATTTTCTATGGTTATCTTCAATGATGCTGGCGGTCCGTGCATATCGCACAATGTTCTTCAGATTCATTTGTTGTCTTGGCCCGACATGGGTACTGTTTCCTCGCCTTTGGACCTTATCCAATTGATTCAGTTGAAGCATTACTTGTTGGAGAGGTTGCCACCATCGGACTGTCAATACCCTACGGTGATTCATTGTTCGGCTGGATGTGGCAGAACAGGTACCTTGGCCACCATGGATACTTTGATCAACATCTTGAAGAATAACGATTCTCAAGAATTGGATGCGGATCCCATCCATGATATTGTCAATAATTTTAGAAGACAACGGATCTCCATGGTGCAGAACTTGAGACAGTACTACTTGATCTACGAAATCATCTTGAACTTCTTGAATGTGGCCCAAGGCGTTGATGATCCAGACAACACGCGAGCCCATTGGGATGATTTAACGAAGTTGGATATAGTCAACGACTTCATTGCGTCTGCATGAGTATCTACAAATAATCAATATACAGTCTATTAATGGAATGTAAAGTTACACCCATAGGAGGAATTCATTCGTAGAATAAATGACCTTGTGAAGCAATACAAATAATTCTTATCAAATTATCAAATTCTAAGATCAAATAAATTGTATATTATCAGTCTGTAAAATACACCAAGAAGATCCTTATAAAAGATATGTACTCATAGTCCCTGATGGCATCTACAAATAAGCAAATAATAACTGCCTGTAAAGATATACCTATAGAAGATATAATTATAGAAGATATTCTTATAGAAGATATACTTATAGAAGATATGTACTCAATGCCCCATGAAGCACTTCTAAGCAAATTGTTAACTGCCACTATTATTATACGCATAGAAAATACTTTTTAATAGAAGCCATGTCTCTGCATTCACCACGATTAATCAATAAGCAATTGATTCACCTCAGTAGAATTACATACCATAGAAATAACAGCAGATATCATGTTCATAATACATATTTGAGTGCCGTGGAAGCTTATTCGGAGCCGTATCTAGCGTGCACCTTTAGGTGCAGCTGTGGCGCACAGGTGCAGATGACATTATTGACAGGCCAGTGACGTTTTCAATACAACCGAGAATAGCGCTCAATTAGGGCATGTGGACCGTCAAGGCGAAACACGCCCTGTTGAAATTGAGTGGCATTGAGGCCAGACCATTGATTGTCCATTGATTGGCGTAAGTCCATGAATCCATGAATAGAGGCGTGTAAGCCAAGATCTCCGTCTTCGGTAATGCCCAAGCGATCCCATCCCACTGGACCTCTCATCTCTCTCATCACTGCAGATCTTATCCAACTATAGATCAAGTTTTATTTTATCTCAATGATCTTTATCGCTCTATCCTTTACTACATATTTCATATGATCCGTGGATTAAATTACATAACTAAGCGTGGGCCTCAACAGCCTGCTTGAGAGCACCGGGGTTGGCACCAATGACCTTTTGGATGACCTTGCCGTCCTTGAAGAACAAGAAGGTGGGCATGGAGCTGACCTCGTACTCGGCGGCGATCTCGCCAACAACGTCGACGTCGACCTTGATGAACTTGGCCAGGGTGTATTGGGCGGAAAATTTCTCCAAGAAAGGAGCAATCATCTTGCAGGGTCCGCACCAGGTGGCGAAGAAGTCGACGACGACCAAGCCCTCGTGCTTCAAGGCGTCATCGAATTCAGCTTTGCTCTTAATTTCAGCGACCATTGTGTGTGTAGTGTGTGGATGTGTGTTTGGAAAGTGGAGGAAAAGCGACTCGGGGCCTGTGGATCCTTTTATAGTGTAATTTACATGTTCGCACTAGGCGCCTGTGGACGTCACTTACGTAACGCGCGCAGGTCTGGATCTAAGCATGAGCATTTATTTGTAATCCTCGCCAAGTATCACTAAGGTGAAATACAGTAGTGAGGGAAAATAGAAGCAATATAGTGAGGGAGTGGAAGTATTTGTCAGTAGTGAATGGAAGTATTTGAAGTAGTGAGTGGAGGTATTGTCAGTAGTGAGTGGGTGAAGTATTGTAAGCAGCGAGTAAAATAGTAAGTTTGACGTTTCTAGAAACTTCCACTCACTCAAGTTGCAACTCTTGAGGCGGCGTTTGGTACGCACGCCACTCGGGGTCAGCTAGCGTGACAGGAAGCAACACGTCGTTGCCGGCGTCGTATTGCGCAATGAGGGACTGGAGGCACCGCGTGCGTGTAGCTGCAAATTGACGGACCAACTCGCCAAACGGGCCACACTGCTTCTCGTGGTAGTCCACCAAGTTGCGACACTGGTCGATGATGAACTTTGTGCACTTGGCCATCATGTCGTCAGTCGACTTGATGCTGGTGATCTCCGTCACTGGCTTGCCGTGGTAGTTCACACCCACGGGCGGCACGCCCTTAACGATCTCGTACGACGCCTCCTGGATCCCCAACACGTTGAGCACCTCCTCCTCCTCGATCTCGTACCCGTCGGTGATCACGTTGTGGGCAAGGAACTGCTCGTATGCAATGTCGGGCCAGTCGGGGTTGTACAGCAAGTCCGAGTCGAAAAGCAACGGGATGTTGCGGTGGTTGAGGTTGAGGTACGTTTTCGCTGGTGTGATGACGATCTGGACTCGTGGAGGAATTTGCAACCATTTGGCTATGAGCGCCATGTCGCCCTCGAGCTTCAACGAGATCTCCATAAGCTGGTAGTGTACTGGGGTCTGGGGCTCCTCCTCCATCTGGGGAAAGAACCCATAGGTGCGGATGAAATGCGCAATGCTCTCCACGGGGTTGTACGAGATGGTCACTTCAAACATGCCTTGCTTGATCGCGTCTCGCTTGAGCTTGAGCACCACCGCCGTGGTGTCCTTTTCCACGTCAAAGTATGCGTTGTTGTTGTAGTAGTGGTTAGCGAAGTCTAAAATCGGCACCAACGACACGTTGGTGAAGTAATCTCTTCCATGAGTGTTGACTTCCGGAGCAGGCTCCACTATCTCGTCCGATACCTCTACCGTTTTTTCCACCGTCTCTTCTTCGTCTATTTTAAGGTCCTCCAAGTGCTTTCCGACTTCTTCCTCTTCGGAAGCTTTTCCATTGCCGTTGACGTGATTTTCTTTATCGTCATCCTCGTCTTCTTGGAGGAACCTCCTGTGCTCAGCATGTGGAATCTCCAAAGTTCTGGATCTAACTGCTCTAAAAAGCTGGAAAAAGGTCTCGTACAGCACAATCTTCTCAAAGTCGAGGCCCTCGTCCTTGTAAAGAATAGACATGCTTTGGATGAAGGACTGGTACTCGAATTCGCATTGTCTTGCAGATTTGATGATAGCATTGATGAACACATCCGAACTTTCCTTGGTTTCTGGTGGAGCCACCACATAGGTGCTCATGAGAATATCAAGATATTGATCATACTTTCTCAACGGACTGCCCAGGCGATACTTTCCGGGTCTGCTGATATCTTTGAGAATATTGAAGGCAAGAAAGTAGCAGCTTAGTATGTTTGTTTCTGTCGCAGGTTCTATGACACTCAAGACGTTGATGATCATTTCCGACTCCTTGAGCTTGTGGACAGCATATTCGGTCTTGTCACGCTTCTTGACCTGTTCCAACACCTCTAACAAGGTTACATAATCCAGGACGGACTCGTATGGAACGTTGAGGAGCACCAAGTCCTCGTCACCCTCTGGCTCTATGTCTTCATTCTTGAAGAACAACCCCACACCTCCCAATTTGCTTTCGCCGATGAGAAGACTGGGGTGATGGGTGATTCCATTTGAATTGATCCAGTTGTTTAGCTTGGAATTGCTGGTGATCCCCGGGATGTAGGCATCTTCAATCACAGACATGGTCTATAAGTTCTCTAAAAGTATCTAAGCGAGGTTTTGAAGTTTCGAAAAACGTGCGTTTCTCAACTGCAAATCGCAAGTGGACCTGTTTTTAAGGCAGGCTAGACTCTGAAATTGGCACCAGACGACGCCAACATTAGGCATCATCTAAGAAATTTCGCTTAAGGAAGTATCGGAACAACATTTTCCATGAGGATCACCCTACGCATCAGGTGATGAGTCGATGGATGTGTGAAATTAATGTGGAACTTCACCAAGTAGTACCCCACCTCAACGGTAGCCAGCTTCGTAGCATACCTGGGAATATACTCCCTCTCTGGACGTTGACTTCGTTCCATCTGCTTGGTGCTAAAATTTATTGCACAATTATCTTTGACCCATTTCTTGGATGATCCGTTTGGATGTACGTGGGTTCTAGAAACATGCCATAATTATCCGAGAAGTGCAACGTTACAACTTCAAAGACCGAGATAGACACAAATCACGCACGTACAAGGCTGACACTATGCACTGTCGTCTCTGACCGATTATGTCGTTTTTTTAGTTACCAGCCCGAGGTGCCATAGTCTGATCCAATCGAGCAAATTTAGTTCTTGTCGCAGGCAGATCCACCGAGTTTCAACCCCACGCTCGCTTAATCAGAACGTGCAAGTCATGTGTCTTCTCTTCGAGTGAAGACCTTCACAAACGACTAGTGTAACCAGTCGTCCTCCTCCATGGCTGCTGGGAACAAAGTGACACAAAAACCAAGCCGACTTGGATATGAACAAAAAATCTTTTTCCTCAAAGTAACGTATTAAGTTATAGATAGCCATGTCTTGGGACGACGAAGACTTTGACGTGCCAGCTGCAAAGGCCCCAGCTGCTGCCGCTGCTTGGGAAGAAGAAGAAGAAGACGATGTCTTGGAGTCCTGGGAAATCGACGAGGAAGAAGTCGCCAGAAAGAAGAAGGAGGAAGAAGCCCAAAAGCAGAAGGAGAAGGCCGAATTGAAGAAGAAGCAAGAGGAGGCCAAGCTCAAGAAGCTGGGAAAGAACACAAAGGCTCTCTCCGAGTACGACTTGGCAGATGAGGAGACCAGAAAGGAGATGTTGAGAAGAGCAGAGTTGAGTGCTGACTTGAACAACGCCGCCGACTTATTTGGCGGCTTGGGTGTTGCCGGTGGAGACGACTTCGATCTCAACGAGCACCCAAGAGAGAAGGCCAGATTGGCTGCCATCGCCGCTGCCAAGAAACCAGCATTCAACAAGGATACTCCAATCGACTCGCATCCATTATTCCAGCCTACCAACAAGGCCGAGTTCGAGAAGTTGAGAAAGACCTTGGGTCCTGTTTTGACCAACTTGGCCGAGGACTCGTTGTTGAACTACTCTTCGTCGTTGGCTATCGATTTAATCAGAGACTTGTCCCAACCAATGAGTGTCGAGAGTCTCAGAAAGGTCTTGTCCACCTTGAATGTTGTCATCAAGGACAAGGAAAGACTCGAGAGACAAGCCAGATTGAAGAAGACCGGCGGAACCTCTACCGGTGGTGCTGGTAAGAAGAAGGCCAAGCCTGCCGCCAGACCTAATGTTGGTGGTGGATTCAAGAAGGATGGCATGGATGAGTTGGATGACAACTACGATGACTTTGGTGATGACGACTTCATGTAATCACCTCTGCATCATGGTCATAATTTTGGAAACTTTAGAATTTGGATGATATTTTTGGTTTGTTGAGTTGAGTGTATAGTAATTGAGTGAAACCTAATCCCTTCGACGTAGCTATCTGATGCGCTTGCAAATAAGGCGATAGCTGTATTCACCAATGAGATCCAAAGGATCCGCAGATTTGACCAGAGCACATTTGGAAGGTGCAACAAACCCACCATTAGACACCCGCCGTGTAAGATCCGAGTCGTTATTTCTGTTTTTTGTGCCAACGCTAGGTTCCACGGGTATCATAGAATTGGGGTGTCTGCAATGACTATAAGAACAATCCAGTTTGCCTAAGCTATTTCTCAAGGACTGGCTTGGTTCGATTTCCAATATATGGGGCAATGAAGTAACTGTAGTAGTCTTGATTGGAGGTCTTGGTCTTTTTCTGACGAAATCGCCTCGTTTAAGCTTCCTAGTGGCTAGTTCGTGTTGGATTTCATCTACTCTTACCGCGTCTAACGTGTTGACAACAAATGAATGGGAAGGAGTGGAGGTGGCCTGAAAGGATTCATTATTCACAACTATGGTATCAGACAAGACTGTACGTCTATCTATAGCTTTCAAAAGTTCTTGCTGTAATTTGTGCTGTTCCTCTTGAAATATATTCTTCAATCTAGCTGTTGCCGTTCTGGCACCTCCTTTCTGGGGCCTTTTTGCAGCCACCTTTCCTTTGACTATTTTTGCTATATGAAGGGTTAGATATGTTTGCATAATCTTCCACAAGGTGCTTACGTTTTCTTCCACGATACTTGACCTCTTTCCTGACCATTTCCACAAACTGGTGTGTCTAGTAGTAGTAGAGACATGAAAGTCGCGTGGACTACACTTTTGGTGCGACATAATCTAGTTGATAATCCTCCACTACTGCAGCTCCTACCAACAACATCAACATACCACCGCAATATGTCCAATGATCACATAATACTACCTTCTGCAGACACCTTATCGACGCACACTATAGCAGAAAGCTCCAAATCGGGGTTTGGCTACAACCCGTCGCTAGGACCGTTGTCCAACGCAATCACACAGGAAAGCTCCAACATCCTCTTGAACAGACGAAGCATAAGTCTCACGCCAACGTCAGGCAACTCCATCTATGACAAGAACATCAACAACAAGAAGATCAACGAAATCAACCTTGCATCACTCTCGTTCTTGTTCTGCGAGGCGGTCAACTGGACCCACAAGAACTCCAAGGGCATCCAAGATTTGGAAACCCGCTTGAACGGCCTCGGCTACCAGGTGGGCCAGCGCTTCTTGGAGCTTGTCAAGCTTCGGGAGGGCATGAAGAGCAGCAAGAGAGAAGTCAAGATCATCGACATCTTGCGATTCATCCACGGGCCCTTCTGGAAGTCCATCTTCGGCAAGACGGCCAACGAGTTGGAGAAGTCACAGGACACTTCCAACGAATACATGATCATAGACAACGTGCCATTGGTGTCGAAATTCATCAGCATTCCCAAGGACTACGGCAATTTGAACTGTTCAGCGTTCATGGCCGGAATCATAGAGGGTGCGCTCGATTCGGCCAGTTTCCATTCCAACGTCACCGCCCACTCGGCCCCGATCGACGGGTATCCCTTGAGAACCGTGTTCTTGATCAAGTTCGAGCACCAGTTGGTTGTGAGAGAGAGTTTGAGATTCACCTAGGAAAGTGAGTTTGAGAAAATGAGTCAACAATCGGCGAAACTTCTACATGTTGACCACAATACAAAATTGCATATATACCTGTAGCATTATCAACACTTCGTATCCACCAAGATCCTCCTATTTGCTAGCCTGGACTGTCCCGTTATTGCAGGCACCTATAACCTAATTCTGAAGCTCTCGCACGACCAGTGAAAAATTGGCCATGATTCTTGAATCAATTTGTTCACCAAAGCCAACGCCAACGCCAAGAATCTCGACTCATGGGTATCACTATCAGGCAAGCCACCATCAACGACATCCAGGCCATGCAAAATGCCAACTTGCATAACTTGCCGGAGAACTACCAGTTGAAATATTACATGTATCACATCTTGTCATGGCCTCAAGCCAGTTTCGTCGCCACCACCTACGACGAGGTGGAAGGCGTGGAAGAGGACACGGCACACGAGGACGAACTCAGCAGACCCATAATATGTGATCCCAAGGGAGACACCGCCTACATAAATAAGGGAGAGAAAATCGTGGGGTACGTGCTTGGAAAAATGGAGGACGACCCCAATGCCGACGACAAGACTCCACACGGCCATATCACGTCGTTGTCGGTGATGAGAACATACCGACGCATGGGGTTGGCCGAGAAGTTGATGCGCCAGTCGTTGTACGCCATGTGTGAGTCGTTCGATGCCAAGTACGTGTCGTTGCATGTCAGAAAATCCAATAGAGCAGCATTGCATTTGTACCGAGACTCGTTGGCATTCGAGGTGACCTCCATAGAGAAGTCGTACTACCAGGACGGCGAGGATGCATACGCCATGCGGTTGGACTTGAAGTTGGACGAGTTGTTGCCATCCAAGGCCAAGCAAGAGGTAGAGGACGATTTAACCACAGATTTATTGGATGGATTATAATTGCAATAGATTATCACCGACGGTGAAGTAATATACAAAATAGAAGAATGGAAGAAAGGAAGAAGAGAACGAGGGCCTAGTAACGCTCCTTCATTCTCGATGCAACAGTACGTAAGTTACCGTAGACCTTACCCGGTGGGGAACCCAAGATCAACGACACCACGGACTCTCTGGCCATTCTGATGTGGGTGAAGCCGCCCAAGATGTGGATCTTGGAGTCTGCCAACACTATTCTGGTTCTGGTGGCGTTTTCAATGGCGAATTTGGTCTTGCCGTCCTTACCGGCGATTCTGCCGATGGCTCTGGACAAATGGTCTCCGGTCAAGGTCTTGACGTCCTTGATCTCGAAGGTCTCGATGTACAAGTCGTCCAATCTCAAGAGGGCGATGGCGTCGTCCACATCGAAGCCGAGAGAGAATGCTTTCACGAAATCGGCACCTTTCTGCAACGCACCGACGTCGGTGGTCTCCTTGTTGGTACGCAACTCCACGGTCTTGGTCTTCAAGTTCATTCTGACTTGCAACTTCAAGTGTTCCACCAACGGAGGGTATATCTTGGTCCAGGTATTCTTGAGAGGAGCCATTCTATGAGGAGGCACTGGCACTTTTCTGCTTTCCAACTTGACCTTCATGCCGGCCTTGGAGGCGGCCGCGAACTTGGGCTTTCCGGTCTCGTCCAACACCACGCCTTGGGCTTCTGGTTGGGCTTCGGCAGACTCATCTGATGCATTTGGGACGGGCTCTTGGGCCACAGGAACGGAAGAACCGTCAATGAGCATGTCCTGGGCGCCCTCTTCTACCGGAGTCGACTCGAAGGGGGCTGGAGCAGCTTGTTTCTTTGCAGTAGGGGCCACCATTGATAAGTAGAGGGATACAGATCAGTGTAGTAGACTGAAAAAATTGAGAGATGAGATGGAGGTCACGTGACCGGGGCCGGTCCCCGGATTCGGCTCGTTGGATGCCATGCCTCAAGTTCCTGTGTCTTCTTCTGTGCCTGATCACTACCCTCCCCTTGGGCTACGTCCACATGCCCCACTTCTCCCCCTTTTGGCGCCTTTCCACATCCTGTCTAAACCAGCCAATTAGGCCAAAAAAAATTTATCCCGCGCTTGCTTAACTCCCTTGTGGACTACAAAGCGACACTACCCACACCGTTTTATTCCCACAATTACTCCCTACTCTTCTTTGCACAACCACATGATAAGCTTGGGCTTGGGTCGAGTGGCCACAGGGCAGTACTTCCGGCCCCTAGTTGATCATGCTCACATAGTAAGGGCCTTTCGGGCCCATCCTGTGGTGAGACTTCTCACTGCCAGCACCCTAGCCGCTAGAGCTGTTCCAGCTCAGCAAAGAGCAATAATGACGACCCTCTCGCAAGGAACAGGCCTTTTGACCAAGTCCACACGCGGAATGGCCCCTATACCAAGGCCGTTCCCTTCCGGTATTGCCGTCATGGCCTTCAGAGCCGCCAGTTCCTCTGGCTCCAACCATCACCCACAGTCTCATGCTCGCTCTGGTGCCTCCTCTGAAAAGTCGCCCGAGCATATGCAGCCAAAGCGGGAATTGGCTGCCGCCACCAAAATCACCAAAGCCACGCTCCTAGCACAGGCCAACAACGCGTTCGCCCGTCTCCTTGTACATATCAAATGGCCCCTTCTCCGCGGCAACCACAACACCACCGCCATGGACTTTGCCCTGGCGTTCATCTCGTGGATGGTCATGGGCAACTTACTCTGGATCGTCTTGGGAACCACCACCTTCGGACTCGTGGCCATGTACTGTCTCTACTACTTCGACCACATCTGGAACAAGTTGAACCAGGACGATGGCGACGAGCTTCCGGGCGACACCTCCGTCTTGGGCTACTTGACGGGCTCCGTCTTGGCCCATGGCTTGGGCATGAAGTTCGAGTTCCAGAAGGGCAACATCTTGCCTGAGTTCAAGGACGGCAAGCTCAGATTCAAGAACTTGCGCGTCAGCTCCGCCGTGGCCCAGAATGACGACGACAAGTTGTACCAGTTCACCGCCAAAGTCGAGGCCATGGACATCACGTTATCTTTCAACAAGTGGTACGAGGGAAACGGTCTTATCAACGAAGTGGAGATTTTCGGCTTGCAGGGCGAGGTTGTCAAATCTGAACCCATTGTCAAGAGTGAGCCCATCTATGAGAATATCCACTACCAATACGATGTCAACGACTACAACCTAGAAGCGTTGGCATCTTCCACGCCAACTTTAAAGACCAAGTCCTTTTTGGATTCCAACTATCAATTGGATCAAGTCAAAATCAGAGACTCGTATTTTGAAATCTACAACGACTCAACCAAGTCCAATCTCCCCTTGAGAGTGAGCATTTTTAGTTGTGACATGCCCCAGTTAAGAGGGGACCGTGTGTTAATTGACTTTTTCAATGCCAACAATGTCAGTGGTGCTTTGAATGATTCCATGTTCACTATTCACAAGCGCCAAAGTGTGGGCAACTACAATGACCCCAACGACTCCGATGAAAAGATTGTGAGATTCAAGATAAATGACATCAATCTTGGAGCGGTCGCAAGAGCAAATCCTGCGCTGAAATTCAATTGGTTGGTCAATGGCAATGCCGAAGTTACTGCCGATATTACAATCCCAAACTTGAACGAAGATGAATTCCAATTTGTGAATGAATACAGAAGAGTTAGTAATGCGCTCTCGAGCATGGTTTCAGAGTTGATAAATGTGACCAACCCATCTGTGAATAGCAACGTCGATGAAGTTGACGATCTTGAGCCAAATACTCTCTTGAAGGGTGCTTTGGCTGCTCTTTATCATACTTTCTCGAAGCCTGAAAGTGAAAGAATGACCAGTAGGTCAGACTATGTGATGGTGAATGTCAAGATCAAATTTTCAAATTTGCAAGCAAGTTTGCCACAATACTTGCCCATGTCCTCGACGGGAGTCCCATTTATCTCATTGCAAAACTTAAGAGCATTGATTGCTTGCATCAACAATGTTCACACGGGATCTCAAACCATCGACAACTCCAGTGCCTCTACGGCTTCCGAACCCCACGTATACAATTCGCATAACCCCTTGGTAATCAAGACCACAGTTATTGAGAAAGTTACTGATCTCTACAATATAGACAATTTGGGCCAAACCAAAATCATCGATTCTGTCATCAGCGATGTCTATGAAGATTTGCTCAAAATTGTGAAGTCGAATGAAAGAAATATCATCAATGAAAAAGCCAATTTATGGTCGCATTCAATTGCTAGTCAATTGTTGCTTTTGGGACTCGGGGTTATTGTTTAATTTATATTAGAGCTATGCTCATTTTTTAATGATTTACGAAGAGGAATTCCTCATTATTTATTGGTATGAATCGTAGCATCTTCTAATCAGTGGGAAAAGTTTCACCAGTGGTGCGATCTCGTCTAATTAATGGAGCCAGTATTGCCGAGCCTCTCTTCCCATGAATGTCTTCCAACAAATCCTCTTCGATTTCTTTGGCGCCTATTCCTAAGAGAATGCCCTTTTTTCGATGTTCTATGGACTTTTGAGAGGGAGGTGTTTCGTTCTTCTTGTTATTTGGCTTCCAGCCCATACCTCTTAACAAAGCTGCACCAAATTCCTCTACAGGAACTTTATCGAAATCTGGATCTTCTTCTTCGGATTCTTCCTCTCTCGCTTGAGCTTTCGGTATGACAAGTCCTGTCAATTCATGCATTTTCTTCCCTTGTAGAATAGAACTCCGTATTTTATCTTCTTTCGATAGGTCTTTGTCCTCTTGCGTATCTTCGGTAGTAACTGACTTCTTTGAGTCTGCTGGATTTAAAATGGTTATACCGTAGCTGAGTCGTGATTTCTGCTCTTCTTCTTCTGCCGCTAGAGTTTGGGCCTGGCTCTGTTCGCTATTAGGAGTGTAAACTGGGCCCTTTTTTATGCTTGAAGTCAAATTCTTTGGCAATATTATCAACGGCTGCTTCTGTTGTTGGGCTGGTTCATCATCTTTCAGTAAGGCGCCACCCTTTGCCTTATCAAACGATTCTATTTGAACAACCTTGTCATCTTCATCCTCATCGGAGCCTTCCCCGAATGAATTTAGAGCCTTAGCACTTTTTGATTTCAGATTAACATTCAGCTTCTTGAGCCCGAACGCAATCTTTGGCTTTTTTGCGTTATCAGACGGCTGTTGTGCATTTCGTTTTAAATTGAGATGAAACCCCATATAGAAGACTAGTATAAAGAATATGGATGCGAATGATTTATGTGAAGGAAATTGACAGAGAATGGAACAAGGCAAATTATTCAGTAAGAGGCATAATGAAAAGTAAATAGTAAATAGTAAATAGTAATGATTGGAGATTCTACAATTCATAAGGAATTGAAGGTATCTAGTATCTAATTACTCGAGTCAAGAGTACTCCATAACTGGTATTAGTCAAATAGTTTACCAAATGGTAGTAACCTCTGACTTAATATTCACTATCACTATTTACTCATTATTCTACAGGGAGAAACCGATCCTAATATTCAGTCCAATGTGCGTTCTCCATTTACACGAGCTATCCTAGTTTCTTCCTGGATTCAAGTTATTTCATTTAAGCTTGTCCTATTACTAGTACTATACTAAAATGACACAAACTCGTACAAAGACGCGACCTTCTTTATATCCAAGTTGTACCTACACTTCTACCCTGAGTCGGGAGATGCCTTCATTCCTGGATAACAATCATCAAAAGCATCTCCTATACTCTTCTGATACACCCTCTTCCATCTCCTCGTCGTTTCAGTCGAGTATGTCTTTCGCATCCAATGAAACACAGGAATCTGACCCAGAGATCCATCCATTCTTGAAGAGTATAGGAACAGCTTCTCGGGGCCAAGACGCGTCCATATCACATCCAAAGTTCCAAACATTACCAAACGAAACGGGATCGTCTGATTTGGTCAAAAGCGATGACTTGAATCCCAAAATAACAGCAAAGCCAAAGGATCATCACGATCTCATGTCCTTACTATCAGGTCAACAGAAGAAAACCAAAAAGAAATTACCCAAACCAAAGCCAGTTGAAATATTCGAGCCCGAAATTGACACTGACTGTGACATAACCGATCCAGATAGTTCATTCACGGAGTCCAGGTCTAAACAATTGCGTGAAGACTTCGATGTCTTGGAATTGGAGAAGAAAATCTACAGGAATGACACAGAGTCTGTTACTGCCAAAGATTTCTTCAATCGTCTTAAAACTCGTCCACAACAGCCCAAAATTACGAATCCGCCAGAAGAACTACTTATTGAAAAAGTGGAAGCTATTCCAGCCAAGGTTGAAGCTCCAATTCTCATTGAGCTCGACGACGAACCTCATGACTTACAGAACACAGAAAGTTTAGAATCCAAGATATACGGCCAAAACATTAAGCGTACTTCTGCAAAGGACTTTTTGAACTCTTTCAAGCCTCAGCCAAAAAAGCAAAAGAAAGTTCCACCTACACTCTTTGTTGTACTAAAAGTTCCGTCTCCTGCCCTCAAGAAAATCAAGGAATATGATAATCCGTTTAAGACAAAGGGAAACTCGACCTTTCGGGGTACAGCAAAGTCCGGAGCATCTACAGAATTTTTTAATAGGCCAAAGCCTGCAAAAAAGACTCCCTCTTCAAATTCATATTTTCAAACGATGATGAACGCTTCTAGAGACGCAGTAAAGCTTACTCCACTTCAGAAATTGAAAGAACTAGCACCGCCCGTTATAAACAGATCGCAATTTCATGTTCGTGAAGAAGATAACCTTGTCTGGCACAATGAAACTTTGGCCAAACTCCCTCCAAGGATAAAGTCACATTGTACGGAAATCTCCAAGGAATCTTTTCAGATTGCTGAGAGTATTCCTACTCAGCCCAAATTTTGCATCAGCACAAAAAATGTGCCCAAATTGGATCTTATCAAACAGAAGATTCCGAATTACCAAGTCCATTCACAGATCAACTCTATAATCAATAGGTTCATTCTTTCTGGCGAGAGTGAAATTCCAATTGATATAGAAACATGGGGTGAAGAAATCATACAAAAGTCAAGTTCTGAGTCCTTGCTTTGGACAAATTTGTTTCATCCTGAAGTCACTGACGACTTGGCAATCTCAAAATCAACTAGAAAGTCTATCAAAAGATGGATAGAAACTGCATACACAAAATTGAAATCACAATCCTTAAAGACACCTAGGAATGTCCTAATTAAACAGAAAAGGAAGAAACAAAAGGCATCAGATAACTTCATCGTGAATGATGATTTTATGTTATATGATGATGAGACAGAAGAGGAAATATTTGTTCCCTTATTAATTCTACAAGGTTCGGTGGGCTCTGGAAAATCTTCTTCCATCTATACGATTACCAAGGAACTCAAGAGCTATGTTTATGAAATCAACACGGGCCTGAATCGTGGAAAGAAGGATATTTTTAACAGTTTGAAAGAATTTTGTACCACCCAATTAGTTCACAAGCAAAATGAAACCAAGACTTTCCAGCAAGGTCTTGTTTTGCTTGAAGACGTTAACATCTTGTTTGAGCAAGATAAGACCTTTTGGACAGTCGTGCAAGACATTTTAAATATATCCAGGCGCCCGGTGGTGCTTACATGTGAAAGCCTACTTAATATCCCAAAGAACTTATTGGAATCTGCAAGGGAAGATGGGAGCATCATCTGCATTGATGAGGAGATCCTATCCAATACTGACATGAGAAATTATATCTGGATTTGTGCATTGTCCCAGGGATTTGATTTAAATGATTCATTGATAGATAAGATACTCATAGACCATTGGAATGGGGTGAATTATGATTTGAGAAAGAGTTTAATGGAGGCGCAATTCATCTGCCAAAGTTATTCTGGACCTTGTGAAGGCGATAGTTTAATAGAAATTGGTTTATCGTCTGAGACTAGCAAGCCAGAAATTACAGATATCTTAACGTACGCTAATGCTGTGGATCTGCTCTCCGTTGGTGATTGTATTGGTAATGGTACCCATTCACAAATCAATCATGAAATTCAAGCTAATGAGTTAGTGGACGTCTATTTCATTGACGAAACGACTCAATTACAACAATCGCCATTGCCATTTGAATTGGATGTCGGAGAATATTTGCATAAATCCGTACTGGATCAATTCAAGATTCCAACCTACTTTCCAATCCAACACTTTAGGTTGAATGATATCAGAGACGAAGTCTACGAATTTATTGGGTCTAGATCCAAAAAGAAACCAAAATTTATTCAGGAATTGGCAGCAGTTACCAGAACCACAAGATCTCAATTGATTGAAGGACTAAATGACAGCTTTAACTCATTTTCTCAGCCAGGCGCTTCTGAAACGACAGGTGTGCCGGACAATTCATTTTTGAATTACATCACGCATCATTCATTCATTTTGGACTTATTACCTTTATGTCGAACTTGGATAAGTTTTCAACGACAATTGGATTTAATGGAACAACAATCGAAAATCTCCAACGGCTCCAGCGTCAAAGATTTCATTGGATATCGTGATTTTCAAAGAAACTCCTCGATGCTATTGGATACACTTTCTAGATTTAGCATGTAAATAACGTCATTATCATAATTGTAGCCATTTGATGTATCCTATCAAATTAATCTAGTTCTAGTCTTGATTCTGCCACCTCCAAAGGATCTAGCGGCCTTCCGCTTGAAATCTACTGATTGTAGTCTTCTCCATGCTTCTTCGATGTGGTGAGGCATAATGGGATTTTCCAATTCATCTGGCTTGTCAAAAAGATACTTTCTCTTTTTCTGTTTTTGTTGGCCTGGGTTTTGGTTCTTTTCTATTTCTGATTTTATCTGCATCAATCTCTCCTCTGAATTTTTGATCAACATTGCTTCTTCGGTGAGCGAACACACAATTTCGAAGGTTAAAAATCCAAGAATATCAACGACATCATCATTGGGTCTGGAGTCACACAATTGGGCAATTTGGGCCCATTCTCTAAATCTTTTTGCTTTTCTAAACGTGAAGGATGCTTGTCTACACTCGGACCAATGCACATATTCTTCTCTGGTCATATTCTTTGTTCTGTCGTCGGCCATCTTCAATCTTTTCAAAGAGGCGATGGTAGCTGCTTTCTCTTCGTCGTCCACTTGCTCCGACTCTTCGGCCGTCTCCAAGTGCTGCTCACTAAACATGAACTGCAATTCCCAGGGTAATCTGATTTTGGATTTCTTGTATCTGGACAACATTTTGGATGAGTCATTGGCCTGACTTGATGCAGCACCGCCGTTGGCACCGCCAGCAGCATCTCCTTCAATCAAGGATTCTGTTCCTCCACTTTCTTGATCTTTGGCATTTTTACGCACATCCTTCCATGATAAATAAGTTCTCAACCGATTGACCTTGGCCTTGTCATGTCGTATGAGAAAAATGACGTCTTCAGGAGCGATTGACTTCGTTCCTCTTGATGCTGCAGTTTTGGTGGCTTGAACCAATAATTCGATAACTTGTCCTCGGACAATATCCTCTATAATTGATGTGGTTCCAACTGGAGGATCGTTAGACTCTCCCAGGACAAACATCATCTGTTGGATTTCAATCCTGTATTTGTATTTGTCATTCAGACTCATGATTGCCTGTGTTTATGCGTTTGTTTGTGGAGGTTGATTCCAGTCTGATATCTCCAGAATACTATGTTAGACTTAGCCCTAGCGTGTATGTAACTGGATTTAAATCCGGGTAACTCTGTGAGAAGTATATAAGGAGAAAATTTTCCTTACATTTTCGAGCAGCACTTTTAGGAGCTGCTTTGACAGCATCAGGAACATGGGCTCTATTGTTTGAAGTGACAGTAGGCTGTGAGCGGTACAGCTGCTTACCGTCCACTGTCACGTTTTTGCAATTTGATAAGTTTTATATGATGACAAGAGTGCATTTGGCTCGAGACATTCTGTCGGTGTGGAAAAACCCAAGCTACCTTTATTTTATTGTCTGACACAACTTATCAAATTGGAAATATGTAACAACGGTTCTACTACTGGTGTGGATCTCAGCAAATTCTTCTGTGAACTGTAGCAAGCTTTCGTTGTTGAGTCAGTAGACTCCTCTAGTATATGAATGCCATATACTAAGTACAAGTTGAATTGGCATTCACTTAATATGGTAAAATCTTCGAGTGGTTCTTGAAAACTACTTCATTATCTGTGATGCCAGCGTAAACGCAACAGCGTTAGACTTAATATACCAGCGTAAACGCAAGAGTTTTATACTTAAAGCAATTTCGTTCTCACCTATTATCTTCATTATCTTCATCTCTTCCTTCTACATTGATCTGTGTATTATTTATTAACTCTAACCGAACAACTTAATGGTATCTTCACCAACCTGGACCTCGGCTTCGCTTTCGTCACCCTCTTCTATTTCGTCATCTTCGTTCATGTTAACCTTTTGTCCCAACAAAGAGGCGAAGAATTCGTCAATTTGATTGTCATCCCACTTCAAAGAACTTCTAGGAGCTTCAAAATTGGCAATAGACTCCTGGACATGGTATCTAAGCTTACGGCCCTTGGAAGCTTTGGTGTCAACATTCTTCTTCAACTTTTGCGCTTGCTGTGCACTTCTCAAGCTGACAGTCAAGCCAGTGGTTGGATTACTCGACTGGATTTTCTTGTCCACCAAATCATTAAGCAAAACACGGTAGAAATCCTCATCATCAAAGATCACGTCGATCTCAGCAATATTAGATTTTGAAGCGCTAACTTCTTTAGGAATGTCTGGGTTCTCTTCTTCCTCATCCTCATCTTCAGCTTGTTCCTCAGCTTTGAATTGGGCCCAGTAGTAATCATAGCCTAATGGCTTAACTTGGCGTCTATTAAGCTTGGTCCTTTTGACAAGTCTGTCCATATCAGTTAAGTTGTTGTTGACTTGTTGTTCGAATGACTGGTTTATGGCTTTGAACTTACCGGCGTTGATGGCAGTAGAACCAGACGAGTTTTGGACCTTTGCGGACCACTTGGTCAAAACTCCAGAACGGTAGGTATCCAACGCAGAATCCATCTGAGTGGCAACGGCAGAGTAGTCCAGTAATTTTCTCTTTTTTGGAATATTGAAGGTTTTTTCACTCACTTGGTCTTTAGAGTACAATGTGTTTCTTAATGCAATAATGGAGTCGAGCAAATCATAGCACTCGTTCTTTGCCTTTTCCAAGAGTTTGGCGGTCTTCTTAGTGCCCAATTTCTCGGCGTCCAAGGTTTCCTTGTTTGGAGGCAAGAGATTGGAGCTATTCAATGACTTTTGAATTTTCAACCGACTATCAATAATCTTGTCGAAAAACTTATGCTGTTGGGAAATGGCAAATCCCTTTAATGAGTCGTTTGTTGCTGAGGAGGAGAGTCTATTAACAATGTGGGTTCTCTCTTTGGCCATCAATTGCTTCACCTTCAATCTTTTGTGCTCCAAGTCTGCATTCCTCTGATCTTCGTCATCAGAAGCGTCTTCTTCGTCATCGTCAGACTCAAGATTTTCGTCAGAATTGGATCTCAACGACGCTCCTGAGTCGCTATCATTATCAGCGTCCTCATCTTGATCTTCCTCATCATCGTCCTCATCTTGATCTTCCTCATCATCGTCCTCATCCTCACCTTCCTCGCCATTCTCTTCCTGATCATCCGATGCATACAATTCTTCTCTGCTGGTGACACTGCCACTGTACTTTTTTCCCAACGAAACACCCTTCTTCTGTCTTAAGTTGGACCTGGAAACATTGACATAATGTTCGGTCTTCAACTGCTCATCTTCCTCGGATGCAGAACCGTCGTCATCCTCGTGATCGAAAACGTTTTCACGGAGCTCGCTGTCTTCAATGTCAAAATCGTTCTGAGGCTGAGTGAACAGCATCAACTGCTCCGATAACGACTTCTTGCCCATGGTGGTGTCCTGGCTAGGCTCATCTCATCGGTGAATTTTTCAGGTGGTGGAGTTGGTGGTCACGTGACACGGGTCACGTGCCCGGAAATTACGGGCCTTGGTTCTTTCCTGACGGGCCCAGCACCACTCCAGCATAGGGGCCTTGGACAGCAACGCCCTGGCGTGCCCCTTAAGTGTCAGCTCCGTGAATTCACTCAAAACCGTCTTTTCTGGTCTCAAAACGCACAAAATGCGGTTATAGTCCATGGCGAGGCTGTGGGGTGGATCTGGCCTTTCCCGTCACAATCCGGGCCAGTTTGCCGATCGTTACTGCCACTAAAAGCGTCTATAGTCTACTCTACCGCGTCTTCTCTTTTTCTTTCATCTTCTCGACTGTTTTGCTGCTACTTCTCGTCCTTCTTCCTTACTAGTTCTCCTGTTTGCTCGCTCTAGTATTCTCGCTCTAGTATACTGTTTTAGTGCGTGGATTACGTGGATCTCACTATTTCGTCCCCACTTCACTAAACAAAGCTTATAAAACACAGCAAGACTATCTAGAAACCATCACCAACCAAATAACACCAACCAGATATAATCAATACGTTCCTTCATATCGATACTCATTACATCAATAACACAAGTTTCATTACATCAATAACACAAGCTTCAGTACATCAATAACCCAAGTTTCATTACATCAATAACCCAAGTTTCATTATCATCTACCATGAAGTTCTTCTCCTCGCTTGCCATGTTCTGGTTCTTGGCCGTATGTTTTGCCGAAATACACAAGAGAGCAGACAAGACCACCACCAAGACCACCGCCACCGTCACCGACTCCGACTCCTCGTCCACCAGCACCTCCAGTGCCAAAACCACCAGTCAAACCAGCGTCTATGTGACCATCACCGTCAACGGCAAGACCACCGTGGTCCAGACAGTCTACAGTCAAACCTTCATGTCCACGTTCACCCAAGCGGTGGACACGCCCTCTTCCGGCGGCATCGGTATTGGCTCCTTGTCAGGCACCGTGGGAGGCGTCCGGTCGTACCAGCATACCACCCCTAACGCTGCTGGCGGTACGTGGAGGTCAGAGAGCGTGTACGCGGGAGTAGCCGGTCTCTTCTTCTTGATCGTCGGCGGGTTGCTCTAGAGAGCTGTTTTTGACAGTTTCAATACTACAAAAAAACAGTCCTTCTTGTCCATTGCTGTGATGGTATGGAAGTGTGCAACACTGAGATTTCTGAGAATGCACCTTTTTTGACGTATTCTCATGGTTCCCCTTCACCTCACTCCCACTCCTACAGTATTGAAGTCTGGATTATAATATTCCTCCCACTTCGCCCTGCCCCTACTTCATCTTCATCCCCTTTATACCACTGTATACTATTCCATGTCTTTTGTTAGTGCCTCGATTTACGTCTGTTCCGTAGTGCGTGCCCACATTTACCCGCATTCTCTTCATACAAATTTTTTCTTGATTGTCGCTCAATCATCGTCAAGTTCGAAAACTAAAGCTATTGAAGTTGATACACTAGCGATATTGATACAAGGTAAGTGAAAGCGACGTCCTGTTGACGAATTCAGGCCAGAAATGGCCCCAACACTACTTTGGGACCCGGATTGCGCCCTCCAACTCCACACTTGTGCACCTCCCCAAGCAACGTCGAGCAGCCCATTCCACGTCACAGTATACTAACATGCAGATGTCTGAAGAATTAACTAAGCAAACTGAAGAATTGAAGTTGGAGTCCAAGACCGTCTTCGACAACAAGGAAGAATTCGAATCCAAGCACGCCTTGAATAGCAGATGGACCTTATGGTACACCAAGCCACAAACCAACAAGAGCGAGAACTGGCACGATTTGTTGAAGCCCGTGATCACCTTCTCGTCTGTGGAAGAATTCTGGGGCATATACAACTCGATTCCCGTGGCCAACCAGTTGCCATTGAAGTCTGACTACCACTTGTTCAAGGAAGGCATCAGACCCGAATGGGAGGATGAACAGAACTCCAAGGGAGGCAAGTGGCAATATTCCTTCACCAACAAGCGTGACGTCAGCGCCGTCATCAACGACTTGTGGTTGCGTGGATTGTTGGCTGTCATTGGTGAGACCATCGAGGACGACGAGAACGAGGTCAACGGTATTGTGTTGAACATCAGAAAGCAGGCCTTCAGAGTCGCCATCTGGACCAAGGACTGTGAGGAGAGCAACTTGAGAACCGTTGGCGAGAGATTAAAGAAGGTCTTGCAATTGTCCGACGACCAAAAGGTTGAGTTCATGTCTCATGACGCCTCCAACAAGAAGGGATCTGAAGCTCAAATTGTCTTGTAATCGCCGCCGCGTTACCTTTCAGTCTTGTAATTGTTTCGTTCTCACTACAGTCATATTTGAGGGAGTCCAAGTCGTGAAATATTTTAGAGAATTATAGTCTTCTTCTCTTCTTCTTGCCAACTGTATACATACTAACGCCAATTTATTTACGAAAATAATCACCTAGTAGCCCACGGGATTCACCTTGTCGCGGATGAAGTTGTGGATCTTGACCCAGTAGTCCTGTTGCACCACGGTGTCGTTGTGCTGCGAGTCTTCGAACTCGAACATGGTCTTGTCTTCGCTCTTCAACAATTCGAAAATACGGTCCATGTGTGCTGGAGGCACGATTTCATCCTTTCTGGCGCTCAAGAGAAGCACGGGGATGTTGGCCGGTATCAAGGGCACCAAGCTTTCCAGGTCCCATTTCTGGTGCACGAATCGGGTGACATACCGCAACAATGGAAAGATGTGGGGCACGGTCTTGCGGATGGAGAGGAAGGTGTTTTCGAGGATGAGGGAGTGGATCAGCGAGGACATCGTGGCCGCGATGTAGATGCTGACGGCGCCACCAAGCGATCTGCCGTACAAGATGATGGACGACTGCGAGTACTGCTCGTCTTCGGTGGTCAAGTAGGTCATGACCCGCTGGGCGTCCAACTTCAAGCCCTTCTCCGAGGGCTTGCCGGTGGACCTGCCGTAGCCACGGTACGAGTAGATGAACACGTTGTAGCCAAAGTTCTTGTAGAAGATGGAAACAATGGGCAAGGAGTGGCCGATGTTTCCTGCGTTGGGCGAGAGGATCAACACGGTTTTGTTGGCGTAGTTGGCTGACGACTTGGGGTGCTTCAACAGGTAGCACTGCAAGGTCTCGCCGTCGGCGGTGTTCAAGAACACCTTGTCGTAGTCGGGCATTTCGTATTCGTCAGGAGTGGCGCAATGGCCGTGGCCGTCGTTGAGCGATGCCGGATAGATCAAGCTGTTCTGGTACGTGTAGAGGCCCACAAGGGCCACTACGCCCAACGAAACGCTTACCTGGGCCACGGTCTTGACAAACTTGAACAACTTGAGGATCATGAGTGACAGTTCTAGAAGCATGCCTGAGGCAGTAGACAACACTGGAAGCTGTTTAAGTGTCACGTGGTTATTGTATGGTTAATTGTAGGAGATCCGAAAGGGAAAACGAAGTGTAGCTCGTGAAAGGACGAAAGAAGGGGTTGTAGCGTCTATTACAGCGTCTGTTGATCTAGCCTGTGATGGTGGTTTGATTACGTAAGCACAGATAGCGCCTAACTAGTCCCATATAATACATATAACACTGCAACTAACTCCACTCTACTGTCCCATTCTCCATGTCGTCGACCCCTGGCAACCTGTTGGCCAAGTTTGCCTTCAACATCTACGGGTCGCTCAACCACACGCTGTCGCAGGACACAGTGCCGTCAACCAGCCTGTCGGTGGGGTCGAACAAGTCTCGAGTCAATGAGATGTTCAAGACCAACCGCTTGTTGTATGCCTTTGACAAGGAGGTGACCACACTTTCACAATTGAATTATCCCCTCCATGGCATCTCGTCCGAAGAGCACGAGGTATCGCATCATGTGGTGGCCGGAGGCCGCAATTGTCTCAAGATCTTGGCCCTCAATGAGGACCAGACCAAGATCGTCCAGGAGCTCAACGTCCTCGACCCCAACCCGTCGCTATACACCAGCTCCCGGGTTCCCTCGGCAAACAAGCTCAACAACATCAACACCGTCAAGTGTTCCGGCGATTTGGTGGCTTGCGGCCTCTCCAATGGCTTGATCTCCATCTACAGAATCAACTCCAACGGCAAGTCCAAGTTGTTGTACAAATTGTCGGACCACAAGCGGTGCATCAACTCGTTGGACTTCTTGGAGACCGACAGCCCCCATCACCTCATCTCCGGCTCCCAGGACGGGACCATCAAGTTCTGGGACTTGCGTGCTTCTTCGCCCAAGCCCATGCTCACAGTCCTAGCCAACACCCACTCGGACCCCATTCGGTCCTGCCAATACTCGCCCCATTCCTTGGTCAGGAACAAGACCACCGTGTTGTCGGTGCATGATTCCGGTGCGTTGTGCAAGTTCGACCTCCGGTCCTCGGGTGGCTCCTACAACTCACACAACAACTTCGCCCCGGAAAGAAAGTGGAATTTACACACGGGACCGGCCTTGTCCTTGCATGTGCATCCCGAGAAGGAATATGTGCTTACGGGAGGAAGAGATCAGAAGATGATAGTCTGGAACTATGGAGAATCTGCTCAATCCAACAATAGAACCATCCCGGAACACATGATCAACACCTACGGGCCGGTGATGAAAGTCAGATGGAATACTCTGCTCGATACAAGTCGCAACTTTATGGACACTTTAGAAAGCAATCCCGGCATTGACTTGTCGAGACATGACGATAAGTTGGGCTATGACGAAAGAGAAGCAATTTACGCCCCATTCAACCCGCAAAATAACCCATTGTACAATTACGACTTTGCGTGTCTGTACTTGAACGACGACTCCACCATCACAGTTTACAATTTGGCCAGAAAGTACATCCCCAAAGAAGTACTTACGTCACCAGGCAATAAACCGTTCCAAAACTTCATATGGGGAAAGAATCCCAAAAATGCTAGGAGAGTGTGGACCATTACAAAGGCAAATGTCTTCAGCTCCTACGATTTAGACGCACCAGAAAACCGGTTTGAATCGGACATTTCGAGGCCATTGGATGAACTCAGCACTGTCGCCTTGGCTTGGGATAAAGATTACAGCAGCATGACTTTTGTCAGTCAGGAAAAGTACGAGTTTGAAATGACTGACAATGAAATAGCCAGTGAGAGTGAGATTATGGAAAATGAAGGTGATACTGGAGATCACAGCAGCCTCAGCAATTTTGGCGATGAAAATGAGTACAGAAGTATGGACCAAATTTCAAACAGCTATGACGCAAGAAAACCAATTTTAACTACTGTTCCTTTGGCTCCAAATGTTAGTATGTATTCCTCGTCACTCACAAATTCACCGATTGAAAAACCTCCGATGCTTCGATCATTTACTCATAATCCAATGCATACTGGAAAATCACCTTCGCCTGTTTCTCAAATTAGATCTTCAAGTGTGGTTATTGAACCTCCTACTACTCAATCTAACTTAAGCAGTATTTTCAAGCCAAAAATTTTTAGAACACCTTCACAGACCACTCAAGATTCTAATATATCATTGCAATCTCCAATGATTAGCATGAATCAGAATCAAAACAAAAAATATGTAACGATAAACCACCCATCTCCATATATGGTTCCTTTATCGTTGCCATTGCCATTGAATGATAGTTCGGTGTTTGAAGCTCTCGCCAATAATTACGTTGTGGCTATTCCAGATGGATTCAACTTGATTGATGTGTGCTTACTAAATGCAAATGTTGCAGAGTATGTTAACAGATTTAGAGATTCGCAAATATGGAGGTTACTTGCGGTGGCTCTAGATGAGGACGCAGAGGTGGAATTTGGTCAGAATGATGTCATTTTAAATACTGAGGAAAGCTTCCCACTACAACCAGAAGAAGAAGTTGATTCAAAATCCATATCTTCAGATATTGGCAATATAGTGGGTTCTTATAATTCGAACCTGACCCTGACAACAAATTACGGAGGCAATTCCAATTCTGATAGAAAGGGCAGCACAACAGAGCTTCCCAAGACCGTGTTTTCAACCTCACCAAAAGAATCCAAATTGACCGAACATAAGAACACATCACAAGGAAACATAAATGAACAAGTGAATCAAAGCAGAGGAGCTAGTATACATTCGCATACATTCCCTCTAGCGTCCAGAACTAATAGTGTGATCAAAAATCAATCATTCAAATACACAGGACAAAATGAAGAGGCGGTCATTGATGATGAAGATGAAGAAGAAGAGGGAAAGATTTTGAATATGCATTTGAGCCGTCGCTCGTCCACAAGCAAATCGTTTCATCGCAGTTCTGTCCACACTAGAGACAGTTCTCCAATTCGTATTAGGTCGCCAGTTGACACTATTTACAGTGAAGATAATCTGACAGAAAACTCGCCAAAGGATTCGGCTGCTGCTCTACATCAAAAACATAGATCCTTTAATTCCCGAAGATGGCTATCCAGACTGAATTCAGGTATGCCATCGGAAGATTTGGATAATGAGAACTTAAACATTCTTCATAATGCCGCAGCCCATTCAAGTTCGATTCCATTCTCCTCGAGATCACATGCTGGAAGTTCCAGTCCTGGATACTTCAGTCAGAATCATCACTCGCTGTCGTACCAAAGTCATGCATTGCAAAGTCATCACCATGGAAGTACGGTTCTGGGTTCTTTGAAGTCCAGACGGGATTCCTTTGCTCATGGCCTCCATTCGCCTCATCGTACTCGGGTCTCACCTGGTCAACTCGGAATGAATGAGGAACTCAACAGGTCTGAACTAAATATAGTTCAAGAACACTCAGAAATTTCCGAGCCTGCAAAGAAGTCTGAATTGAGCAAAGTGTTCAACACCACCGATAATTCCGCAGTGAACAAGCCCTGGAGGATTCAAAACCTACTTCGCAAGATATTGGACTACGCTTCAAATCAAGGTGATATAGTCATGACATCAACTTTGACTCTTCTTTTCTACGATTTGTTCAAGATTATTACCAAGGAGGAGGGTTTGGAATGGCTATCTCTATATGTTGACATTCTCCACCGCAAGAGACAGTTTGTGACGGCTGCCAAGGTTATTAACAATGCTCCGAGGGTGTTGATGGACAGTCTCAAGCCGTTAGTGACAAAAGAAGTGGATCTTCGGTTTTTCTGTAGCTTTTGTCAAAAGTTACTTGTGAATGACCAGTCCAAAATACAGTTCAAGGAAGCGTTTGGCTATTGGTACTGTGATCAATGCTCGAAGAGACAGCCCAATTGTATCTATTGTCATGAGCCAAGCAAGGGTTTGGTGGTGACTGTGAGCTTGAAGTGTGGCCATCGGGGCCACTTTGGATGTCTCAAACAATGGTTTATTGTGGAAGAGAATGTTGAATGCCCTGGAGGATGCGATTATTCTGTGGTTACATAGACCAGTGGATGTACAGAGGGACAGCATTTCATGCGTCTCCATGCTCCGAATATATCATGACGTAAATATCATGACGTCTCCATTATATCATGACGTCTCCCAGACGTTCCTATCAGACGTCTCCATTAGACCTCTCCATTATATCATGACCACGTCTCCGATTTTGATGTAGTCCTTGACCAAGCTGTACTTGACCACGTAAATGCCGTCGTAGACGAGATCGAGCTCGTCGTCATCGCCCAAGGCGATTGTCATGGGCTTGTCTGAGACAGACTTGATAAATACAGGCTGGTTCAAGTTGGGCTCCTCGATCATGGACTGGCCTCCGCTGGTGTCGTCCAACAATGTCAAGGTGTGGGGAAGTCTTTTCAAGAAGCAGTTGTTGTAGAGCTGGGTCAAGATCTTGAAGTGCTGATGCATGTATTTCTGTTCCTGCAAAGACAACAACTTGTCCTTGGAGTCGGGGTCTTCGTCGGCCGTCTCGTTGATGTAGAAGATGGTGAACTTGTCGATCTTGGACAACCGCGTCCGGAGATACAATCGAATCAAGTAGTTGATTCGCTCGATGTCTGTTTCTATGATCATGAGTTGCAACTTGAAGTCGCCCGAAACCACGCCTGATTCCGCGTTCATGTCGCCATATTCATGTGAGTCTAGAAGCGACTGTTGTTGTTGTGAGATCTTGTTGAGAACCTTGTTCATGAGCTCGTGTTTGAAGGGAAGAAGCTCTGGAGCCATACGTTCGTTGATCATGGCGGTAGTCAACTCCTCGTGGATGGTGGGGACTTTTTTCTTGATGATCTCCTTTGTGGCAGAAGTCTCGAACTCCTGGAGAATGTCGTCGATGTCCATTCCACTCATCTTGGAAGGAGTTGATGGGTTATCTTGGCAGGTGTTGATGGGTTTAAGGAGAAGTACGGAGTTTCTATAACGCGTATGTACCGGGTGTTGCTCCAAGTTCCGGGCCCTCGGTTCTCGCTGCGGCAATGGGTGTTTTTGTCACGTGACCTCCACTCCGAGGGTAAACATCAAATCCACCTACTTTCTACACAACACGTCAGGATGGACAGGCAGAGCCTCTTGGAGCAGAAGCGACAACGGCTTCATGAGCTCAAGCAGCGCAGACTCACGTCCACATCGGGCGACGACTCAAAAGTCGACCAATTGATCGACAAATTGAACAACACCCCCAGGCTTGGAATCAGTGTGGGAATCCAAGTAGACAGCCATCCTCTGCACACATCCGAACCAACACATACAACGAGTTTCCAGGCACCACCAGCAGAAAAGGAATGTCTCACATACGACAAAGCAGTCCAGGCAGTGCCCGATGTCGCGTTGGAGCCCATGATCGATAATCAAGAAGCAGAACAAGACGAAGCGCCTACTGAGGTACAGATTGCCAAAAAGGCAAACGAAGAGGAGCTTGACCGTGCCATCAAGGACTCAATCGGTATAGTGCAGAAAATCAAGGTTGAAGAGGTCCAGACGGTGCAGAATCGGTACGCCCGTCCCATAGATCATTCAGCCAAAACCACTATTAAGGGCATGTCTGAAACCACTCCTGAGAGCACAAGGAGCCAGATCGACCAAGTGAAATCAAGACCAATCGCTTCCATGGATTTTTCGCCCCATTTCCCCGAATTGGTCGTCATTGCATACTCTCCCTCATCCCATATAGTCAACCACTCCATTGGATTGGCCGTGATCTACAGCGTCAAGGAGGGTCAGATGGTGCCGGAATTTATTTTACATTGTACTGCCTCCATCACTGTGATAAAGTTCGACCTTGTGACATCCACCAAGATCATTGGAGGACTTTCGGACGGGAAAGTTGTGATCTGGCAGTTGGAAAACTCCAAGGGTGATAGCGTGCCAATTTTGCCTCTGTTGACTACCCCCATGTTCTCATCTATCTCGGCCAATGATATCAAAGCCAACTCTGGGTTGATTTTTGAGCATCATACTTCTGCTATCACTGCGTTGGTCCAAATGAGCATCGAAGGAAATGATTCCATTGTCTCCTTCTCCCAGGAAGGAACTATAAATTCCTGGTCAACAAATCTTCTTGCAAGCCCTACTCTGAACTCCATCAGGTTGTTAAGAGCTAAGGCATCTAACGAATTCACCAATCTCAAGGAATTCTTGAAGATTTCCTCTGCAACGATACTTAACCCAATAGAACGGAATTCGCCTACAATCAAGCTGAATGCTTCGGAAAAACATCAATTTTTGGATGACGTTTTAATTTCCTCTGATGGTGGAGCAATATATCAGTTGTCAAGCCAAAGCAAAAATGACTACATCGACTATACCTATGCTCCTACCATGGAGGAAGGGTTTCCTCCTAGTGCGACTGACTTGCAAGTCCTTCCGTCTGGAAACAAGAACGTTTACTTCTTGGGCTCTTACTCCGACTGGATGTTAAGAGTCTGGACACCAGGAAATAAATTAGCAAAGGTGACTATTCCGACGAACTCGTTGATATTAAAAATTGCCATCAGACCTAATAGAAATTTCCAATTCGTCACACTTGGTCTAATGAATAAATCCGATCTACAACAATCGGTTTTGGAATTCTGGGATTTGGAATACAGGATATTTAAGCCAGTTTTGACCTTTCCACTCGTGACAGCCCAAGACTTTGTGACCAGTATCAAATTTAATCAAGATGGGAGCTTGCTTTTTGCAGGATTTAGAGATGGTTCTTGTCTTCACTGGACAATCAATGATGAAGCTTTGAGAGACTATATAGACTCGGAATCGGGCAATCGCATTGATGACGGAATTCTTGGCTTTTTACACGAATAGCCTTATAGATCTATTTTATTATAGTACATATACAAGATAATCATAACTCCGGGTTATGGATTCTCTCTCATTAATTAGAGGAAATTACTGAAAAGTCTATCTCTGGAACGGATATTTATGTTTCCGCCAATATTGGTTTCATGGGCCTCTTGATCCACTTGTATACAATCGTTTGTGGCCAATACCAATAATTCGAAGAAGCATTTGGTGGCTTCCTTTCTCTCGTTGACTTTCTTTTGGTTGGCCTTGGCATTTATCGTTCCTAATGGCACCAATTCGTTATTATGCTCATGAATGGTCAAGTCTCTTTGCATGAGATCAGCTAAATCTGTCTCTCCTTTGTCATGGAAAATGTTTCTGAGGTGTTCTGCCACCTGGATAGTGGATCTTGCGATATTTCCACTGGACACATCTTCGTCCTCGACATCTTCGTCTTCTTCGTCCTGGACTTCGTCTATCACTTGGTTTGAGAATGAATCATCGGGATTACCTTCTTCGTTATCAAAATCTGGTAAGGACAAATCGAAGTCCAAGTTGGCGTCGAAATCGTCGTAGTCACGGTCAAATTGCAAGTTGTGTTGCTCCTCGAGCTCCTTTTCCTGTCTTGCTAATTGGATGCATCTCTCTTGAAGCTGTGTATCAATGTTCCACAACTTTCTTCTTTTATTGGCAGACACGGGTGCTGACAATTCGTAAATTAATTGTAGCTTCTCTGCCTCACTTAAATTCAAAGTCAACGTTTCGTCCTTGCCGAAACCATTTAAGATTAATTGCTGGTTGTCCTTTAACGATTGTATGGCGATCCCCTCCATTTCTTGGGCAGAGTCGACCTTCAATTTGCGTTTGCTGGTAATTAATTCACCTTCTTCGGTAATGCGGTTTCTCTTGGTTCTGGGACGAGGTGGTGCAATTGGCTCGGGGGTTCGGGGTTCTTCTGGTCCGTCTGAGGTCTCACCGTCACTGGGGTTGTCGAGTCCAGGCTCGTCGATCGTGTCGACAGGTTCGCCCAAATCGAAATCAAATGGCAGAATGTCGTTTTCCTTGCCAACCAGTAACATGGACATTTCGGGGTCGTTCATGGCCTGCGACACGTCCCTTCCCACCTCGATGGAGTGGTCTGACGCGTCGACGTCGTCATTGTCGTCGTTGAGATCAAAGTCCAACTCAAGCCCGTAATCGTTGCCTGGAGTCACCGGGTCATGGCGGTCGTCGTATCTGCCAAACTCAATGGAATGGTCGAAACTGAAGCTGTCTTCGGTGCTTTGGCTCTGGCTGAAAATGCCTCTGCCCGGGTTGGAAGACACGTCCTCGTCCAAGTTCAAGTCGTCCTGGTACAACAAGTCGAAGCGTGTCACTTGATCCTGTAAGGTGATGGACTTGACGTTGGCGATGATGGTGTCTTGGGGCTGCAAGTTGACCTTGTTGGCCACGAGGTCCGAGCCCAACTTGACGCCACTGGCGTATTTGAACGAGGTCTTCAACTTCAACAAGATGTCGTTCACGTCATCGAGCAAGTACTTGGTTTTGCGGGAGTAGATGCGGACAATGCCCAACAACAACTGGCCCGACAACCGCAATGTGATGGAGGCCGATTCGGCCTGGCTGCCTTGGGACGCGGAGTAGCTTATGGGATGGTTGGAAATGAAGTCGGACGACTTGATGATGCTGGTGCTCAAGAGCTGCTGTTTGGTGAGTTTCTTGTCGTAGTTGGCAGCCAACCACACGTGGGCCAAGGGGCCCTGTTTGGAAACGAGCTGTTCGGTATACATGGCACCTGGAGTGCTTGCTCTGTTAAAGAAAGGAAGGTTTGAGAAAGAAGAAGTGGTAGGAAAGAAACGAAGGACTTTTGGTAACAGACAGAGGAAAACACGATGGAACGCGTATCGCGATGTGGAGACCGCGACTGAAAAAGTGTCCTGCAGATGTGCGTAGGGCAAGCTACTAGAGGAAGAGAGACGAATGAAGAGAAGGTGGGACTAGGGCAAGAAGTAGTGGAGGCTAGAAGGGCAAGAAGTAGTGTGAAGTGGAGTGGAAATTGTGTTCAATTGTTATTGAAGCGAAACGGTGCATATTATGATATGTAGGCATGTGCTATGGGATGGTGCTCGAATATTATCAACTATATGAAATATTAGGAACATGGAATATACTACATGGAATATTACTAACCACTTGGAATATACTACATTGAATATACTACATTGAATATATACATTGGATATATTGCATTGAATATACTGCATTGAATATACTACATTGAATATTAGGAACATACACTGTGCTTACGTATTCCACTCCATTCACTGAAGTCATTCTCACGTGACGCTCGGCTCCATATGGCAAGACTTGGCTCTACTCCGTCTCCAGCCTACCTCCAGGATGAATCTCCAGGCAAAGCTCGACAAGTCTCTAAATGACATTCTCAAGACTTCTGGATACATATTTGAGATCATCAACAACAACAAGAAGCAGTCCAACCTCATCACCGGCTCCAACAACCAGCTTATCACCCCTACCATCACCACACAACTAGCCTCCAGCATCGCCAAGTTCGACGAGATTCTCGATGACACCATCTCCAAGTTCAGCGATCTGCGCTGGGTCATAGAGATGATCTTGGAGCAGAAGCAGCGACAGGAGAAATTGAAGCAGCAGGAGGAGCTCGAGCGCCAGAAGAAACAGCAAGAAGAGGAGCGCAAACGACTAGAGGAGGAGGAACTAAAGCGACAAGGAGAGGAAAAAAAGCGCAAAGAGCAAGAAGAGGCCGCGGCTAAGGCCAAGGCCGAGAAGGAAGCGGCCCAGAAAGCGGCCCAGAGGGCCAAGGCCGAGGAGCAAGACAAGGAACGCCGAGCTAAGGACGAGGAGCTCAAGAGAAAGAAGGAGAAGGAAAAGGAAGAGGAGGAAGAAAAGAAGAGAAAGGCCGCGGCAGAAAAGAGACAGGAGGACTTCAGTCAACCCACCGACTTCAACGACTTCATGTCGCCCGGGTTTGACTTCAACATGGGTGATCTTAGCACTGGAGGAGACAAGAACACCAGTGACATTCCCAACCCCGCAGACATACTTTCGGGCATAGACTACACCGACGACCCTCTCATGCAAGGAATGGAGAGTGGCAACTCGCAGGCCAACACCAATGCCAACACGGAAGGGGCCGACCTCGACTTGAACATGAACAACCTTTTGGGCAACGACGAGCTCAACCTCGATGGATTGAACATGGGCCTTTTGGACCAGCGTTTCGACGGAGGCGGCCAGAGCAACTTGCCCAACGACGACGAGTTTGACGTGGACAACTTCTTGAACCAGTTTGGCGGAAGCGACTAGAACGATGAACGTTATTGACTAACCAGATCATCAATCAGCAATTAATAAATAAATAAATTAAGAAATAAATTAAGCAATAAATAAAGAAATAAATCAATCAATAAGTACATAAATCAATCAATCAATCAATAAGTAAATCAATCAATAAATCAATCAATTAATGAATAAATAAATCAATAAATCAATCAAAAAATCGATCAATTAATAAATCAATTAATCAATTAATAAATCAATCAATCAATAAATCAATAAATCAATCAATAATTAAATAAATCAATAAATCAATAAATCAATTAATCAATAAGTACATAAATGAATCAATCAATCAATTCATCTATCAACACTGAAAGGAAATCAGCACCGCTTCATTCCTTTGTGATTTGTATCAATCAATCCTCATCAATAATTCACGTACCATTTAGTCCACCTCGCGCGCATGCGCACAGACTGCCCAATCGGGCAGTCGACGCTGGGCCAATGAAAACACGTAATTTGCCAGTGCACTCTCGGATTCCGTAGTGAAAAAATTCCTAACTGCCAACTTCAAAAGCACACCAAGACGAACCACTCCGCCATGTTCAGACAAGCCTTTCGTCAAGTTGCCAAGCAAAGCAGCAATTCTGTCAGAAGAACTTACGCCACCGAGGCTTCTGAAGCTTTGAGATTGTCCTTGGCCTTGCCTCACCAGACCTTGTATGCTGACTCCGAGGTCGAGCAGGTCAACTTGCCATCCGTCAACGGAGACTTGGGTATCTTGGCCAACCACATTCCAATTGTCGAGCAATTGAGACCTGGATTGTTGGAGGTCATCACCAAGAGCGGTGAAACCGAGCAATACTTTGTCAGTGGCGGTATTGCCACTGTCCAGCCAGGAAACAAGTTGACCATCTCTGCCATCGAGGCGTTCAAGCCTGAGCAATTCGACGGCCAGGCCGTCAAGTCCTTGATTGCTGACGCCCAGAAGAGAGCCGCTTCCGGCGACGAGGTTGCTGTTGCCGAAGCCAACATCGAATTGGAGGTTTTAGAAGCTTTGCAAGGTATTGCTCATTAGATCCACGGTTTCCGGTCCACATTTCATTTTACGAACGTACGCATGACTTAGTACACATCAATAGTCGACAAGTGTAGCCAGACTGGTCTGAGTGTAGAAAGAACATATGATGAAGCATCTGCGACATAATGAGAACTACGAGACCAAGTGGTGAAGTAGGTACTTCTGTCTCACCTTGTACCCTTGTTCTTCCTTTTGGCAACTCGTCCTACGCATATTCAGAGGGTAATCTCCAGGGTCCTCTGACCATCTGATTCATTCACTCAAGAACGTGACTACAACGTGACTGCCCAACGGACTCCCCTCCTCCTTAGGCGTTTCAGTTCCACCCATCACAGTGCTCATGTAGACTAAGACATAAATGCACACTATAAATGGGACAAAGTGACTGTTATAAATGGGACAAAGTGGCTGTTATAAATGGGACAAAGTGACTGTTATAAATAGTACAAATTGACAGACAAAGACATCTCCACGTCCACATACGCCTCGTCTCGAGACCTCTTCCCCAGATGCCAACAATACGCACATGTCCCTCCCACTTGTCCGTACCTGTGGTCCGTCCGTGTCGCTTGCAGGAACAGGAAGGCTATCCGGTGGTCCCAACACAGACAATGCATGGAGACGGCAATCTAGACACACTCCAGGGCCGCCACCTGCACCAGGGCAAAAGCGGGACCACCCAATGACTGCATAGGTGCATTATTGCGTGTTCCTGGCCGCATCCACCTGCCAACGGCAGGCCATTGAAAATACTCCAATCCTAATATTCGCATAGTTCGCCCGAAGTATGGGGTAATGCGGTGTTGTGAAAATCACCACATGGATGTGCATACTGCAGCGCAAAGTATATATATAGAGGGCGGCTGCTGCAATTGAACGTGTTATCTCCTACCACTCTTCTCTTTCCATGTCGCCCAATCCATCGCTCGTGTTGAACAAGATCGACGACATCTCCTTCGAGACCTTCGATGCCCCACAAATCGTGCTTCCCACCGACGTCATTGTCCAGGTCAAGAAGACGGGTATCTGTGGTTCCGACATCCACTACTATGCCCACGGCAAGATCGGCAACTTCGTGCTCAACAAGCCCATGGTGTTGGGCCACGAGTCGTCGGGCGTGGTGACCCAGGTGGGTCCTGGCGTCACGCTGCTCAAGGTGGGCGACAGAGTCGCCATTGAGCCCGGTGTGCCCTCCAGATTGAGCGACGAGTACAAGAGCGGCCACTACAACTTGTGTCCCCACATGGTGTTTGCCGCCACCCCCAACTCCGAGGGCCCCAACCCCCCTGGCACCCTCTGCAAGTACTACAAGAGCCCCGAGGACTTCTTGGTCAAGCTTCCAGACCATGTGTCCTTGGAAATGGGTGCGTTGGTCGAGCCCATCAGTGTGGGCGTCCACGCGTCCAAGTTGGCCAACCTCAAGTTCGGCGACTACGTGGCGGTGTTCGGGGCAGGTCCCGTCGGGTTGTTGGCGGCCGCGGTGGCCAAGCTCTTCGGGGCAGCCGGTGTCATCGTCGTCGATGTGTTTGACAACAAGTTGGGTTTGGCCACGTCCATCGGCGCCGCCACCCACGTTTTCAACTCCAGAACCGGCGGAGCCAAGGAATTGATTGCTGCTTTCGACGGACACCGTCCCACGGTGATCTTGGAGTGCACTGGTGCCGAGCCTTGTATCAACTTGGGTGTGGAAATCGCCGCTGCCGGCGCCCGTTTTGTCCAGGTGGGCAATGCCGGAGGCCCCGTCAAGTTCCCCATCACCGAGTTTGCCACCAAGGAATTGACCTTGTTCGGTTCGTTCAGATACGGCTTCAACGACTACAAGACCTCGGTCAAGATTTTCGACGAAAACTACAAGAACGGCAAGGACAAGGCCCCTATAGACTTCGAGCAGTTGATCACCCACCGCTACAAGTTCGAGGACGCCATCAAGGCCTACGATCTTGTCAGATCCGGAGGCGGTGCTGTCAAGTGTCTTATTGACGGGCCTGAGTAATGGAACGTCTGGCATTCAAAAGAAATGGAAATAAATGACCATTCTGAAATTGAAATGGATATATATGACATGATCTAGGATTGTAAAATTGAAATGGATATATATGACATGATTTTAGGATTGTAAAATTGAAATGGATTTATCGGATCAATAAATGATTACAATGGATCTGGAATTGAATTTGGAGATATGGGTCTGTAGTAGTAGTAGAATTGATGAGTGGATATATTCGTATAGTAGGAATTTGAGGATTGAGGTGCCATTGGTTCAGTAATTATCAAATTGAAAGGTGTATTGTTAAGTAGAAATTGTGGAATGGAAGAATGGAGCTATTGAGAATGGTAGAATTGATTGAGGGATCAGTAGAAATTATAGAATTGAAGTATGGGTGCCATTGGATGAGTATGAATCTAATTGAGGAATAGATGTATCGGTTCAGTAGTAATTGTATGGGATTGAAGAGTGGATATATTGTTTAGTAGCAATTTAGATAATTATTGTTTTAGTCAATGTAGAATTGAGATATGGTTAATTTGTAAGGGAAATTGTAGAGAAATGAGATATGGATATATTGGTAGTATAATTATTTAGACAATTAATAGCAGTAAAACAATGAGTATCTCATGTCCAAAAGCAGACTATTCAGTTTAATGCAAGCGCATAGACACCATCAACTGCCATGCGTGGTAATCATGATCCCAATATTGATTTCATAATTTCAATAAAAATTAATGCCTCGTGAAAAATTCTTCCAAAAGATAATATTTATCATCAGCCTAAATCACTCTCTATCCATAAAAACAGCTCTATACATACTCTCTCCACTTCCACTTCTGCCACTTCTTTCCCTACCACCCATTCTCACCATAGACTTTGTTCCTGTACATAGCGCAGATGTCAAATTTTTCAGACTTGGAACTATCACCAATATCAAGCCCATTACCACCATGTCTTTAACTGCTAAGGAGGCCTTCAGCAAGCTCCCACAGAAGTTGCACAACTTCTTCATCAAGTACCCACCCAGACCGTTTGCTGAGTATAGCTCCAAGCCCTCGGAAATCACCGACCCAAAAATGAATCCTTTCTTACCAAACAAGAACCCAGACAGTGGAAGATGGCACGGGCCCAAGTTTTCGCTCAGAAGATCGGCAGACTTATACAAGATGGCCCGCAAGTTCGGCATCCAGGACTTGTTGCCTCCTACTCCTAAGAAGTTCTACGAAGACAAGTACTACAACAAGAACTGGATGAGAGGTGTGTTGACGCAGAAGAAGAAGAAGTGGGAGAGACAGTTGCCCGAGAAGCTCGAGGCCAGAAGCAAGGCCATTTCCGAAATGGACGAGACCATTTTGGCCGTCAGACCGGGTTACAAGAAGCAAATACAGAAGAGAGAGGACAGAAAGAAGACCTGGTACTAGACAGGCATGCGGCAGTTCTGGTGATGCCAGCATGGCTGGTTTGATTTGGTGGAAGTCTGCGATAGTCCAGCCTTGGGCCATGTGTCCACTGACACTCTACGGTGGTGTTCCCTGTACATAATACATTACAATTATACAATACTATATCATTTCTATGCAAAAGTAGACCCCTAGAAAGTATACCTAGATAGTCTAGAAAGCCCGGCCTCTTCCCCGGCCACCACGGCCGCCTCTCATGGGCCTGGCCCCTCTTTTGGGTGCTCCATTGGCGTCCTGGTTGCCAGGACCAGCTCCGTCTCCTTTTATCTTGGTGACACTCTTGGCCAACACGCTGTCGATGTTCAAGTCGTCCGGCAAGATGATTTGACGGATCTGGTTGCCTCTGATGTTGATGAACAGCAATAGCTGGGGGTCTTGGTGGGGTTGGATGAGCTTGATGTTTTTCATGGAAAGGTTCATCAGCGGCGTACATGACAATATTTGGCCGTTTATGGAGGTTCCATTCTTGAGTTCGACGGTTACCGGCTGGTTGGTGGCACCAGGCATGCTCATTAAGAACCGTACAAGCTTCATGGTTGGTGAAAGAAACCTGGTGTTGTTAGTCTGTAAAAAATGGCTAATCAGTTTGCGCGTAAATTTGGTCCTTCCTCAACGGGTGCAAAATGCTGATGGACAGTAGAAAGGGAAGAACAAAAGGGAATAGTGGTTCTACCGTGGATCTTGCATATAGAGTTTGATTCTTTCAAATGCAATTGGAAGTTTCTTCTATTTTAGTGGGAAGGGTGAAGAGATAATTTAGTTTGGATACAAAAATGCAATAGTTAAAACGTCAAGGAAACAATTCACTACCACTGCTAAATGAAAACAACTTACAGTGGTGGTTCTTTGCAAGTGAGAATTATTGTGGCATATGTTGTAGTAACAGTTGCGGTTGTGATTAATGTGAATAAAAGAACGTTTAAGGATAAGCTCCTTCCCTTTTTTGTTTTACACAATTTAGCAAATATCAGATTTCAATAAATATGCAAAACTACAAAATTTCAACAATAATAAATTTTAAATAAATAAAGCCTTATCCCTATAATGCACTAGTCATTCAATTTCCAGCTCTCCCACCTTGGAAATATATTATTTCATAAAATACTGATGGTGGCAAAATCACAGGACTCTTGCCAAGTTACTTCTTGCCCATTGAATGGAGTTAAATTGTCAGACTGACAATCTAGAGCAGAAATTCTAGCTCTCTTGAAAATCTTACCTTATTTTACAGTCAATTAGTAGAATATCTCTAGATCTTCACCTTGAAACCAGAGCACGTCTTCGCCTAATCGCTGTTTTAAGGCGTTTCTACGCATTCATACAGTCTGGGTACTACCTATTGGTTGACTACTTGGTGGTGCCAATGTGCACTCCTGAAAGTATCCCATATACGTCTAAATCTCCAAGATCAACTCCTTTTCAAGGAATCATGTCCGACTTCTTAGAAAGGATAAAAAGCATCCCACCAGTCACAAGATTCTTCACTGTGTGCACGGTTTTGGTGTGCTTGGCCGATTCATTGTCTATTTACAGTGCAGGAGACTTGATATTTGACTGGGTCAGCGAGTACTTCCAACTTGCGTTCATCATAGAGAGGAGCTCCAACAAGGAAATAGCAAAGGCCATATTGAAGTCGATATTATACTTCTACAGAATTTTCACCTCATTCCTAGTCCCTACCGGCCTTATACTTGGGAAAAGACCAGAGGCAATCTTTGATATTTATTTCTTCTACACCTTCGCCAACCATGTGGAAGCCAACAAGTTCCGCCGTAACTTCCCTGATTGCTTGTGGTTCACGTTGTTGTCAGGCACCATCATTCTGTTCGCGTGTTTGTTGGTCAGTTTCGTTGGCTTATACTTCTATTCTCTTCGGTTACCGCCCTTCTACCACGATATGATGCTCTCCTGCATCACCTTCATCTGGTCCCGGACTTCCAAGAATCTGCTCATCAACTTCTTCGGCATCATTCCCATCAAAGCATACTACCTCCCCCTTTTCAACTTGGCGGCCAAGGCTATCATCGGAGGCAAGGTATCACTCTTGTGCTCATCGATTGGCATTTTTGGAGGCTACATCTACCTCTGTATCCAGTCCAACACCATGCCATTCTACAACCTTTCGCCTCGCTCCTATGGCCAGATCCCCAAGACAAGAACAGGCAGACGTGTGGGAACCTCCCAGGGCATTCCAGAAGACTGGATCGAGGATGCCATCTTTGACAAGGGATACTTGAAGGCGCCATTGACGTTGTACCGCTGGCTTGATTATCCCATCAACAACTCCAAGAGAACGACGGCATTTACAGTACCTGTCGCAATGTCCAAGAAGAAGCCCATCAGCCAGACAGCCGGAGTGGGCGACTTCGAGACCGACCCCACCTCCATACTGTCGGGCTTCCAAGGAAAGGGAAGAAGATTGGGAGATTAGAGCGAGAAGTGCAGAAGGCATGGACCCTATTTATAAGAAGTAGTCCGAATACAAGTAGAACTTTAGCAGGTAAAACAAAGAGACGAGCAAATGCTGGTAAGGAGGCAGGTGGCTGAGGATGGTCAATCGTCAAGTAGAAAGATGAAAATGAAGGAGGAAACCAATACTAAATAAAGGAAACCAGAACATGAAGGAAGTGAAGGAACTAAGAAAAAGGAAATGAAGGAAACTAAGAAAAAGGAAAGGAAGGAAACTTAGAACATGGAATGAAGGAAACTAAGAAAAAGGAAATGAAGGAAACTAAAAATATGGAAATGAAGGAAACTAAGAAAAAGGAAATGAAGGAAACTAGGAACATGAGAAACGAAGATACTAAGAACATGAAGGAAATGAAGAAAACAAAGAACATGAAAGAAACGAAGACTGAGAACATGATTCGAAGGAAACTACAACATAAAGGAAATGAGGATGACAAACGTGAAGTACCAATGAAAGGAAGAACCAGGGATAGTATAAACTCTATGGATACAGGACTGAAGACTAGTTCCCTCTTCCCGTCACACCAATTGTGCCACAATCCATCTCCGGCTGCAATTCTCGTCAGAAGAATGCAATGAGGCAATAGCGGAGACAATCAGCAGGACAATCTCCACACAATTGGCGAGACAAAGAGAAAAAGCACGGACGCATGGATACCCCTGGCGATCTGCGCTAATAATCCGATCCTTGTACTCTATGATGAGTCTTCCACTTCATTGAGTTCCATTTATTGAGTTCCATTCATTCAGTTCTATTCATTGATTCCACTGGCCTTGGCCTCTAATTCCACCTGAGCCTTTCTCTCTTTGTCGTAGCCTGGACGCGCTCCTTGGTGGAACAATTCCATGGCCGTTAGGCGGCCGTAGCCTTTTCCGCCCTAGCGAGCACGAGGATGAATCTCGCAGACTACATCTGACTAATTACGGACCTTACTAATCATATCATCTATAGTGCTATATAATCCATATCGTCCATATAATCCATATAATCCATATCATCTATATCATCCACATCATCCATCCCCCCATTTCATCTATACCCATTCTCCATACTCCATACCCCATACCATTTATTGTCTCATCTATCCCTTCTCTACGTCATATTCCTTCTCTCCCCGTGCAGGAGATACCGGTCCCCTATCGTGTACCTTTCGCACAAACTTGCAAGTACAAACTCTCCCCACGCCGTACACTCACCAGATCCTTTCTCCCCAGTCTGCAGCCCAGGTCGCCATGTCCGACTCCAAAGCTCCCCCTGTGGGTCTCGGCCCCAGCACCGCGTCCACGGGACCTTCCCGTGGCACCTCCAAATCCCCCAGAATAAAGCCCCAGGATCCCGACCTTCTCTCGTCCCGTAACGCCAGCACCACGTCGGTGGCCATGTCGCCATCGCTCCGCCACACGTCCAGCTCCACGTCCAAGCTCAAGAAGCTCAAGTCCAAGCCGCACATGAAGCGCTTGATGTCGGGCCCCGTGCACCAGAAGCTCGTGTTCTCGGTGGACGACGACATCAACGACGCCATAGACGAGGGCGCGGGGCTGGACGACGACCCCCTGGGCGTGGGGCCCCGCAAGAGCGACCGTGACTACATCGAGGGCTACACCGACGCCATCAAGGCGTTTCAGAAGAAGAAGCACATTGCAGAGCCCCAGGACCCCGAGGCGAATGCCCCCAGAAAGACGGTGATGTCTCCCGTGGAAGGCTCCTCCGAAGACAGGCCGTTGCTCGACACCGACGCGTTTGTTGAGGCGGGAACCAACCCCAGCGAACAGGAGACGGCCGAGGCCGACGTGGACGACGTCGGCCGTGACTCGGACGCCCAGTCGGTCGACTCGTCGTCGTCGTCGCAGACGCTCGAGTCCTTGAACTTGAAGGACCGCCAGGACGCCATCAACTCCACCCACCCGTTCGGTATCAAGATCTGGAAGCCCAGTTTGTACAAGAAGAAGCGGTCCGTGGCCGACCGCGCCGACGAGGACATCCATGCATTCAACCCCCACAAGCCCAATGCCACCATCACCTGGGGAGTCATTCTCACCAACTGCGTGTGGTCCGTCACCTTCGGCTTGTTGATCTGGATCGTGTGCTTGGTCGGCGCCCTCTTCGTGTTTGCGTGCTCGGGCTTCGCCATCACCCGCTATCTGAGACAATACGTCCGCTTGTTGTTGAAGGTCGGCCGTTACGGCTTGTGGCCCTTTGGAAAGTTTGTGCTATTGAACCGCGACGAGAACTACTTGGACGAAGACGAATTGGACGGCAGGTCCATCACGGAATTCCACCGGTGGAGAATCCAAGAAGAAGGACGGTTGTTTTTTGCTCCTCCTAGAAGATACACCAACACCAACGAGACCCGGCCCTTGATCAAGGACCACACCGGAAGACCTCTCAGAGATGCCTATTCCTCTTTGGGCGAGGCCGACTCCACTGCTGAAGCGCTCGAGGACGGAGATGAGAACGAAGAGGGCAACGACATCAAGGTACGGTTTTTCGGAAGAGGAAGATGGTCGACCGCCCGTATCGCATTTTACTTCTTCTTCTACGTCATTCTCCAAAATTTCTTATACCTTATCGGCATTTTATGTTGGCTGATTGTTTTCACGATCCCGATGGCAAATATCACCAATGTTCTTTGTGACCATTTGAGACGTCACCCTTTAGCATTAGACTTTGAGTTGGAAAAGGAATACTACAAAAGAGACGAATCAAAGAGAAAACACCAGCTGCTTATTTTGTGCACCTATAGAAGTTGTGGATTCCACTACTATAAGTACACCATTGACGGAACTAACATTTTCTTCATCAACTTGTTGGCAGCTGTTGCTTTCGTTATTGTGGATTACTATGTGCTTAAGGAAAGATTGGGCTGGAATACCTGGTTCACAGACCCTTCATTCTTGTTCTGTGCATGCTTGTTCTCTATCATTCCATTGGCATACTTCATTGGCCAGGCAGTTGCGTCCATTTCAGCACAATCTTCGATGGGTGTTGGTGCAGTGATCAATGCATTCTTCTCAACCATTGTCGAAATCTTTTTGTACTGTGTTGCATTGAATCAATCTAAGGGTAAGTTGGTTGAAGGTTCGATGATTGGTTCCATTCTTGGCGGTGTTCTTTTGTTACCAGGTTTGTCAATGTGTGGAGGTGCCTTGAAGAGGAAGACTCAACGTTATAATCCAAGATCTGCGGGTGTGTCCTCTACAATGTTGCTCTATGCCATGGTTACAATGTTTGCCCCATCGCTCTTCTATCAAATTTATGGTGCATATGAACTCAAGTGCAAGAAGTGCAATGTCGATCCATTTGCTACAGCCGCAACCGATAATTGTGTGAAGTGCCGGTTCATTCAACCAGCTTTGTCCTTGGATTCTTTGTACTACAATGCCCTTCAACCATTTTCGTTGATTGTCGCTCTTGCATTATTCCTTGCCTATGTCTGTGGATTATATTTCACTTTGAGAACTCACGCTTCCTTGATTTGGGCAACGACTTCACATGAAGCCCCTACAAAGAAAGACGACCAGTATTTGCGTTCTCCAAGTATTACCAGCATCGACACTCCATCCAAGTCGTACTTCGGTAGTAGTGCAAGATTTTCTGGTTTACCCCCGTCAGCTTCAAGCAACTTGTCCACCGGATTGGATTTTAAGAACAGACCCAGCGCTGCATCTAGCAGAGTTGCTTCAGCAATTACATCTCCATCTTTGGAAGTTTCTAAGAGCAGACAACAAGACCAATTAAAATCGCCAAAGCCAGATTTAAGAACTACTACATTTGAAGTACCAGCACATACGCCAAACCGCAAGGCAAGCATTATTAATAATGAAGAATTGGAGGAAGAAGAAGGCGGAGGTGGCCACGACGCTCCCAACTGGTCGCGTAATAAGTCTACAGTTATCTTATTGGGAGCTACTTTGGTCTATGCTGTTATTGCCGAAATTTTAGTTGACAACGTCGATGATGTTTTAGTTGACTATCCAATTGATCCAAAATTCTTGGGATTGACTGTTTTTGCATTAGTTCCTAATACAACCGAATTCTTGAATGCGATTTCGTTCGCAATCGGAGGAAACGTGGCATTATCCATGGAAATTGGTAGTGCTTATGCATTACAGGTTGTTTTGATCCAAATTCCTAGCTTGGTTCTTTTCACTATCTATAAAGCACCACTTCTGGTGGAGAATATGTTTTCTTTAGTGTTTCCAAGATGGGATATTATTGCCACATTAATTTCAATTTACTTATTCACTTATATCTACGCTGAGGGAAAGTCTAATTATTTCAAGGGAGTCATCTTGATTTTAATTTATGCAGTCGTGTTGATTGGATTCTGGTTTAATGACAAGATTGTTGCCATTGATGATGAGTACACCGGAAATCCACAAACGTTTGCAAGAGCATTTTCAGCATTCTAGGAAACTTTTTAATTATCTACGTCCATGCATTATACCACGTTATCCTATTTGAACATGATTTTCTAAAATCCACGAATACCAAATACATTTCATATTATAGGAGCCTTAATATTCCTTAGTTTACTTTAAAAATTTAGTTATCGTAAAAAAGTGTAGTTTATGAGTAAACGTAATTCATACCTAAAGATTTGGCTGAAATAACTACTTAACGAGATAAGCCCTAGCTTCATATGCACTCAATTCGTCCTTGCTCACATCGTCGACATTGGCAAAGATCAATTCAATGTCTCCTTCAGAATGGTTGACAAATTTCTTTGCAGAGTCGGTGAAATTGATAGTGATAAAAGCCTTTTGCTTGCCGTTGATCTTCAAGTACGAGAAAGTGTCTGGGTTCTCAACGTCGAGAATTTGGAAGGAACCATGAATGAACAAATCCTTGTACTCTTTTCTGGTTCTGATGGCCTTTCTCCAGAAGGAAAGCAAAGAATCAGAGTCGTTAGTTTGTGACTTCACGTTGATTTCCTTGTAGCTGTCATTCACTCTTGTCCATGGAGTACCGGTAGTGAAACCTCCGTTTGGAGAGTCATCCCATTGAACGGGGGATCTTGCATGGTCTCTAGCAACCAAGTTGATGCTGTCCATGAGAGCTTCGAACTTCTTCTTGTAGTCTGCATCATTTCCGTATTTCTCCTTAAATTGCTTGACATAGTTGATGGTATTGATATCTTTATACTCGTCAATAGACCAGTCTCTTGGCAAGTTGATCATACCGATTTCTTGACCCTGGTAGAGGAAAGCAGTACCGGTCATAGTGGCCTGCAACAAGGCCAAAGCCTTGCCAGACTTGGATCTAAATTCAGCAGATGGGTTACCGAATCTAGTAATGGATCTAGGCTGATCGTGGTTTTCGGTGAAAACTGTAGTCCAAGCGTCCGTTCCTTCGGCGAACGAGCTCTGGGTTTCAAAAGCCTTCTTGAACTCGCTCAACTTGTAGCCATCATAACGGAACCTGTCGGCAGGATTGGAGCCAATTTCAACGACGTCAAACAAGAACATCATGTTCATTTCCTTCTCCTCGGCGGAAACGTACTTCAAGGCGTCTTCTCTGGTCGAGTGACCGACCTCACCCACGGTCATCACGTCGTATTTGGACGTGACATCACGGAACATCTCCTTGTGGAACTCGTGGATTCGGGGTCCACTCTGGTGGAACATCTTGCAAGGCTGGAATTCCAGGTCAGGGAAGACGACTGGAGCGTCGGGGTACGTCTGGACCTTGGAGTACATACCGGCGGTGTCAATTCTGAAGCCATCCACGCCCTTCTCGTACCAGAAGGTCAAGGCAGACTTGTAGATGGCCTTTCTGGTCTCTTCGTTCTCCCAATTCAAGTCGGGCTGCGACAGGGCAAACAAGTGCAAGTAGTATTCGTCGGTCAACTCATCATAGGTCCACGTGGAGCCGGAGAAGTAGGACATCCAGTTGGTAGGAGGGTGTCTGTTGCCCTGTTCGTCGTATCTAGGGGGTTTCCAGATGTACCAGTCTCTCTTGGGGTTGGTTTTGGACGACCTGGACTCCTGGAACCACTTGTGCTGGGACGAGGTGTGGTTGATGACCAAGTCGAGAATCAACTTCATGCCACGCTTGTGGGTCTCGGCAATCAAGTTGTCCACGTCTTGCACGGTTCCGTACTTGGGGTAGATGCTCTCGTAGTCGGAAATGTCGTAGCCCATGTCGTCCTGGGGCGAGTCGTACATGGGGGACAACCAGATCACGTCAACTCCGAGACTCTTGACATGGTCCAACGTGGAGATGATGCCGGGAATGTCGCCGATTCCGTCGCCATTGGAGTCCTTGTAGGAAGCGGGCCAGATTTGGTATACCGTGGATTCTTTCCACCAAGGAACTTGAACGGTCATGGTCGAAATGTGGGGAGAATATGGGAATTGCAGATGATGTCTGTAAAGTGTAGAACTCATCGCTTTTATATACACCCCCAAATCTAAATGTGGGGTTGCGGAAATGTGCTCGCAAATCTTGCGAATGCGCAATCTGTCGCATTTTGCCTAATGGCTGATTCCAATTGCCATTGGTGCTGAGGAGAAGAGTGCATCTAGTAGGGGAAAATAGGACCAAGAAACCGGAGTTTTGGGTTGTCTGTGGATTGACGAGACGGCGGGGTTTGTGTGGGGCAACGTGGAGGCTCCGGGCATGAAATGACACTGGATCAGGGCAATTGGATCGGGTGGGATGGATCAGGTGGGATTGAGGTGGTTCCGTCGGTTGGACGACTGGATTGGGAGAATTTGGATAATTTGGACAATTTGGATAATTTGGACAATTTGGATAATTTGGACAGCGAATGCACCGGGACCAGTACTCCTTAGGAGAAAGCGTCCTACAACACGTCAATGTCCCACTTGCACTGGGTGGAAAGACAGAATTGTACCTTGGTGCAGGACATCTTTGTCTTAAAATGGAGGATGAAGTAGCAGCACTGTGGGCGCTATATTCTCGGAAAACACAGACTATTGGGTGCAATCTCGTGAGACGAGGTGAGCCGTGCCTTGGACTTTTTGGGGGATGCCTTGGATACGGATTGGTGCAATTTTCGCCAATCTGTTTTATTCAATGTGTTACCCTAATTATGGTGGAGGTGCGCAAAGTGGGGGACACAATAGAGCTGCCTGCCAAGTGGTTACATTGGGACCGGTGAATATGTGTGGATTCAACATATATGGCATGGATTTTCCCTGCAGTGAAGTGAATTTATTGTGGTAACAATATGTCCTTGTATATGGCAGATCTTCGTTTCAGTATTGGATGGAAACAGTAGAACATGGAGTGAGATGCCAGAAATGTTGAGTGAAAATTGTGGGACCTGGGTTTTTCTTGAGCGTGGAGGCATCGCCGTCCAATGCAACACTACCAGCTGAGCCTCTCTTCGGACATTCGTGCTGGAACCCTTGGGTGAAAATTGATTCCGAATTTTGTGCGGGCACACGCTCGCAACCCATGCATTTATATATCGGACTGATTTATCTATCCAATCTTTCAACAGATTGCACCCTACTTCCTGCCTGCATGTCCTTGTCATACAAGAAGTTCTTGCTCTTCGGAGACTCCATCACGCAATTCCTGAATCTGCAGCTGCAGGGCTTCGGATTCCACCCCGAGATTCAGGATGCCTACGCCAGAAAGCTCGATGTGATCAACCGAGGTTACTCTGGGTACAATTCGACCCATGCGTCCTTGATCCTTCCCAGAATCCTCAACAGTGAATTGAACGCCGCCAAGGATAACATTCCCTTAATGACCATTTTCATTGGTACCAACGATGCCCTCTATTGCGATGACAAACTAGGCCGGATCCAGTTCAATCCCAAGGAGAAGTACGAGGAGAACTTGACCAAGCTTGTGACTTTGGCCCTCGAAAACAACATCAAGCCGATCCTTATTTCCCCAACTCTCCACGATCACAAGTTGTGCGCCATTGGACTCAAGGCCAATGGACGTGATTATACTAAACCACTTACCACTAATAAGAAAAACCGGGAATACGCCGATGTGACTGTGGCGGTGGCCAAGAAATTTGACGTTGCGTATGTTGACCTTTGGAATGCAATGAAAGATGCCGGAGGGTTCAAAGAAGCCGAATTGCTCGATGACTCTGCCAAATTGGACGAATTCGTGTATGATGGAATCCATTTCTCCGCAAAGGCATATACCGTGCTCTACAACGAGATAATCAAGGCAATTGAGTCCAAGTACCCTGAATTGGCTCCCCTGAAATTTTCCCAGAGACTTGCCGAATGGAGGGACATTGACCCAGAAAATTTGGAGTCGTCCATTTTCATCAATTAGAGACATATCACTTATATTAGACATACATAGTATCGGAATTCGATTTTAAAAGAGACCCCTGTTCCCCCTGTAAACTAATTCTCTCATCCCTCTTACTCAAATGGTGTGCCACAAACGTCATAACCATGCCAAAGACAGAGAGATATGCCGTATATGTAAAGCCAATTGTATACTCTGGCTGGTATTTGGTATTCCATACCAAAATGGGCATGAATGCTCCACTAACGTATGCCAAAGTGTTTGTGACAACCACCACAAAGCTTCTTTTCATGTCGTCATCAAAGAGTAAGCGATTTACCCACGTGAAAATAAAGGGCTGTCCCCAAGAGGTAGGTACTCCGACCAAATAATATGATACCCAATGCCACCAGAGTGGTATGTCCCATAGTGCCAACAGAACGCACCCCACTAACAAACACACAAAGTACAACGAAATGAAGTGTACATTATTGCGGCCACCAAAGAAATCATTCACATACGCAAATAAAAGGGTAATAATAATCCCAACTATTTTGATATATGAAGGGTAGATATTGTAAGCTTTCGCAGGCTGATGGAGTGTGAGTTTCAACCAAGATTGAAAGGTGGGCTGTCCAATTGCTGAACAGCTGTTATTGAATGCCACGAAAATTAAAGGAAACACGAATATATGCCATGTGTTGAAGAAAGACCTTATCTTCTTCCAAGTGAATGGAGCTCTGGTTGTCAATTGTGCACCAATTCTCCTCCTTCTTTCCAAGCCCACCAATTTGTCCTTCTCATCAAAGTACCATGCATCAGTAGTTGAAGGAGTGTTTGGATCAACATACATTGTATAAATGCCCACTGGAAAACTAATCAACGCGTCAAATATGAACATCCATTTGAACGTGGGGATTTGAGATTCTCCAAAATGTTCAATGATCAATTGTTGTATAGGTCCTGATATTATTCCACTAAAGCTTCCTGAAATGGCAAAGAGAGCACTTCTTTTAGTAAGTTCTGTGGTACTGTAATTCGATCCAAGTAGCCACACCAACCCAGGAAAGTATCCACTTTCAAGTATTCCAAGAAAAAATCGAATGGCATAGATGCTGTTTATCTGATCTTTCCCGCAGAATAACATCGTAATGGTCAATACTGACCAGAGGATTTCCATACCTCCAAGGTAATGCCTTACTGAAATTCTCTGGAGTATCATATTAGAAGGAATTTGACCAAGAACGTATCCAACTGTAAAAAGAGCCGTCATATAATTATACTGATTCTTATCCATCTTATAGTACTCATCCATTCCGTTTACGTATGCGGTTGTAATATTCAGTTGATTCAAGGTTTTTATGAAGTACCCGAGACAAGATGATGAAAGTAAGAAAAAATCCAACTTGAGCAAGTACCGTTGCTCGAGTGGATGTTTGTCTGCTCCATCCCAGAGAAAGCATTTCACTTTGAACCATTTTGAAGTACTTCGATATGCCAATTCCTCCGGAGTAAGCTCAACTGTTAAATCGATGTAAGGTTCGTCTGCATCATCTATACTAACTTCCCTCACTAACGCAGGAGACTTTGTCAACCTTGTATTTAGACCATCCATGATACAGGAGACACGCAATGAATTCAATCGAATTAATATTGAACATAGAGAAGTTGACGATTATTAATAGATCTACAGTTGTGGTTGAAATCACCCCTACCTGTATTTGCCTGTACACAATTGAACTTGTATGCTAAAAGTGTGGCTGCAAAAAATGACTTCAATTCCAAGTAACGTGGGCAAGGTGATCACGGTAGTCAGTTCAATGAGTATAAATACTAAACAATGTTCATATTAATCATGCTGGTTGCTAATAAGGCCGAAGTCTCATTAATTCAACCCTTATTATGAGCTCATAAGAGGTGGCATCAAAATCGTGATTGCGCATGAAAACTGAAGGAAAAGAATGGTTGTGACAAGACACAGAAAGTATACATGAGAATTTTGGACAGAATTGTTTGTACATTCTCTAAGGAATTTACAAAGCAAATCAAGAAAAGCAGGGTCAAGCTGTTTGATTGGATGAACTTGTTAGTGAATTCGGTCTCTGCTTGATATTTTGAGTGTGGGATCCATACCGCAAAGGGAACGTGGGAAGTTTTTGTGGAACATACTCAAATTGGTTTAGAGGTTCCTTGGAATTTCTCCATATTGTTTTGACTTTAGCCGTATAAATCTGTCTAAAAACTCCTCATTTTGCTCAATTGAATTGATTAGGCTCGTTATATTTAATTAACTTAATATCTTAAGATTAAGGCTAGTGTATCCTAAATATATAATGTTCTAGATGTCTTTGATTTCATTGCAGATGGAGGTCCGAAATTTAAATCACATCAATTACTAGTAATTCTAAATTTCATAAAGGTCCTATTTCTGGACTTGTTAATTGGACATTGCCCTAAAATTTATTATGGGCAAGAAAGAATTAGCATAACTCCAATGAAAATATATCCAGATATGTTCATTGTATGAAAAGAAGTACTTTCTCTTATTAAAATGTCAAGCTCATTTCTTTATACAAGTTTCAGCTAATGTTCTTCATCTCAGTCTTAAATGGGAAGGGATTGTCCCCTGTACATTCTTGATTAGTCGAGGCTCTATTTATCTGGCAATAAAGTTTCTTCTGCTATCTTTATTGGGCTTTGGTCAATTCTGCTGAAGCTTCAGTAGACTGTACAATAGAGCTGTTCTCTTCTTGTTCCAAGTCCGCTTTTGTGGCCAAACGCTCATCCCTTTTGGTTAAGTAATAAGCTATGCAAGTCATTACTAATCCAAAAGCAGACAAGCATGCAGTGTAAGTGAATCCAATAAAGTATCTTGGTTGATCTGCTGTATTAAATGTTAAAATTGGCACCCAAGCTCCGGTAACGTAAGCCAAAGTGTTTGTGATTACGACCACGAAACTTCTTTTCATATCATTGTCGAACAATAATCTGTTTACCCACGAAAAGATGAAAGGTTGACCCCATGATGTTGGCATTCCAATCAAAAAATATGAGAACCAGTGCCATCCTGTTGAAACATGCCAGTATGATAACAGTGAACAACCAATTATCAAGCAAATAAAAAACAATGAAACAAAGAAGAAATTCTTCTTTCCTCCTAGGAAATCATTGATATAAGCGAACGTGATGGTTAATACAATTCCACATGCAGTCAAAATGGATGGGTAGGTGTTGTAAATATGTGATGGTTTCTTAAGGGTAATTTTCATCCAGGTTTGGAAGGTAGGTTGGCCAATTGCTGTACAACTATTGTTGTAAGCCAAGAATAGTAAGGGAAAAACGTAAATATGCCAAGTGTTGAAAAATGATTTAATCTTCGCCCAAGTGTATGGATTTCTTGTTGTTAATTGTGCACCAATCCGTCTTCTTCTCTCTAAACCAACTAATTTATCGGTCTCCGTAAAATACCATGCATCGGTAGTGGAAGGTGTGTTGGGATCGACAAACATTGTGTAAATAGCAATGGGAAAACTGATGACACTGTCGAAAACAAACATCCACTTGAAAGGTGGTAAGCTTGATTTTCCAAATCTTTGAAGAATTGCTTGCTGCAATGGTCCAGAAATAATTCCACTCAAATTTCCAGAGATTGCAAAAAATGCACTTCTTTTGGATAATTCAGCGGTGGAATAATTAGATCCAAGTAACCATTCAAGACCAGGAAAGTATCCACTCTCGAGAAAACCGATAAAAAATCTAAGCGCATACATTCCATTGATGTTATCTTTACCACAAGTGATCATCAAAATCGTCAATAACGACCACATCAACTCCAAAAAACCCAAGTAAAACCTAGCCGAGAGACGATGTAACACGAGATTTGATGGTATTTGGCCAATAATGTATCCAACAGTGAAAAGGGTAACCATGTAGTTATACTGGTTGTGGTTCATCTCAAAGTATTCGTTCATACCATTGACGTAGGCGGTGGTAATATTTGTTTGATTCAAGTTCTTGATGAAGTATCCCAAGCAAGATGACGACAATAAGAAAAAGTCAAGCTTTAACAAGTATTTTTGCTCAAGTGGATGCTTTCCTGTTCCGTCCCAAAGGAACTTTTTGAGCTTGAACCATTTGGAAGTTTCTCTGTAGTGGATTTCTTCGGGTGTGAGATTTAAGTCTAAGTCAATGTAGGGAAGTTCCGAGCTGCTTGCATCCAGTTGATTTTCATAGACATTGATATCGGTTTTATTTTCTTTTGTGATACTGGATGTCAGCTCCTCACCCTCGGATTCTCTGAGTACTACTTTTGATGGAATGCTTTCCTTGGCAAGAACCTGTCTCTTTATCGCTTCAAAAAAGCCCATTTTCCACTGAATATCTCAGCTTATGGCAGATTCACCCAGTTTATTTATACATGCTATCTGATTCATTACAATCACGAGATTCTACGTACCAGTCAATTATCCCTGGTGGTTCCGTTTTACGAATGATAACGAAATGTGGCTGCTCTTGCGAAATTGAGGCACAGGGCGTATTTCGAAAATGAATCGAGTTCAAACTGACACGGAAATGTGTGCTCTTCACGGAATAAAAGCAGGTAACAATAAGCAGAGGCCGGATATTTGAAGATTGTCTCTTTTAACTTAATTTAATGGCTTTTGCTCTGTTAATTATGCTGTTCCTGAAACCAGAACAAGAATATATGTCAACTTTCTAGTTATAACTGAGCAGTGAGTATAAGAATAAATTCCTGCAGTTTAGTACTGGTCAAGTTCGGTAATTTTAGAAAAGTGGATAAATTAATTTAGAATAGTAAGAAACCCGTACGATCTACAAGTAGAGCTTTACATCTTTCCTTCCAAATACATATGATTCACTATCTTGCTACTTTGAAGTTCGCGCCAGTAGGTAGAACCACAGTTCAAACTGTGGAATAGTTGGTCTGTGTTCATAATGCGACATTCTATAGATGGTGCAACTTCAATTGTGGAGTCAAGCAAGCCAAGATCTAGCACACTATGCAGTTTTCACAGACTTGTAGTGGGCCAGGTGTGCTTGTCACATAAATTTTAGCACGGAATTTCAATTAATCAGCAAACAGCCCATGATAACGCAAGTGACAATAATTAGGCAATTAACAATAAGAGTCAAATGTGACACACAAAGGGCCAAGGTATTTACCCATCTATGATGTCAATCAAAATGAGGGCATCTGAACAAGCTAAATTCCCACGTTGTCATCTAGATGGACATATTTTGAACAATTCAATCGTGCAGTTTAAGGTCAAGAAATAACAAGAAATTAGGCGTATCAATATGAACTAAATATTCATAAAACAAAAAAAAATTCTAACTAGACCGATGTGCTTTGATTTCAATCTAGCTGACATGGTTTAGTTTCCCTCTTAGTTGCAAGATCATTTTTCATTTAATCAGGGTTCATTTTGCAATCACCCAGCCTGGATCAAACCTGCACGCAAAGATACAAAAAATCCTATGACTCAAGCCCATCTTATAATATTGCAATATCCATGAAAAGCTACACCATAGTGATTAAGCTTGGTACCTCGTCACTTGTTGACGAGGTCACTCGTGAGCCACGTATTGCTAACATGTCCTTGATTGTGGAAACCATCGTCAACCTCAAGAGACAGGGTCACAGAATTGTACTTGTATCTTCGGGTGCAATTGCATTTGGCATGAAGAGAATGGGATTGAGCAAGAAGCCAAGTAAATTGGCTGCAGTCCAGGCATTGGCCGCCATTGGCCAGTCCAGACTTATGGCGTTGTTTGAGGACCTTTTCCGTCAACTCGATGTTCCTACAGCTCAGATTTTGATCACCAGAAATGACATTATTGATTTCACACAGTACAAAAATGCCACCAACACCTTGAACGAGTTGTTGGAGATGGGCGTCATCCCCATTGTCAACGAAAATGACACCCTTTCTGTTACCGAGATCAAGTTCGGTGACAATGATACCCTATCTGCCATCACCGCCGGAATGATGCATGCCGACTATTTATTCTTGATGACTGACGTGGAATGCTTGTACACGGACAACCCTAGATCAAACCCCGAAGCTAAACCTATCTTGATTGTGGACAACATCGACGATCTTTCCGTCAAAACTGACACCGAAAACGGAGCAGGCTCCCAGGTAGGTACTGGAGGAATGACTACCAAGCTCATTGCTGCGGAATTTGCTACCAATATGGGAGTGACGACTATCATCACTCTCTCTAGCAAGCCACAGTCGATGCTTTCCATCGTTGCCAATATCCAAGCATCTGAAGAAGCGCATCTTTCGATTGCAGAGCAGCAGACATTGTTGGCTAAGGATATCGCAGCTGCAAAGGTTCCACTCCACACACGTTTCTTGGGCCTTCCCAGCCAAAATCAGATCAAATCCGATCGCCGTTTCTGGCTCTTGCATGGTTTAAAGACCAAGGGTGCACTCATCATTGACCAAGGTTGCTTCGAAGCCCTCACCCGCAAAAATAGAGCAGGCTTACTTCCCGCAGGAGTGATCGAGGTGGTGGGAAGTTTCCATGCCAGTGAATGTGTTGCCATTAAGGTTGTTCCCAACAAGTCTTCGAAACATGCCGAGGCTGTGGAGGTAGGAAACTGCAGAGTCAACTACAGTTCTGCGGAAATTAAACTCATCAAGGGATTGCAGAGCAAAGACATTGAGGCGGTGTTGGGATTCGCTGATAGCGAATACGTTGCCCACAGAGACAACCTCGCCTTCCCCCCAGTCCGTGCTGGATCCTCGGATAACTTATCCACCATGGCCTAGTTTATAGAATATTACGTAAGAAGATCCAACTCAATCTCATAGCGAGTATTCAGTAATACAATTTTTAACTACTACAGGCACTAGGTCGGCCATGGAGACCAAGAAAGTAGTTCTAGATAGCCGATTCGGGAAGAATTCGGCTTACCGCTTTCGTGAACTTCTTACGGACGTGACCGATGCCTTCGACCTGCCTCAAGAATGCATCACTTGCATCGGCTCTTTTGGAGCCAATCTCTACGTGGGAACATCTCTGGGCAAAATACTACACTACCATCACTTTGAAGATGCTCCAGGCTACATGATGATCATGCAATTCCCGATATCGAGTGATCCAGTGCAGAAGTTTCTCATACTACCCCGGACTGACCGAGCTTTGGTCTTGTCTGGAAGAACTGCCACATTATATTCGTTGCCCGAACTAAGTCCCATTCACATCGGAAAGGTCAAGGATGTCAATGATCTTCTGCTACTTTCATACTCAATCCACGCAGCCAATTCGTCAGCCAAACCAGATTCTGAAAACGATAAAATCATTGCATTCACACCTCTGAAAATACGAATTCTCCAGATCGGTTTGGATCAAATCAAAGTATTGAAAGATGTCAATTACTCCAACGCCATCAATGGAATTTCTACTGCCTCTAAGATGTCCAGCAATTATAGTAATTTGGTCCTTGTGGCCAACAAGACCCACTGTGAGATAATCGATTTGAAAATGACTCGAAAGATTCCATTGTTTGAATATTGTCCCAATAGCGAAAAGCAAGTCAAGCCCTTCATATTGCCATTCAATGCAGAAGATAAAAGTGAGGAAGAGTACTTGTTGACCATCAGTTCTGACGATTCAGCATCCATGGCTATGTTCATAAATTCCGTGGGAGACGTTACTAGAGGCACCATTTCGTGGATTGGGGACGGATATCCTTCGGGAGGCGTGGTTATTGATTTTCCATATGTGATTGGATTATTTAATTCCCCAACATCCAAGAACAAACTTATTTTCAGCTCATTAACGTCACTCGAAGTGATATCTTCTCTTGAACTAAGTGTTTCGGAGCCTACTATGGATCAAGGTTCAAGGGATAATATTACCAAAGAATCCACCAATCCACAAAACGTGCCATCAATTGTTATAGATGACCCAGAGAGAACTGAAATCAATAACAAGCAATTGTCGACTAATGAAGAAGCTAATCAAGAGGAAGTGATCCCATCTCAGGAAAAACAAAAAACAGTCGAAGAGATCGAGACCGACGTTCGAGGCAACAAAAGTTTAGATTTATCAGGTTCTGTTGAGTCTCAGGACAAAGTTACAGATTCCAGCATAGATTTTATGCAAATTTGTCAAGTGACTCAAGTAAATCTACCCAATGAATTTTTGATAGAGAAATTGACTAAAGTAAACTACAAAACAAAGCAAAAGTCCGACTCAAGCAGTCATTTGGATTACGGTACCCTATTGGTTTATGATAAAACCAAAGTTTGGCTTGCATTCAAGCTGCATGCAATTGAAGAAATTTTAATTGAACTCGACACTGCTATTAATCTGAATAGTGTGGACAACTTTAGCGCGAGCTTAGAGTTACTTGTTGATGAATTCAATTCCATTGAGCACGAATTTTTAGTACATTTACTAATTGTTTGCAATTTCTCTCTCGAGAAATATGAAGAAAGCTGGAAATATTTATTAAGAATAAAAGGAGGATCGCTTTTGATTAATCCTTTGTTTGTAATAAATTATCTTTCTTCAAATCCAATTAATGGATCTACCGATTTTGATATTCTCCAGGGCATTCTAGAAGTAGCTCAGAAGTTATCAATAAAACAAAATGATGGCTTCTTGCTACAATATCTAGACAAAATTTTCCCCGAAATGATACAATCAGATTCGGCATTATACACTATTATCAGACAAGACATATATGATCAAGTCAAAGAACTAAAGCAGGTCAACCAGTTCTTTGTTACGAAGGACCAAGATAATTGGAAAATTCTAAGTCCTGAAAATTCGGAAATACTCAAAACCCTTGAAAACAGTGCTACTTCCACTATTTTGGTCAAACTCTACGCCAAAATTTTAGAGGAATCAAAATCCACTAGTTATGCCGAGAAATTCTGTTCAACAGCCATTGATGTTCTCCAAAATAAGCCAAGTGAATTGATTGATATCGATTTAAGCAAACCAGATTTAATTGATAAGATTCTTACTTCATTGTGGGATTTCGTTGAGAACGAGAATGCATATTCAAAGCTTTTACTAGAAACTTTGAACCTAGATGAAAACAAAACTTTTCAATACTTAAAATCTCATAAGAATGGCAAATTCAAGGAAACACATAAGCGTTTGATGAATGAAATTTCAACTTCAAATGCTAGCGGTGTGGATTTTAATCTTCTTCGTATCGAATACTTAGAAGGTGCATGGCTAGATGCTAAAGATGAAGTGGAACCATTTTCAGAATTGATCGAAGAATTGATCAAATTACTAGTCTCTCCTGTGATACTTACTGAAGAGAATAAAGTTAATCTTGATATACTAGTCACCACATATAAAATTGAAAACTCTTTGGAAGATAGTACGTGGCCAAAAATTGGATGGATTGATTATATCCATCTAAATTTGAATCGAAATGAAGCAACAAGTCTTTTAAGATTGTACTTGAAAGTTTTTGAATTGCTCTATTTCCTGATTTCAAAAGGCTGGTCGATAAAAAAGTACTTGGCAATGCTCGAGATTGAACTCGGGGCTTTCCAGTATTTTGATTATCTTGACAAAGGTTTGGAACCAGTTCAGGTTCAAAACTCTTTGCTACAGTTTCAAGATTTTGCCGCAGCTGAGCAATGGGCTGTACATGATAGAATCATATATCCAAAGCATTATATTTACTTCGACATGTCTAATGCTGACGAAGACGGTACGAACCTCTCCAAAGATACAGTGAAGCAAAATTTACAGAGCATATTTTCATTTTATGTTGACCAAGAGGGAGAGAAAAAGCTAAATGGAATTAGACATTTCATTAATTCATATGGGAGACATGTATTCGATCCTATAGAAATGATCAACATGCTACCAACCGATCTTCCTGTTGCCACTCTTCTTGAATACTTAGAAAGTATTTTTATAGAATTGAAGATGACTAACAGGGAATTGGGCATAAAAAAGTCTCTTACAAAGGCAGACTCGGCTTTCAATGCAAGAATTGTTAGGGAATTGACAAGCAATTCTACACCTAATTCATGATCTATGCTAATCTATTCTAGGTCAGTAAACAAAAGGTATATATATAGTTTACAAAAATCCGCTTAGTTTCAATGCATAATCAATAACCATACCAAACCAAAAAATAAATCCGTTCTTAATGTTACTGGTGAAAAATTTCCAACATTCTGAAGGAGTATCCAAATCAACTTCACGCAATTGCTTGAAAAGTCTAGCAAATCCTGCCAATCCCATGATGTAAAAGCCCGGTCCCATTCCATTCATAACACCTGCAACGGTGTATGAAGCTGCTTGACCGATTAAAAGCTTGTTCATGATAGGCTTGGACTTGTCTCCCCATGCTAAAGCACTGGACTTCACACCCGCAGTAACATCGAATTTCTTGTCTTGGTGGGCGTAAACAGTATCGTAAATAACACCCCAAAACCAGTTGGATAATGCAAGAGGCAAAGCGACCCATAAGTTGAGTGGAGCCCCTACTGCTGGGTATCCTAGCAAGCATCCCCAACAGAAGCACAAGGAAAACCAAAACTGGGGATAATAAGTGAATCTTTTGAATAATGGGTAAGAAAAGATGAAGGGCAAGGAGAGAGCACCGAGGTAAAAGCACTCAAATGGAAGCGAAAGCAAAACCGCAAGACCTGCAAAGCACTGTACACCCAAAAACGCAATTGCTTGAGGGATAGACACTCTTCCACTAGCCACTGGTCTTTCGATCGTTCTGGCAACCTTGTTGTCCATGTTTCTGTCCAAGATATCATTGATAGTGCAACCAGCGCCTCTCATGATGATAGCACCAATTGAGAATAATGCTATCGCAGATGCGGAAGTGGCTAATGGGGCCGCAATTGAGTAGGAAGCCATTGTAATACCCCACAATGAAGGAATGAGTAGGAGGAGGGTTCCCACTGGTTTCTCTAATCTCATGAGTTCGGCGTATGGGATCCATTTTTCAGGCAATTTGGCTAACCAGCCCAAGCCTGCCAACCGAGCAAGTCTCGATGCCTCAAGCTGTTCTGGGGTGAATCTTGACTTCTCTGAATCTATGGTGGTGGTGGTGGTGGTGGTGGTGGTGGAAGTAGTGGAAAGGGTATTAGTGGAGCTTGGTTGTTCCTTAGTGATGTTGTTGTGCTTTGGAGAAGTTGACGATGACATGCGAGCTTGTCCATGATGAGCAGCAGATCTAGGGTATTGCGCTTTACTGGACCACGCAAGACATTGAACGGTTCTATTTGTCGTTTCTGACCACAAGGCACTAGAATGGCCAACTCCGAACCGACCGAGGGTCAACCTGGTCCTCGCTAACGAAATCATCTTCAGAAAAGTGATGTTTTAGATGAAGTAATCTCACTTTTTCATAACGCGCTCAATTGGTCTCTTCTGAAAAGTGAACAAATTTGAACACTAGCACTTGATCATTTTAGCAGGGGAGACAAGGGAGTTCTGGAAATTGTATCTAGTAGCTTTGAATGAAATGAACCAAGCTGCGCTAAAATTATCATATTTGATACTGAAATTCTGGAATCGGTGCAGTAGTAGGGGAAAGGAAAGAATCAGGCAATTAGCAAATTTCACCATATGACAGTATGCTTGTATTAACTCTCAAACGCCTCGAATTCCTGGTCACTGCCAGTCAGAACTCTTTCTCTGGTAGCCTTGTGTCCTTCCACGAGTTTCTGTAGTTTCTTGCCATCTTCAGGATCAAATGTTCCTTCTTTGAACAAGAATATTTGACGACACATGGGACAAAGGCCCTTGGACGTCTCCTGCTCCAACCACTTTATGATGCAATGGAGATGGAAATTGTGGGAACAGCCCGATCCAAGCACAATTGGACACCCGCCTCCAGGATACTTGCAGTTGGGGCAAGTTCCGTCAAAAGACACTCGACAGATACCGCATAGGTCGTCCTCGTAGCCTGTTCCAGGTATCTTCCAATGCCATGTGGAGAATCCGTGCCATTCGAGTATTTCGACCTTCATATTGTGATGTGACGATGCTGTTGATTTGATAAGTATTAGATGTAGACCCTAGGTAAGTTCGTTTTTCGTGAAAATACAATATCCAACCTCAATGTTAAGTGATAAGGATCTCAAAATCGTATATATTGCATCTAGAACTGTGAGTGGTATCTATTCTATGGAGATGTAGTAGTTGTGATGGTTAAAACTGTAGTCATTTAATAGTCGCGTCAAAAAGTCAATAGTCGCGTTAAGAATTCCAACTACTTTACTTGAACAAAAAATGACATGTAGCATAAGCTGAAATAAGACATTATTGTATTCTACATGGATATCACTACTATTAATTTATTCTACATGTAATATTAATTTATTCTTGGGTCTCACTAATCTTAATTCATTCTACTCATATTAATTTATTCTTAATGGATATCACTAATATTAATTTATTCTACATTGGTCTCATTGATATTAATTTATTCTACATGGATATCACTGATATTAATTTATTCTACATGGATATCACTAATATTAATTTATTCTACATCACTATTATTAATTTATTCTACTCATATGAATTTATTCTACATGGATATCACTAATATTATTTTATTCTACATGGATGTCACTAATATTAATTTATTCTACCATACTACCTATTTCCATCTGTTCTCTACAGAATTGTCTTTCATTTCGTTGTTCTCATTTCTTGTACACTAGGCCCTTGAATATATCGAAGGAATTACCGTCAGGCTGCAAGTGCAAGATCTCTTTGTTGCGGACGTCTTCGGCCACCAATAACCCGTAATCTGGTGTGATTCCCTTGATGATACACCTTCTGGGATTGCCGTGGCCTTCATCCACAACAACTTGTTGGTCGGAATGGAACCACCTCTTGTAGTATAATGGCAAGAACGGAGTCATTCCAGTTTTCAAAAACATTGGGAAGAATGAGTTCATCGTGTGCATGAGCTTGGCCAACAAGAGTTCTGGTTGGTACAAGGGCAAAGGAGGCTTGTTGTGGGCTTCTCTGATTTTATTTAGTTTCGCCAAAACGAGATTCAATGACGTGGTGGGGGCACTGTTGGAAACATTAATTCCTCCTCCCCATACAAGATAGAACATTCCATCAATAAACTGTGAGTTGATGAGTGCACCTGACACTTTGGCGTATTTTTGGTCATCTCCTTCCACTGTGCTATGGGTGGTGTCCTTGTCACTGAGGTTGTTGAAGTACTCTGGTTTGAGAATGTAGAGATCGTTGGGCCACTTGATTTTCAAGGGCATATCTTCGTATCCCACGCCCGCTCCTGCCTCGTCACTTCCGTAGCCCAAGACACTTTCGATTAAGGCCAAACCTCCGAGATACTGGAGAGTCACCACCGTACTAGGACAGTTGACCGGAACTTTGAATAATACCGACAGAGCAAGTACTCCCTTGGGATTAACCCACACGTTTCCTCCACGGCCTCTTCCAGCCACTTGAGTGGTTGCGGTCAAAATGAAGCCAGTGGGTAACTGGCGGAGTAGCTTGGGGTTTTTATCCATCAATGTGCTGGTAGAAGAGACAACTTCTCCGTATCCAGTGATTCTTCCGAATTCACCCACTTTTCCATTGTAGAGACGATTGAGATGCGAAAAGTAAGCTCCCATATTGAAATATGGCGTGGACTTGGAGTCTGGGTAATTACCTGAAGTAAATACTTTAATGTGCTTCGCAACACTATTGGGGTCTTCAATTGCATCGTCACTGCTCATGGAGTAATTGCTCTCAGGCTCGGCTTCGTCGTGGAAAACGAACGTGTCGTTTTCATCCTCAATGGTATTGCCATTAACCAAGTCCACATCATTCTTAATGTTCATCATTAAATTATTCAAAGCATTCACGTCCAAGCAAGAAGAAAGGTAGAGGGGAGTAACTTTAGGAATAGTCACGTCCACGTCTTCATTCACCTTCAAGCCCAACCTCTTCAAAAGTGAAACCATGAATAATCTGCGTTCCCTCTCATGCTGAGCAATGGTATTTACCATGTTGGTGTACTTCACGTCCTTATCATCGGGTTTCATCAAAGTGGGCGTAAACTCTGGATGCGAGCCTACCAATACCACGTCTCCCTTTCCAACCTTGCAATAAACGGCGGCTGCTTTCGAATTGTCATCCACGGCAATGTCTTCCGTATAAGTTGCCAAAATCTCGACGTTTCTGTGCTTGGACGCATCGACAAATACACCACCGCCATTGTAGTAGTTGTAGACAATTTCTGGCAGCTCTGGAAGGACGGCCCTGTTGACGTGGAGGGACGCAGCGTGGGCTCCATGGTGGGACTCGTAGACAAAGCCCTTAAAAGCACAACCTCGGACGGGTCCAGGGAAGAACGCCAATTCACGAGGTCCCGAGACCTCCAATTGGGGGTTTCCTTCCTCGAATTCACATCTGGCTCCGGCGTAGTACGCTCCAGCACAGATTCCGAGGAACTTGCCTCCTTTCCGGACGTACTGCTGGATCTTGCGATTGCCCTCTCCGTTCAACGAGTTGCAGTAGGGCAAGTCGGAGCCTCCGGGAAGCACCAACATGGACGTCTTGTACATCCACGGATCATTAAGAAGGGAGTGCTCGTTAATGGGCACCACGGCGTAGTATGGAGAGAGGTGGAGCTTCAACGTCTCCAAGCAGTGCTTGATGCTTTCGGTGGTGGTGCCGGGCCCCGAATAGACTAGGACGTTCATTGGACGCGTTGAATGCAGACGGGCAGTGTGGTATGTGTGTCTGAGTGTTAGTAGACGGAAGGTGAGTTGTTTGCACCGCCCCAACAATTCGTAATAGACTCCGTAGGTGCCAAAAATGAAAAGTGAAAAATTCAGCCAGTGCGAAGTCATAACTTGACTCACCATAGTCATCTGAAGCAAGCATGGCATTGGTGGAAAGCGGCGAGTCAGTGATATTGGATCCGCGGCCCGGCTTCGTGGTCAAGACGCGTGTGGTGGAGTCCACCAAGGACGCGTACGGGACCAAGGTGTTTCTCAACATCTGTCACGATGCCCAGGTGCCCACGCCGGAGGTGGCCTTCGAGCCCAGCGTGGTGTTTCCCATGATTATCGAGAACGAGTGGGAGATTCCCATCATCTTGTCGGTGGAGAAGGAGACGACCGACAAGAAGGGCGTGGTGTCGCGGTTGTACGACTGCTGCATCAGCTCGGAGTGTTTCCAGTGGTGCCAGGTCAACGTGGACTTGCGGACGATTTTGATCGAGTGGAGCATCGAGGCGGTGGAAATGCACTACGACGTGACGTTGGAGCGGGAGTACTCCATTCCCAAGATGTTGGCCAAGGGCGAGCTCTCGCAGACCGAGGTCAAGAAGGCCGAGATGACGGGCGATGGCCTTCGCGCAAGGCTCCAGCAGCTCCGCAACAACGAGACGCTTGGGCTCATTGAGGAAATGCACGGCGACGTTGACGATGAGGGCGGGGACGCGTTGCCCAGTCTCATGGACGTCAGGGGCCAGCAGCTGCGCAGGCCGCTCATCCAGGAGTTAGGAGACATGCACATCGATGATACGCCGGGCTTATCAGTGAAAAATTCCCAACACGAAGCAGCAGCACATTCTCCACTTTTGGCCGACCCCACCACCACCACCACCACCACCACCAGGGGAAGTAGCACACACGGCACGTGGCAGGGAAACACGGCGACAATTACAGAGACGCAAGTTGTCTACGACGTCAGTTTCACTCGTCTCGCCACACACTACCAGCTCCTTGTCAAGATCACCTCTGTCCAGGCACCCGTTCTCGGGCTCCGCTACTGTCTGGAAAAACATGCGTTGATGGTGAGAACGACGGAGCCAGGGTATTATTTCACACAAAAGCGCCGCGACACCGTGGAGATCCCGCTTCCGCAGACCGTGGGCGTGTCCCGTGCCGCCGACGTGCGGTCCTTCTTGGTCTGCCGCCAGTCGGCGGTGTATGTGTTCTGCTAGCGGTGTCTTGGGAAGTATGGATTTTGGTGGTGGGTGGAACATTGCGCGCGGGCTGCTGGATGCGGTAATGCGCGCGGTGCGACCGCGGCCCAAACGGGCATGGATTCCGCACGCAGCCTCAGATTAATCCGTACTTAATGGGACCATCCCCGGCATCTGTTTCTGGCCATCCAAATGAACGCCGAGGAACCGTTGTTAACTGGGGCCGTGGTCGAGGGCTACGACGCGGTGGAGCACGTGCCCGCGCACGTGCCCGCCCCGTCGGCGGCCACCGTCCAGTCCGAACTCACCTTCGTCACCAAGTCGTCCATTCCGCTTGTCGCAACCTTCTTCTTGCAGTACCTCCTCTCGGTCACCTCCATCTACGCCGCAGGCAAGCTCGGCCCCAAGGAGTTGGCCGCAGCCTCGCTCGGCGTGTGCACCTTCAACATCACCGGCTTGTCCATCTACCAGGGCATGGCCACCAGCTTGGACTCGTTGTGCTCGCAGGCGTACGGGTCGGGCCGCATCCAGAATGTGGGCTTGTACTTCCAGCGATGCTCCATGATGATCTTGGCCATCACCGCGTTCCCGTTGGTGTTCATCTGGTGGTTTTCCGGGTACTTTCTCGGGTTTGTCATTGCCGATGCCGAGTTGGTGCAAATGACCCAGACCTACTTGCGCATCAGCATCTTGGGCGCCCCCGGCCTCTTGTTCTTCGAGACCGGCAAGCGCTTCTTGCAGGCCCAGCACATCTTCAACGCCGGCACCTACATCTTGTTGGTGATTGCGCCGTTGAACTTGACCATCAACTGGTTGTTGGTGTGGCACCCCGTGTACGGCTTGGGGTACGTGGGGGCGCCCATCGCCGTGTCCATCATCTACTGGTGCATCTCGCTCCTCATGTTGTGCTACGTGCTCTTTGTCGACGGCCGCAAGTGCTGGGGCGGCCTCGACCTTGCCCGTGCCTGCACCAACTGGTCGCCCATGTTGAAGTTGGCCATTCCCGGAGTCATCATGGTGGAGGCCGAGTACTTGGCCTTCGAGATCTTGACGATTTTTGCTGCTTCCTTCGGCACCGAGGCGTTGGCCGCCCAGTCCATTGCTTCCAACGTGGGCTCGCTCCTCTTCCAGTTGCCGTTCGCCATCGCCGTGTCCATCAGCACGCGGATCGGCCACCACGTCGGCAGCAACGACATCCATGCCGCCAAGTTGGTCACCAACCTCTCGTACATCTTCGGCACCATTTCTGGTCTCTTCAACTTCTTGGTGGTGTTTTTGGGCAGACGTGCGCTTTCGCTCATGTTCACCCAGGACGAGAAGGTGCTCGACGTGGCCGACGGCATCCTCAAGTTGGTGGCCCTCAACCAGATCGGCGACTCCTACAACGTTTTGGGTGCTGGTGTGTTGCGTGGCCAGGGCAGACAGAGAATCGGGTCCATCTTGAACATGATCTCCTACTACATCATTGCGTTGCCTGCAGGCTACTGGTTGGCCTTCTCCGGCCACTTTGAGTTGAAGGGCTTGTGGTACGGCTTGATTTCGGGTGTCACGTTCTTGGCCATTGGAGAGCTCGTGGCCATTGTGCGCAGTGAATGGAAGGAGATCTTGATCGATTCTCACAAAAGACACGATCATTAGAGAGAGAGAGAGATGAAAGATGAAGGATGAGGGAGAGAGAGAGAGAGATGAGAAACGAGAGAAATGAGAGATGAGAGAGATAAGAGATGAGAGAGATGATATCCGGACCAATTATTAGGATAGAAATGCATTAATATTAGAGAAAGTGTAGATTAGCCAGTAGATAGCAGCAACATCTGCCATAATAAATATTTCACCATAATAATTCAATTCTCGCCTTACTCATCACATATGATTAAAGAATTCATATTCAAATGCCATTTATTCATATAATTTAAATAATTTAAACAATTCATGTAATTCAATTAAAATTACTCTAGTCATATCTGTCCATCCTTTCTCTATATCTCTTTTCTTTCACTCCCTTTCTCCATATCTCTTTCTTTCCTTTCTTCCTTCTCTTCCTTTCTTTCTTTCCTTTATTCCTTCTCTTCCTTATCTCATACACTACCACGGTTGCAATCATCGCGAACAAATTTTTTACCACTATAGAGATCATCTCCAACCATGCCCAGAAGATTCAACAAAAAGACGGCACAGACGTTCAGCGTGGTGCATAGAGCACACGATGACGCGTTGTACTACGACAACGACGCTTCTGCCCATGTGCTTGTGCCTGCGCCCTCCAAAAAGAAGCACGAAGAAGTGCCCCAGTTGGTGAGTTCCAAGCCCAAGAAGATCTTTACCAGTGAAGAATTGAGCGCACGGTTCAACCCCGAGGAAGTCAGAGCTATCAGGGAGAACGAGGGCTTGGCCGCTCAATATGGCATCTATTTCGACGACTCCAAGTACGACTACATGCAGCACTTGCGGCCCATGGGCAAGCAAGACGGTGTGTTCATTGAGGCCCAGAAGAAGGGCGGAGAGGAAAAGAAGAAGACGGGAAATATCGAGGATCTCTTCAAGGACCAACTTCCCTCGAAGAATAAGAGAAAAATCGCCCCCGATGAGCTCGAAAACATCCCCACTGAGCTCAAGGGCTTCAACCCCAACTTGGATCCCCGGTTGCGAGAGGTGTTGACGGCCTTGGACGATGAGGCGTACATCGACGACCAAGTGGATGAGGAAGAGGGAGACGATATCTTTGGCGATTTGTTGAAATCTGGAGAGGCCGACGAAGAGGACTTCTACGGCTCGGACTACGCCGATGGCGACGACTACGACGAATGGGACCTTGACAACTACGAGGACGAATACAACGAGAAATACGACTCGGATAACTACGATCCCCATGGCGAGGAGGACCGGTACGAGCAGGCCGAATTGCCCTACAACGAGGGCGAGGCTCCCGAGGAGTTGGACGGCGAGGACGTCAAGTTGATAAATACCAACTGGCAAGATGACTTCAACAAGTTCAAGAAGTCCACCAAGAACAAGGTCAACGAGTGGGACTCGGACGATGAAGAGGAGGAAGAAGGCGACGTCGTTCCCGATTTGCCATCCTTCGGCGAGCCCAAGAAGTCTGGCAAGAAATCCAACAACAAGATGAGAAAGAAGAAGGGAGCCATGACCGACACCTCGTCGTTTTCCATGACTTCTTCGGCATTGTTCCGAAGCGAGGGCTTGACGCTTTTGGACGACAGATACGAACAAATGGCCAAGAAATTCGAGGAGGAAGACTACGAGGAAGAAGACTACGAGCACTTCGACATGGGCAAGGAGAGAAACGACTTTGAGTCGATGCTTGATGATTTCTTGGACAATTACGAGCTTGAAAGCGGAGGCAGAAAGCTTGCGAAGAAGGACGAAGAGAGAACGCGGATCCAGGAGGCGGCCGATTCTGCATCCAAGGGCAAGGTGGCCGCGAGAAGAAGAAAGGAGAAGGCGGCCAAGGACCCGTTGGGCTCGTTGGGCTCGACGTTGGGGAAGTTGAACATTTGAGGCCATAGGGGCCTGGGTATATAGCTTGCATATAGTGCCCGGTATCGGTCACGTGACCGCTGGGAGTGTCTAGGAAAAAATTTTCCTCATTAGGGATGTCTATCGAAAGGAAACTACACCAACTGTACCAACTATCCTTGGCTGTGGGCAGGCTCTTGTGTCTAGAATCATCATCAGTATCACGTATCGGCCCGGTCCCTAAATCCGAGCAACTTTCCGGCTGCTCCCACCATCTTTCTTCCACTGGTTATATCACACCACCTCCACTAGGCCATCCTCCATCCCCTTGTCAAGATTAGGTCGATACAACGATTCCTTGCGGTACTCTTTGTTGTCCTTGTCACTTTCTACCGCTTCATCTACTCTGCAGCGCCAAAAATGACCAATCATCACACCGTGACCTCCATCTCGCTGGTGTACGCCGAAGTGTTGTCCACTAAGCCTCAGGCGTACTGGGACTACGACGACTTGAACATCAAGTGGAACTCCCAGGAAAACTACGAGATCATCAAGAAGTTGGGCCGGGGAAAGTACTCCGAGGTATTCTTGGGCGTTGACTTGGCCAAGAAAGATAAGGTGGTCATCAAGGTGTTGAAGCCCGTCAAGAGAAAGAAGATCAAGAGAGAAATCTCCATCTTGAAGAACTTGGTCGGTGGCCCCAACATCATCGAATTGCTTGACGTGGTGAGAGAACCACAATCAAAGACCCCGGGATTGATTTTCGAACACATCAACAACATAGACTTCAGAACATTGTATCCGACCTTCACGGACTATGACATACGGTACTACATGTACGAGTTATTGAAAGCGTTGGACTACTCTCATTCCATGGGCATAATGCATAGGGATGTCAAGCCCCACAATGTGATGATTGATCATGAGAAGAAATCCCTTAGATTAATAGATTGGGGTTTGGCCGAGTACTACCACCCGGGCACCGAGTACAATGTCAGAGTGGCGTCCAGATACTTCAAGGGACCTGAATTGTTGGTTGACTTCAGATTGTACGACTATTCCTTGGACTTGTGGTCCTACGGTTGCATGTTAGCATCCATGGTCTTCATGAAAGAACCATTCTTCCATGGTAAGTCCAACACCGACCAATTGGTGCAGATCGTCAGAGTTTTGGGCTCTTCCAGCTTGAACGACTATCTCGAAAAGTACAACTTGAAGTTGAGCGATGAATACGAAGACTTGGGCTACTACAATAGACGCCCATGGGAGAGATTTATTAACGACAATAACAAGCATCTTGTTTCTAAGGAATTCCTTGACTTCATCGACAAATTGTTGAGATATGACCATCAAGAAAGATTAACTGCCAAGGAAGCCATGAACCATAGTTATTTTGATGTCATTAGAGAAAGAAGTTAATTGTGTATAGTATAATAGTTTAGTAACCAATCAAATGGTGAGGTAATATAATTAGGCGAGTTTTGTTTGAATATAAAACGTAGAAGAAAAAATGGTGAATTGTCGTAGATGTCAATTTTATCAAAATATTGAAAATCTTGAAAATATTTAAAAAGATAATATTAATATTAAATTAGTGTCGATTAAGTACCACTTACTTTCATGATATACAGTTTCAATTAATACAAGCAATCATGGTAGAATGATATGATCCTTTAGTAGAGTTAACTTCATCTTGTGACTATAGTATCTCACCTATATGCAGGAAATGTTCCATATACTTCTAAATCTTGACTTTGCCCAAGTTTAGCTGAATATCTAGAACTAGTTTCTTCTACTACATCCAAAATGAGCTCCGACAACTCGAAAGTATTCTTCGATATCACCGCTGGAGGCAAGCCAAAGGGTAGAATTGCCTTTGAATTGTTCGACAAGATCGTGCCCAAGACGGCTGAAAACTTCAGAGCATTATGTACTGGTGAAAAGGGCATCAGCAAAGGGTCCGGCAAGCCACTTCACTACAAGGGATCCAAGTTCCACCGTGTGATCAAGGATTTCATGTGTCAAGGTGGTGATTTCACGCACGGCAGTGGAGTTGGAGGAGAGTCTATCTACGGCGAGAAGTTCGAGGACGAGAACTTCAAGCTCATTCACGACAAGCCTTTCTTGTTGTCCATGGCCAATGCGGGACCCAACACCAATGGCTCCCAATTCTTCATCACCACAGTTCCTACTCCCCACTTGAACTCCAAGCATGTTGTTTTCGGACAAGTGATCCAGGGTAAGTCGATTGTGAGACAGATGGAAAGATGCGACAAGGGCGCCAGCGACTGTCCCAAGGAAGACTGGATCATTGCCGACTGTGGCGAGTTGCCCAAGGACTACGTTCCAGAACCTGCCGTTGCCACTGACGACGGAACCGGCGACGTCTACGAGGACGTTTTGGCCGACAACGACAACATTGATGTCAACAGCCCCGAGTCTGTGTTCAACGCCGCCAGAGCCTTGAAGGACATTGGCACCAAGCAGTTGAAGGATGGAAAGCTCGACGTGGCGTTGGCCAAGTACAACAAGGCCGCTGGCTTCTTGGAGGAGTATTTCCCCGAGGACTTGTCGAAGGAAGACTTGTCGACGTTGCACAGTCTCAAGTTGGCGTGCTACTTGAATGCGGCGTTGGTGGCGTTGAAACTGAAGAACGGTCTTGCCACCATCAAGGCCGCCACCAAGGCGTTGGAAGGCGAAGAGGTTGACGACAAGTCAAGGGCCAAGGCCCTTTATCGTAAGGGAATGGGCTACTTGCTCTGCAAGAACGAGGAGCAGGCCCAGGTTGAGTTGGAAAATGCCCGTGAGCTCCAGCCTGCTGACGGGGCCATTCTCCAGGGTTTGGAGCAGGTCAAGGCCTCCAGCAAGGCACGTCGGGAGAAGGAGAAGAAGGCCATGTCCAAGTTCTTTTCGTAGAAAGACGGGCATAATGTCGTAGCTTAAACTCGAAAATGTACATATTGCCAAGTTGCTGTAGTAATGAGGCATAGATTACTCACAAAAGTTAGGATTGAAGCATAGATCACTCCTTTCAGTATTGAAACATGGATAGATACTCCCCAACATGGATACATCTTCCTATCATACTCTAGAGCATGGATAAATACTTCCTATTATAATTTAGAGCATGGATACATCTTCCTATTATATTGTAAAGATTCATACTCCATAATTCGTCGCAGTATTGAAGTATGATTATCTTCCTAACATTTAATGTGAAGCATAGATTACATCTTCCTAACATTCAATTGAAGCTACATTACACACTCCATGATCTGACCAGTATTGAAGTATCCCTAATCTGTTGTACCGAAGCATGGATAACTTCCTAACACATACTTCAATACTGCCTAATCTGTTGAACCGAAACATCTATCCTCATCTTTCTAGTTATTTAGTAATTGCACTTCTTTAGTGTTGCATAATTGCACCCATTCTGTGCCTAGACTCTTACTCACTGTTTCCTCTGTGCCCCACACTTTAGCGGCCCAGTCTCACATGTACGCACTCTCCGCCACGTTAGTGTGCGGAGCAAGGCGCCTGCGCGTACATCGCAGACTGCTTTTTCTCAGTTTTTTTCACGTCGCCACTCACGCTGAAAAATCCACTCCCTAATCACAACAACCTCTATCGGTGACTCCACCTCCAATCCATCACCGTTAACCATCCCTAAACATTCCTATCAATCCACGGGTCCTAAGTAGTGTGTTCTACCGTTATTTAGTGAGGAAGAGTTTAGAGTAACCCTGCATCCGATACTATTCCCAGCATACCATCCAGTATCCTATTTCTTCTCGAGAATTTAGTAACACTCATTTGTTTGATTGTTTCCACCCCGAATAACCAGAACCAGCGTTTCACGGGATAGATTTTCATTGTACATTACCCCCCCAGTTTATTTCCAGATTAAAATTTGTTTAAAAAAGCCAAAAACATTGTGATTAAGTTGTATCAATATGAGTCGTCAATTTCCTTATTCGAGCGCCCCATTGCGTGCAGTGAAGGAAGTAAGTACCTCGGGTTCCAGCGATATCGAGAGAGAGAGAGAGAGAGAAACGGAGATCTCTACTGTTCAAGTACTAACGTCTAGGTTCAATTTGGATTGTTTTCGCCAGAGGAGGTGCGTGCCATATCGGTGGCCAAGATTGAGTACCCGGAGACCATGGATCAAGCCACCAAGAAGCCCAGAGAGGGAGGGTTGAACGACCCTCGGTTGGGTTCGATTGATCGTAACTTCAAGTGTCAGACTTGTGGTGAAGACATGGCCGAGTGCCCAGGACATTTTGGCCACATCGAGTTGGCCAAGCCAGTCTTCCACATTGGTTTCATTGCCAAAATCAAGAAAGTCTGTGAGTGTGTCTGTATGCACTGTGGTAAGTTGTTGTTGGACGAGACCAACTTGGCCATGTCTCAGGCGATCAAGATCAGAGACCCCAAAAAGAGATTCAATGCCGTGTGGAATTGTTGTAAGAGTAAAATGGTTTGTGAGACTGATAATAATGATGAGGAAAATACCGACACTCCAAAGAGAGGAGGCTGTGGCCACACTCAACCAACTATCCGTAGAGATGGGTTGAAATTGTGGGGTACATGGAAGCACAACAAGAACTTTGATGAAAACGACCAACCAGAGCGTCGTTTGTTAACTCCATCGGAAATCTTGAATGTTCTCAAGCATATAAGTTCCGACGACTGTCAGAGATTGGGTTTCAATGAGGACTACGCCAGACCCGAATGGATGTTGATTACGGTCTTGCCCGTCCCCCCACCACCTGTCAGACCATCTATTGCATTCAATGATACTGCCAGAGGTGAGGATGATTTGACTTTCAAGTTGGCCGATGTTATCAAAGCAAATATCAATGTGCAAAAGTTAGAAATGGACGGTTCCCCCCAGCACGTCATCAGTGAGTTTGAGGCGTTGCTTCAGTTCCACGTGGCGACTTACATGGACAATGATATTGCTGGTCAGCCACAAGCTCTCCAAAAGACTGGACGTCCCATCAAGTCGATTCGAGCTAGATTAAAGGGTAAGGAAGGTAGATTGAGAGGTAACTTAATGGGTAAGCGTGTGGATTTCTCTGCACGTACCGTTATTTCCGGTGACCCCAACCTTGACTTGGATCAAGTTGGTGTCCCCATCTCGATTGCCAGAACTTTGTCTTATCCAGAAGTCGTTACTCCATACAATATCCACAGATTGACAGAATATGTCAGAAATGGTCCAAATGAGCACCCTGGTGCCAAATACGTCATAAGAGATACGGGTGATCGTATAGATTTGAGGTATAATAAGAGAGCTGGTGACATTGCGTTGCAATATGGTTGGAAGGTCGAACGTCATTTGATGGACAATGACCCAGTCTTGTTCAACCGTCAACCATCCTTGCACAAGATGTCTATGATGGCCCACAGAGTCAAGGTTATGCCATACTCTACATTCAGATTGAATTTATCTGTCACTTCCCCATATAACGCCGATTTCGATGGTGATGAAATGAACTTGCACGTTCCTCAATCTCCAGAAACAAGAGCAGAGTTGTCTGAGATTTGTGCCGTCCCATTACAAATTGTTTCCCCACAATCGAATAAGCCAGTCATGGGTATTGTGCAAGACACTTTGTGTGGTGTTCGTAAAATGACCTTGCGTGACAATTTCATTGAGTACGACCAGGTGATGAATATGTGTTATTGGATTCCTAACTGGGATGGTGTTATTCCTCCTCCCGCTATCGTGAAGCCAAAGCCATTGTGGACAGGTAAGCAATTGCTTTCCATGGCCATTCCTAAGGGTATTCACTTGCAGAGATTCGATGATGGAAAGGATATCTTGAGTCCTACTGATTCTGGTATGCTTATTGTCGATGGTGAAATTATGTTTGGTGTTGTCGATAAGAAGACTGTTGGTGCAACTGGTGGTGGTTTGATCCATACAGTCATGAGAGAGAAGGGCCCACAAGTGTGTGCCAAACTTTTCAGTGCCATTCAAAAAGTTGTGAACTACTGGTTGTTGCATAATGGTTTCTCTATCGGTATTGGAGATACTATTGCTGATGCGGGAACCATGAAAACTGTCACAACCACCATTCAGGAGGCTAAGGACAAGGTGCAAGAGATTATTTTGGCTGCTCAACAGAACAAATTAGAGCCAGAACCAGGTATGACCTTGAGAGAATCCTTTGAGCATAATGTTTCGCGTGTTTTGAATCAAGCGCGTGATACTGCTGGTCGTTCCGCCGAAATGAATTTGAAGGACTTGAATAACGTGAAACAGATGGTGGTTTCAGGTTCTAAGGGTTCTTTCATCAACATTTCTCAAATGTCTGCATGTGTGGGTCAACAAATTGTTGAAGGTAAGAGAATTCCATTCGGTTTCTCTGATCGTTCATTGCCACATTTTACCAAGGATGATTATTCTCCAGAATCAAAGGGTTTCGTTGAAAATTCTTACTTAAGAGGATTGACCCCCCAAGAATTCTTTTTCCACGCTATGGCTGGTAGAGAAGGTCTTATTGATACTGCAGTTAAGACAGCCGAAACTGGTTATATTCAACGTCGTTTGGTCAAGGCTTTGGAGGATATCATGGTTCACTATGATGGTACTACCAGAAACTCGTTAGGAGACATTATTCAATTCGTCTATGGTGAAGACGGTATTGATGGTACTCAAGTCGAAAAGCAATCAGTGGATACCATTCCTGGATCCGATGCCAGCTTTGAGCGTCGTTACCGTATTGACTTATTGGACCCCAAGAAGTCTATTTCGGAATCATTGCTTGAATCCGGTAAAGAGATTAAGGGTGATGTGAAGTTGCAAAAGGTTTTGGATGAGGAATACGAGCAATTGCTTAGTGACCGTTCCTACTTGAGAAATGTTTGTTTCCCTAATGGTGACTCTAGTTGGCCATTGCCCGTTAACATGCGTCGTATTATTCAGAATTCTCAACAAATTTTCCACAGTGGTCGTCATAAGGCTTCTGACTTGCGTTTGGATGAAATTATCACTGGCGTTCGTGAACTTTGTACTAAACTTTACGTTATCCGTGGTGACACTCCATTGCAGAAAGAAGCACAAGCCAACGCAACCTTACTTTTCCAATGTTTGGTCCGTTCTAGACTTTCCGCTCGTCGTGTTATCGAGGAATTTAAGTTGAACAGATCTTCATTTGAATGGGTCGTTGGTGAAATTGAATCTCAGTTCCAAAAGTCGATTGTCCACCCAGGTGAGATGGTTGGTGTTATTGCTGCACAATCTATTGGTGAACCAGCCACTCAGATGACGTTGAACACTTTCCACTATGCCGGTGTGTCCTCAAAGAATGTCACCTTGGGTGTCCCACGTCTTAAGGAAATTCTTAATGTTGCAAAAAACATTAAGACTCCTGCTCTTACTGTCTACTTGGAACCTGAGATTGCGGCTGATATCGAGAAGGCAAAGGTTGTGCAATCTGCTATTGAGCATACCAGTTTGAAGAATGTTACTTCGTCTACTGAAATTTTCTATGATCCCGACCCCAGAACCACTGTCATTGATGAAGATTATGATACTGTTGAAGCATACTTTGCCATTCCCGATGAGAAGGTTGAAGAATCTATTGAGAAACAATCTCCATGGTTACTTCGTCTCGAATTGGATCGTGCAAAGATGTTGGACAAGCAATTGACCATGGCACAAGTCGCCGAAAAGATTTCTCAAAACTTTGGTGAAGATTTGTTTGTTATCTGGTCTGATGATACTGCTGATAAATTGATTATTCGTTGTCGTGTCGTTCGTGATCCAAAGTCTTTGGACGAAGATGCCGATGCTGAAGAAGATCAAATCTTGAAGCGTATTGAAGCACACATGCTTGAGTCTATTTCTTTGCGTGGTATTCCAGGTATTACCAGAGTTTTCATGATGCAACATAAGGTAAGCTCTCCAGATGAGACCGGTGAGTATGCTCAAGGTAAAGAATGGGTTTTGGAAACGGATGGTGTGAACTTGGCAGATGTTATGGCTGTCCCTGGTGTTGATTCATCGCGTACTTACTCCAACAACTTTATTGAAATTCTCTCTGTCTTGGGTATCGAAGCTACTCGTTCTGCTTTGTACAAGGAAATTCTTAACGTTATTGCTTTCGATGGTTCCTACGTTAACTACCGTCACATGGCCTTGTTGGTTGATGTGATGACGTCGCGTGGTCACTTGATGGCCATTACTCGTCACGGTATTAACAGAACTGATACTGGAGCATTGATGCGTTGTTCCTTCGAAGAGACCGTGGAAATTTTGCTTGAAGCTGGTTCAGCTGCCGAATTGGATGATTGTCGTGGTATTTCTGAAAATGTTATGTTGGGACAGATGGCTCCATTAGGTACTGGTGCTTTTGATGTCATGGTCGATGACAAGATGTTGCAATCTGCTCCATCTAACATTGCTGTTAGCAATGGTGAAAACTATGCTGATGATGGAGGTGCTACTCCATACAGAGATTATGACATGGAAGATGATGGAATCCAATTTGAGGAAGGTGCTGGATTTTCTCCAATCCATACTGCTCCTGTTTCCGATGGTGCGGGAGGTCTCACCTCTTACGGCGGCCAACCAACTTCTCCATCGCCAACTTCGCCATTCAGTTATGGAGCTACTTCCCCAAGCTTTGGAGGTGCTACTTCTCCAGGATACGGAGGAACTTCGCCATCGTACTCGCCTACATCTCCATCATATTCCCCAACGTCACCATCTTACTCGCCTACATCTCCATCCTACTCGCCTACGTCGCCATCTTATTCACCAACATCTCCATCTTACTCCCCAACCTCGCCATCATACTCCCCAACTTCCCCATCCTACTCCCCTACATCCCCATCCTACTCACCAACCTCACCATCATACTCTCCTACCTCACCATCATACTCCCCAACCTCCCCTTCATACTCACCAACTTCCCCATCTTACTCACCAACATCTCCATCATACTCCCCTACTTCTCCATCCTACTCGCCAACTTCCCCATCCTATTCCCCAACATCTCCATCCTACTCACCAACATCTCCATCCTACTCCCCAACCTCCCCATCATACTCACCAACATCTCCATCCTACTCCCCCACTTCCCCTTCATATTCTCCAACATCTCCATCTTACTCTCCAACATCTCCATCTTACTCTCCTACTTCTCCTCAATATTCTCCCGGTTCCCCTGAGTACTCACCATCTGCTTCTAAGGACAAGGAAAAGGATAATGAAAAGAAGTAAAGGTGTTTTGGTAATTGATTCAACCAATAAAATCTTTATCTACTAATTTGCAGTATAACATAAAAATCTAGAACTCCTTTAATAAATATCGAAAAAAAAGAGTCGTAGTTCCAATAAGTAGTAACTTGATTTAATACTGAACATTCCTGCATAGAACACCGATGCCTTCACCGAAATTACTTCTATTTCAAACTTGAAAGCTTACTTCAACATGAGCTTAGAGACCAAAGAGACCCAAAATGGAGGGGAAAGTAATGGCCCAAAAGTGACATTGAAAGAATTAGAGAAGAGACGCAGACAAGTTTTCAAGCCGGTTCTTGATAATCCGTTCACACAATCGTCATTATGGCCTTTTGTTGAGCCTAAAGCAGCAGAAACTATAGTCGACTCCCTATGTGCTTTAGTGTCAGGTTTAGGATCATACAACGAGATCATCAAGTCTAGAAACAAGGGAGATAAGAGCAAGCCGACGCCTCCTCCTCCAGAAATAGAAAAACATGTCACCATTGGATTCAACTCAACGGTCCAAGCATTGGAAAAGCAGGCCTCTGTGCATAGAAATCGACTCTATAACAATAAAGCCAAGGCCAAGAAACCCAAGAACTACATAAAATATGTGTTTGTGGCCAAATATGATATTACACCTGCCCTTCTCACAAACCATTTTCCGATCTTGTGCTTCACAGCATCGTTCAGTAAAGAAGACAGAGTCAAGCTAGTGCAGTTGCCGAGGGGAGCAATGGCACGTTTGTCAGAGGTGCTCCATATGGACAATGTTGGAATTATAGGATTAGAAGAGGAAGTCTCTGCAGCAGCATTCGTTATAAAGTTCGTGGAAGAAAATATTAAGGACGTGGAGGCACCATGGCTCAACGGGCTATTGGATCCACAGGCAGACCCGTCATTTTTAGTCCCTTCGCTAGGATTCTTACAAACGTCCGCCCCAATATTACCGAAGAAAAATGATCAGAAGGCTAAAAAGAAACAGCAAAAGTCCGAGAAAGACACCGACGCTTCAAGAGACGCCGAGCCTGCCAAGAAGAAACACAAGAAACAATAATTTGCATAAGGAGACCCAAGGTGAAGTGGCATAGCATATGTACATAGACCCAAGTTTGCACGTGACCAACACGACGCGTATGAAAAATTAAGTGTAGATTTGAAGAGTTTAACTATCAGTGTTTCACAGATGTCTAAACACGCCCTCTCTCTTGAGTTACCCTGGGTCGAAAAGTATCGTCCTCACAAGCTTGACGATATAGTTGGTAACGAGGGGACCATTGAAAGACTCAAACTTATAGTGCAAGATGGAAATGTGCCTCACATGATCATTTCTGGTTTGCCAGGTATTGGTAAGACCACCTCCATTCATTGTTTGGCATATGAGTTATTGGGACCAGAGTTGTACCAGCAAGCCACATTAGAGTTGAATGCTTCGGATGAGAGAGGAATTGATGTCGTCAGAAACAAAGTGAAACAATTTGCACAAACCAAGATTCTGCTTCCTCCAGGACGTCATAAGATCATTATCTTGGATGAGGCCGATTCGATGACGCCAGGTGCACAACAGGCGTTAAGAAGAACCATGGAAATATACTCCAATACCACCAGATTTGCATTTGCTTGTAACCAGTCGCTGAAAATCATCGAACCTTTGCAATCAAGATGTGCAATTTTGAGATACAACAAGTTGGCTGACGACCAGGTGTTGGCCAGATTACTTGAAATTACCGAGGCAGAGAATGTCCAATACAACAGTGAAGGCTTGCAAGCGTTGGTGTTTACGGCTGAAGGTGACATGAGACAAGCCATCAACAATTTACAGAGTACAGTTTCAGGCTTTGGCTTTGTCAACGACATAAATGTGTTCAAGATAGTAGACCAGCCACATCCATTGGTCATCAAAAAGATCTTATTAAGTTGCACGAACTCCAAAAATATTGACGAGGCCATAGAGAATTTAGATACCTTGTGGAACAAGGGATATTCAGCCATTGATATCGTCACCCTGTCATTCAAAGTTGCAAAGACATTACCAGGAATAAGCGAAAGCAAAAGATTGGAGATTATCAAGGAAATTGGGTTTGTCCATATGAGAGTGTTGGAGGGAGTTTCTACGTACTTACAGTTATGCGGGCTCTTCTCTAAAATATGTGATTTATAGTTTCAAATGAAAAAACTAATAAAAATTAGTGCTTGTATGCTTTGCACAAAGTCTCGAAATGCTGAACTTCTTCTTCGATGATGTTTGCCGCTTCCAATGGAGCATTGTCTTGTTTAGCCAGCTCCCCAATATCACCCTTCAAAATACTAATTACCAAAAAGTAATTATTGTAAAGGAAGATCTCCTTTTCTGTCGACTTGGTCTTTCCAACTCCGAAAAAGTGATTACTCAACTTTGTTAATAAGTTTTCAAAGTCGTTTCTCAATCTGTTAATGGAAATGAACAACGGCTCGCCTCTCACATCATTGTTCCCGTCCTTGGAGTTGATTACCGACAATTTCAATAATCCCAGTAAAAATTGGGCAAATTGCTGAGTAGCAATGACAGGAGCTAAATTGGAATCTCTAGACGATCTCAATATCGATTTTTTCAACGAGTCACAATTCATGTCAATAATCTTTGTAAACTGGGGCCATAAGATCATGAGAAGGGAATTCAAATGATCATCTATGATTGGAATGTGAAACTCGTTGCGCATCAACGACTGCGCCTGCTGTACCATTCGAATCATCAATAACACCGCAAACGCGTCACACGTTCCAAATCCAGTAGAAGTCATGCTTGATCTTGCCGTAGATGCAGTGTTGCCAGGTCCTACACTGGGAGCTGGAGTGTGAGAAATGAGCCAGCTGGTAAATTCATTACCCAACTTGAAAACAGGCTCAAACATAACATGAGCCCATCCGCTCTTGGATGAATCGTGAGTTGGATCCGCTGGTTTCTTTCCGATGGACATATTGTCAAACTTTTCGTTGCCTTGGTAAAAAAAATCAACCATGAAGAGATATTCCACTATGATATTGTCAGTCAATGCAATGATCCATTGATTGAAAATGAACTCTAACCAGTAGGCGAATGGGGTTGTTTCAGCGATCTGTGAAGGAATAGCAGTCAGGGGTACCAGTGAAGATTTTTCTTCGAGAACATTTAAACGCTTATCGATTGATTGAAGGTAAGCACTCATGGTAACCTGGCCCGAAGAGGTGTGAGGAGGCTTTTGTAGACCCGACGTCGTCGTAGTGGAGAGCCAGCCCTTGAATCCTGTACTAAAGATACTCTTTTCTTCTTGTACATTATTTCCAAGCACCAAGTTTTGGTCAATATTACGGATATTGAGGGATTCTAATGCATAGATATATTTTGCGAATCTTGACTGGTAATACCATCTCATGGTATAGATGTATGCTTGTTGGAGTTGGTTGGCCAATTGCTTATGATGCGTCTTTAAAAAAGCAAAGGCTTCCTTAATTTGTAATAGGTTTTGTTGAATTGTTTGGGAGGATACTTTCATGTTGGATCTAAGTTGTTTGATCTGAACGATCATGTGGTCTCTTATTCTTTCGACGGCCTTGAAGATCAAAGATTTAATTCCCGATTCAAGTTGTTGCAATGACTTTGAGTCTTTGTAAGATTGTAAGACAGGACTATTTTGAAGGTCTCCTGACTTGATGCTGGCAATTAATTGTAACTTTTCATTGATGAACTTGATGTTTTCCACCCACGATGCATCGATTTCATCTTTGAGGATAGATCGAACCACTTCCGGCGAAATGATAAGGTCCAAGATGATGGGGTTTAAGCGGTCTGTGGTGTTACGACTCAAATTGGAGTCTTTTGAAAGCTTTCTTGACTGATCATGCAATGATACCAAACTTTCCGATAAACGATCGAGCTCGGAATCAAAATTACTCAAGATAGTATCTATGGGAACCAAGTTTTCTCTGTGTTTGCGTATGGTGCTTTTGTAGCTGGTGAACTTGGAAATCAATTGGGCCAACTCCTCCTGAGAAAGACGTGGAGCTCCTTCGACCTCGGAAGAATTGGCTTCAATTCGAATCAGTTCAAGGATCAAAGAGTCTTCAGGCCGATCCTTCTGTGTGTGTAACGCTTTGATATTGTGAAGATTGTCTAAGTTGGTTGGTTCAGTTTTCGGAACGTCGTCAAGAGGATAGATCCTCTTGAGCTTTTGCAAAGCAGACATGCTTTCCACTTCAATTCCACGCAGCAACAATACAAGAATTGGCTCTCGGCAAGTAGTAAGGTTAACTAGAAGTTAAATTGTTAACTGAAATCAGATCGGAATAGTAATTGCGGTTGAAGGATGATCGAGCTATTCTGAATTTTGTTTTTCTGAATCTCCACAAAAGTGCTGTTTGAGAAATGAGAATTGAGAACTGAGAACTGAGATATTGATATTGAGATTTTGAGAGTGTGAAATAAGAAATTGAGATAGAGGATAGCATGGAATTAAATGGAATAGCCGGGATACAGAATGCAATAGAAGTTGGTAGAGACAGAGAGAAGGATACAAAAGAAGAGGTGGTAAATCAACCGAAGCCTACAGAGTCTCAATTGCGAATAATTGAGCATCCATGTACGATGGGGGAGATATTATCCATCCAGGCAGGCCCTGGAAGTGGCAAGACATGGACACTCGTGCAAAGAGTGGTCCATTTGATCGAGAATAAAGGCATACAACCGGAGGAGATTCTAGTGCTATCAATGACCAACCGAGCAGTCAATTCTTTACGAACCACTTTAAAGAACAATCTTGGAGTGGAGCGGAGCAGAGAAATTGACGTGAGTACATTCCATTCCTTTAGTGCCAGTCTAGTTGAACAGTTTGAGGCAATCTACTTCCCGAACAAGCCCAGGAGAAGACTTATGGACGATCTAAGTTGGAGAAACTTTTCGACGCTATTTCTGGGTAAAACCATTGGCATCAATGGCACCAGCATCAAGGGAAACCTTAATGCCTTTACGTTAGAAAGAATGTTGAATGAAATCAAAAGTGGTCAGTTGAGTATCGAAGACGCGTCGGCGAAGTACTCCGTCAGCAAAGAGTATGTGGGAGAATTGATGAATTTCTTGCACAAGAACCGCATCATCAGGTACCAGGATTTTTTGTTGGATGCCATTTCAATCATGCAAACGTCTAAGAAGCAGAATCAAATTATTCCCCAGTTGTCCAATTATAAGGTTGTTATCGTGGATGAATTTCAAGACATGCATTACCTGCTTTTGAATGTGGTGAAAGAGGTCGTAACATACCCTTCGGACGAATCCCAAAAGGACAGTAGAAAGCACTTGACCGTTGCCGGTGACGAGAATCAGTGCATATATGAATTCTTGGGGTCAGTGCCCGAAGTTGACTTTGGCCAGGAGTTCCCCGATTTCAAGGTGAGGAGGATGAATATCCACGAGACTTTTAGACTTACGCCCGAGGTGCTAAAAGCTTCCAATGAAACGGTGCTTCACTCGAACGGGTTGGTCAACGATGGCTCGTTGGATATGAAATCGATGAAGGGGTCTCTTTGGAAACCGGTAATTTTCAGTGCCCCCAATAGGTTCGCCGAGTATGAGTACATCTTAAAGGAGATGTCACGCTTGGTGCTTGAACTGGGGGGATTATTTAAGTTGTCGGATATCATCGTGCTAGGGAGGGCCAACAAGGATGTCGAGGAATTCCTACAGTTTGCCAATAAATTCGGATTCAAGTGCAACAAGTTTGCCCATGCGGCACCGTGGTTGAATTCCAAGGTGCACCTTTTCCTTGACATATTGAGCGTGCTCAGTCGGGGCTTTGGGTCCGACTTCAATTTGATGTGCATAATCCTCCTTCTCGACAAGCGAGTGGGCTCGAGGCAACGAGTAGCCAAGCTCTTCAACCTGGTGGAAAGCTGGCGCAAATCTCGGGCAGATGAGCATAATCACGATAACAGAATGGAGGAATACATACGTCAGCAGCTCGGCAATGCCCCATCGAGCCCTTCCAGAAAGGACAAGAGCTTCTGGAGTATTTACAAGGCTCCAGAACACCGGCAGACAATAGAGGCGATCCAAGACTTCCTCGAGGCGATAGCGGAGGAGCAGCAAACGCTCGAACCCCAGGCAACAACGCCGCAGCAGATAATGACGAGCTTGCACAACATTGTGCACAAGCTGGGCTTAATTGAGCATCTCAATTCAGCCGCCCCGAAACATCTGCCCTTGCATGGATCGAGGGAAACAAAGGAATTCCGACACAATCTCGAGAGTCATGTCCTAGGGTTCTACCGATCGTTATCGCACTCGTATGCGAAGCACACGGGCGAAGGGTCCCCCGAGCCCTTTATAGAGTATTTTTTGCGCTCGTATGTTGAAGACATTCCTGTTTTGGACGGGCGGTTGGTGAATGTATCCACCATCCATACGGCTAAGGGTTTGGAGTTTCCCGTGGTTTTTGTGTTAGGAAGCCCATCCACCAATAACGTTCCTTACTGGCAGAATGTGCTTGATTCTGCACTTATCGCGAACGGACAAACGGCACGATTGTTATATGTGGCATGCACTCGGGCAAAGCACTTGCTCTATATAGGCAGTCCGCGGCAGGCGGACCGCCGAAGCTTCACGTCTGCACCACCGCCGATGGCGACGATCCTTTCCCGCATGACGCCAGCCCGGCCCATGCCCTCTCTTGCCCGGCAGCATGCGGGGGCCCGAGTGTTCTCGGGCCTTTTTGGTGCGGGTTCTTGTGGCTCGGGCGTTGGCTCTCGCTTTGTCCAACGACCTTCCCCTATTGTTCGATCTGCGGGTTCGCCCCTGGTTACTGTAGGCAGGAATTTCGCTATCAGACACACTCCATTTGTTGCCTTCTGTGCAGCCACACCGTGGCATGGTTTATCTTCCTTATCGCGAATGCGGAATTTTGCGACGGCGTTCGCGAAACTCCTACTCCAGCCCTGAATAATTTAGCCAATTTGCAGGAGTCATGGCCCGGGGTATTGTGCTTTGACTCGTACATATTGGTACATATTGGGCCAACGCCCCGGTAAATTGGCAAATTGCAGGTGTTTCGATACCGCAACCAAGGATTTGGGCTTTCATCGTGCACTTGGACTTACTTTGTGGGGGAGGCGGACTCAGTCGACCATGTCGCACGTATATACGCCCCAGCCTGTGCCAGACGACACCGCCGCCAGAAACGACTTGAGCTACAAGGATTATCCCGGCATCTACAATTACATGAGCGAGTTTCAAGTCAAGCTCGACAAGCACATGGCCCGCCAGCTCATGGTGTCGTTAGCTGGTCCTAACGACGCCATGGCGCCGTCCATCACCGTGTTCAAAAAGAAGAATCTCAAGAACTTTGGCGGCCGCCGGCCGCCGTCCAATATTTACGAACACAACTTGCAGAAGTCCCAGATCGACATCAATGATAACGGCAAGTCGGTCTCGTGCTGCATCCGGTGCCGCAAGCTCAAGAAGAAGTGCACGCGGACCATCCCCGAGTGTTCCAACTGTGCTTCGTCCGACGAGCTCTGTGTGTACCAGCCCCGCAAGCCCAAGGCCCGCTCACGGCTGCACTCACGGCCTGCTTCTGGGGTCAGTCTTCCCAGCATTTCCACCGTGAATTGGGGCCCAGGAGGAGGGCTTCCCTCGATATCGGAAATGAAGAGCTTTGCCCCAAGTCCGGTCCGCAACAGCAGTTTCCAGTCGTTGTCGAGCTACCAGTCGCTATCGAGCGACCAAAGCCCCGACTTGCTGCGAGGGGCGCTGCTGCCAGCAACCGAAAGCATCGGGGAAGGCACCCCCAAAGCGTCCAACTACTTTTACGAACCAAAGCGCAAACAGTCGCATGACTTTGCCATAATACTCAATTAAGTTGGCTAAGTATCAACATTTATAGACATTGAACACATGAATTATGCAAAACAAGTAGTTACAATAGTGGCATGTATCAATAGAAATGTTTACAAATTATGCTGGCTTGTATTAACATTTCAGACGTTTTTACGTGAACCTTTGCCAAATTAAAGCAAGCTATCGAATCTCTCTAGTTATGTATTTACGTTAACTTAAATTTTAAGAAAGTTCATCCAATTGAATCTTTTAGTTATGTCATTACGTGAAGTTGAATTTTAGTGCATCCAATTGAATCTCTCTAGTTATGTAATTACGTGAAGTTAAATTTTAGTGCATCTAATTGAATCTCGTTAGCTATGTAAATACGTGAATTTATGCCAAGTTTAAAGTGTTACTGCCATAATACGCTAGTAAATTGACTTGTTTCAACATATTGAATACGAGCTTATTCAAATATAAAGTAGGACTTACCATTATATCAATATTACATTTGAACAACATGATCTTATGCCAACTTTGAAAGTAAGCTCATGACGTCCAAGGACGACGTGGTGCCCTCCTCAGAATTAGCAGCGGGGGTATTGGTGTCTGAATTGTTGGTGTCGCTCGAAGGGTCACCAATCGACAACGGATCGTAGCCATCATCGTCATCATCTTCCTCATCTCCACTAGTAGAATTAATTCGATCATGGTCGTGTTTCACTTCTACTGCATCCTTGTGATGTTGCTCGTAGTCCGATGAGATCGCATACTCATCCTCCTCCTCGGTCTCATTGGCGGCATTGTTTGCTTCGGGCTCGGGCTCATCCCATTCAAACTCTTTTACCTCGATATCTTCCGAGAATGCCACCCTTTTCGATGGCGTCGAGCCCCCGGAAGGAGTCTGCGACGCCCGTCTCTTACGCGAAGGCTCCTCCTTTGCTTGTACCTCACCATTATCGTCATTTTTGTCGTCATCATCGTCATCGTCATCGTCATCATTTTCGTAAGTGGGCAATAAGTCATCCTCATCGTCCTCATCTTCCTCGATGTTTTGGTCGCTCTCAAGGGCGGGCGATGGCTCTTCTTCTCGCTGTTTTCCGGATTTTCCACTTTCCTCACTCACCATTTCCTGCAACTCTTCTCTCGTCTTGTATAATCTTTGAAGCTTTTCGTTGATGATCAGGATCTTTGTATCATCCGTTTTAGTGCCCTCGGAAATGACCTTGGATAAACTTTCCAATTGCTTGCCAATTTGGTTTTTGATGCTTTTGAGCTCTTCGATATTGACAATGGAAAGCTTGCTGAGCTTCTCCAACATATTCAATTTGGAAATGTACACTTTTGGCGAGGGAAGCTTGTCGGAATTGGAGGGGTCAAGTGGAAGATATGTTTTGGACTGGATGCCAAATTGGGTCAAATTTGATTGACTGATATCGCTCAATTGGTTCAATGAAACTATTAACTCGTTCAAGTGCTTGAGTTCCGGCACTATTCCGTCGTTTCTTGATGCGTTGGATGTCTCGGCTGTTATGGACTTTTCGGCTTGAACGTTGGCCTTGACCTTCTCAATTGCCTCCCGCATCTTTCTAATATCTTGGTCACCGAAAACCGATCTTTCTTGCCAAACATTCACCAAGCGATCCACTTTGGGCCGGGTAGACAGGTCTAAGGTCATGTAAACTCTGGTGAAAACGCCAGGCAAGATCTTGGAGAATTCTTCGGTAAATTCAGGTTTACGTTTTCTTCTCGCTCTTTGAACAACATCGTTACACAAGTAGAATAGCGACAACTTCTTTGCCGATGAGGAGGACCCCGAGGGAACATTGAAAAGAAACTCTGACCATATGTTGGCACATTCCTTGCTATGTCTATGATGGAAGAACACCCATTGTGAAATTGAAACAATTGAGTCTTGCGTGTCTTGTAAGCCCTTCAATTTCTGCGTGAAGGTTTCCTTGGAGAATGACATATCGATGGGAGTCTTGTGTCTATGAACTCTTTGTCAAAAGAAATACTGGGACAATCCGATGAACTAGTCAAAAACGATATTCTTATAATACAATGAAGGAAAATTGCCTTGAAATAACAACAAGCTGGATTATCAGATGAATGATATAATCTTCGATGAAATAAGTAGCTGAATTGGGCCTGGTCTCGTAGGGTTTTACAAATTAAAGATGTCTTCGCCGAACAGTGTTATTTTATGCACTAGGTTTGTGGCAGCTATATGCAGTATAAAATTAGAGTATAAGGTCTAGTGATGAAGCCAACATTAAACAGAAACCAAATAGTGCAAAACTCTTGAAAATTACTGGCTAATCAGACTATAAAGAAGTGAGATACCGTAATCCGCTGTCTTCACTTCTGTTCTTGATGCTCGTAAGACCTTTTTATTAAAGAGCAGAAATTCAGTATAAGCTTCACTTGTGAGAGATTTTGTAAAACTACAAGTCACAGTTAACATATGAATTTCAGCTGTGACTGATAGCTTCTAATACCGACACTTTAGGTTGTTATTATGCTGAAAGTTTACGTTGGGTGTGGCATCTTGTTAGACCTCGGGAAGAATATGGTTAACCTAACGCGCAGGAAAAAAGAATAGTAAATCTAAATAAACAAAGAGTTGTATGTCTAATCAACCATGGCTGCTAAGACTAGAAAGGCAGCAACGAAAAATGCAGCAGGTGCAAGTGAAGCAATTCCAGCGAGCCTGAAAGGGAAAGTGCTGAAAGATACCGATGAAGAACCCAGCAAAACAACTAAGGAATCAAAGTCTACCAGAAGAACATCGTCGAGATTTACCGATGACGCCGTGAATACAACTCCTACTGCCAAACGGAAAGCCCCGATTGTAACACCAGTACAAACAGGTAATCCCACGGCTACAAGCGCAGTCAAAAAGTTAAAATCCAATCCAATCATCACCGAACAAGATATCATACAATCCACCAACAACCAGGAACTCGTGGAGTTCATCAATTCGATAGTGAATTCCAAACAAGACGACATTTTCTCCAAGTTTCAGCAGAAGCTGCAAACACAAATGGATAACGACCATGAACTTATAGAAGAGTTGACCACGAGCCTCGCAGAGAAGCAGGAAACCATCGACTATTTGATGAAAGAAATAGAGGGGTTGAAGAAGAGCACTATACCCAAGTTGAGTTTGAATAGTAATTCAACCATTTTGGACGCGAACGAGAGTTCTTTCAAAGACCATGTGTATGAATCTCCCATCAGAAAAAAGAAGACCAAGAAAATAGACGGATTAGACAACAAGATTAATGCATCCCACTTGATCAATCAGGATCAACTTTCCAAAGAACTTGAAAACATTGGATTCAGCTTGGACATGCTAGAATTACTCACTGGCTTGCGAATCACCAATTTCCAAGAAGACGATACCAGATATTATTTTGATGTCAAACAAACTCCCAGCAGCTCTTCTGCTCCGAGTGTATTTATTAATTACAAATTGATCATATCAAAATCATTTGAGTCTACGGCAGAGATCAATTACATCCCGACTTTCTTGGAGGCATTGGAAGAAGGATTCGAGCCGGATGATGATACATTAAGTGAGGTTGATGCAGCAGAGAATGCAAGGAATTTGAAGAAGATCCTTCCAGAATATCTATGCGAAAACTTGTCGTTTCCCTATAGCACATTATCTCAGTTCTACGGGAAGGTGAATAGAGCATTGAACAAAAAGACTAGACACTGACTTTACAGGGATTTCACATTTTATGTTTCATTTCTAGGTACGAACATAAAGTTATTTGTAACATATTAATACTACTTCCAACAAAAGGAACTGGTTGGATTAAATAGAAACTTCTAATGAACGGAACTTTCAAAGAAATAGAATTGTATGAGGTATTTTATACCGGTGATCATCTTAGAAATAATGGAATTAATTCGATTTCATATGCTTGTGCCTTTATTCTTTATTGAATAATCACGATCTTGCCATCTGCCTCCTTGACGACCTTCAATGATTTCAAAAATTCCTTGATGTCTTTTGAGTCCTTTTGAGATGCTTTTTTCACTATTTTGTAGAGATTTTGCTCAGAGCTCGAAGTTAAAAGAGTTTCCAAATTTCCGCCTTTGGACTTCTTGGCCTTTTCAGTCTTTGACTTGCTTTCTTGTTTTAGTTCAGACTTTGGCTTCTCTTCAGTCTTTGCTGGAGCTGGAGGTGTAGATTTTTTCTGATTAGAATTCTTTTGTTGGTTTTGTTTCTTAGGACCCTTGTACAACGCCTTTTCATATTTCTCAGCTTCACTTATGCAACTAGTGTGTGATCTGTAGTCAGTTCCTTGGAAGGTTACTGAACAATCAATACAAGTAAAGTATGCTCCATAGCATCTTTGAGTGTGTTGATCAAGCTTCTTCTTGATAACAGTATCATTGCAAACTTCACACGAGAAGGAAACCATGGTGTTAGTGTCCTTCTGTATTAATATTTCACTACTAGATGAGCCCGATGAGTTGAGATTACATAATCAAATGGGATGATGATGTTCGATTTTGTGATTGAGTACTATTCTCACTATCACAGGATATTTCAACCATTTCAAGTCATGGATTGTGAATTGATTAATTAGTTAAAGTGGTACTTATTAGAATCATCAAGTTATCCGTATTGAAGTGTGATGTAAATGAAAATCAAGAATACGTGTTATGCAACCATTGCAACATTTATTAACATTTTTGTAAAAAATTATGAATATTGACTTGTTTTGTCTTCTTGATAGTAAATGCAAAAGTCTACAGGAGCATTTGTTTCAACAACATGTACCACCGGATGGAACTACTACTATGACAAGTTAACAAATTGATTCATTTCATATCTTTTCATAATTCATCAAAATATTTTTCATATTTCTTCTAACTTCTGTCATTAACATACTTAACGAGATCAAAGAAACTCTTCTTGAAAAATCTTTCTTGAGTAGTTCTGTTCACCACTTGTAGACCATATTGTTGTCCATAGTCTCCAAATTCCCAGTTGTCAGAGAATGACCACGCAAATGCAGCCATCACATTAATCTTGTCAATATTGATGGCTTGAAGTATAGCCTCCATAAATGAGCGGTAATATAAGGAGCGGTTCAAGTCAAAGAGTTGATCAGGTAAAAGCTTCTCGCCTTCTTTCCATTCTGGAAAACCGAACTCACCAATGAATATTGGAATTCTGTAAGTAGTCCACATATACTTCAAGTATTCTCTAAATTGTTTTGGAGTAATGTAGACGTAACTTTGAGATTTATATCCAATTGCCCACCCATCAGTGCGAATACTACTGAAATTGGCACAAGTAGGCCATAATGGGTTCTTTGGATTCTTCTGACAAGCAGCTATACCTTCATCTGGAGGAGTGGCTAGACGGATAGTATAAGGGTCAATGCCAAAGAAGTCAACTGACTTGGCGAATTCGTTCAATTCATCAGCAGTAAGTAAGAATGAATTATTTTTGTCTGGAGTTCCCTTGTAGCTTCTGAAGGTGTCAATGTAGGATTGAGGGTAGTTAGTGCCTTTAATCAATGGATTAAAGAAACACTCAATTTCAAATTCTTGGGCTCGACGTGCGGCCTCGATATCGGCAGGGTCACTGGCATTTCTTGGTATGGCGAATTTGTCACTCAACTTGATTCCAACCTGGCCAGTTCCCTTGATTTCATATTTGTAGAATTTATTAATTTGCGAAGTAGCATCGATAACATTTTTGATACCGATAGGGTCTGCAGCAAAGTTAAGTGGCTCATTGAATACCACCCAAATTGGAACTCTGTCAGCAAAGTGGGCCATGACAATCTTGCCGTAGTTCACAAAGGACTCGACAAACTTCGGGCTATTGTATCCACCATTAAATGTTAATGGCCACCTTTTCGTACCGTTGAATTGGACTAATGGGTCTGGGTATTGTCCGTCCATCATTGCAACTGGGGTGTCAAAATGGGTCAAGGTGACCACAGGGGTAACTCCATATTTTCTGGAGTATTGAAGTATGGATTTCTGGAGTATTGAAGTATGGATTTTTTCTGGAGTATTGAAGTATGGATTTTCTGGAGTATTGAAGTATGGATTTTCTGGAGTATTGAAGTATGGATTTTCTGG